>OY757015.1:37253775-37853775 GCA_963580285.1 Lucinisca nassula | reverse complement strand
CTCAAACTTGGCATAATAAGCAATCATGATGGCTTGTATTGATAAGAAAAAACGGACATCATCCGCTTATTTGACCATCTGTTCTTTCATTCTTCTTTCTCTCCATATAGGAAAATTTTTAATATTTTGTCAAAGATTTAGCAGGAGCAAGAACAGCTAGAAACCTCAAAATTGGTCTCCTATACAATGATGATGATTTGTATTGTGTAAGAGACAATTGACTTTCTCCACTTTTTTGTTCTTCTGTTCTTTCATTCTTCTTTCTCTCCATATATGCCAATATTAAATATTTTGTCAAAGATTTCTCAGGAACTACCAAAGCTAGAGGCAGGGGTATGCTGGGTATGCAATGCCATTATGATGACTTATATTGTGTAAGAGACAATGGGCTTTCTCGACTTATGTGTTCATTATTTCTTTCATTCTTCAGTTTTATCCATAAATGCCTATTTTAAGTGTTTCTCAAAGAATTCTCACGGACTACAAAAGTTAGAAGCCTCAAACTTGGTAATATATATTTATATTAGATTCGGTACTAAGTCATTTAGACAAATTGTGGGTATTCCGATGGGTTCGAATGGGTACGAATTGCGCACCTCTTGTGTCTGATCTGTTCTTGTATTGTTATGAAAGAGACTTCATGTTGTCGCTTTCCATTGATAACCAATCTGAAATTATTGAAGCTTTTAGCTCCACTTCTAGATATTTAGATGATTTATTAAATATTGATAATACTTATTTCGATGGTTTGATCAGTCAGATTTACCCCCCAGAATTTCAGTCAAATAAAGCAATTTCTTCTGATACCGAGGCCCCGTGTTTGGATTCACATCTATCTATTGTAGATGGGTTTGTTTCGTGCAAAATTTATAACAAACGAGATGACTTTGATTTTGAGATTGTAAATATTCCTTTTTGGATGGTGATGTTCCTCGTGCGCCATCCTATGGTGTTTATATTTCGCAATTAATTCGATTTGCTAGAGTATGTAGCCATGTATCTGACTTCAACACTCGTAATAAATTATTAACGGGTAAACTTCTTAATTAGGGTTATCGGTACCATATACTACGCAAAGCATTTTCAAAATTTTATAGACACCATTCTGATTTAATTTTAAAATTCAATATTGGACTTAAATCTCTACTGCAACAAGGTCTATCGGAACCCGAATTTTATGGTGACTTAGTATATAAATTCAGAAAAAAAATATATAACCGCAATGACTTCAGCACCCAATTTCTTAAAATCATTCATCGATATGCAAAATATTGGGTACAACATGGATGTTATACGACAAACTGCATGCATGGTAGTTAACCCAATTACGGTTGGCAACTTTGCTTCCCTCTTTAATTGCACGCCGGTGGGTCAGGCCTCAGATTCTATGACGGTTCCAAAGTAAAGGCTTATTGAGAATTAGAGAGATCTAATTCAAGGTAATGTTGGTTGGTGCCTGATGCTCTGTCTCTGGTCGGGCCAATCGGAGTCTAACTGTTAGTTTTCTTTTGCTCCAGCATTTCATTGGTTTTTTGCTGTCGAGTCCTAACCGTTGTCTCACCTCTGTGGTTCTTTGATTATTCGTGTTCACGGAGATGTTGCACTGATGAGTTAGGAGGCCTTCATGCGGACTGAACAAATTATTTGTCTAAATTGAGACGGAAGTAAGGGCGAGGATTGCGGCAAAGTAAAATCGATTTAAGCCCCCCAATGGAATTCTTTGCACTGACCTTTCCAAGGCGGTTCTTCTGAGGCGGTTTATTTATGTTTTTGTTTGTTACTACTCACTGTGTGTATCACTTGTGTCTTTTTATTTTGGATGGCCATTTTGTGGGAAAGTAACTGTCCTTATGGCCATCCTTTGTTTAGGTTTCCATTATGGTCTGATCGCTTCATGTTTGTGTTTCTTTCCCTTTGGTGTCTTTGATGGGTGGAGTAAGTTAATCGTACCGATTCCTGATCTTTGTTTTACTTCTACTATGCAAAGCGATTTTGATGGTCTTTCTCAGCTTATGTTTTATTCTTCTTTCTCTCCATATAGGCCAATGTTAAATTTTTCGTCATTATTTTTTAGGAACTGCAAAAGCTAGAAGCCTCAGACTTGATGTGCAATGCGATAGTGATGGCTTATGTTTAAGCGACTATGGACTTTCTCGGCTTATGTGTTCATTATTTCTTTCTTTCTTCATTTCTGTCCTTAAATGCCAATTTGAAGTCATCAGGTGAACAAGTCCGTGAAATGAACACCCCCTTAAACCACGCTTTATATAGAACAAACTGGGGTTTAAGGGGGTATACATTATTTTTCTTATTTTGGCTCCAAGACATATATTGTGGGTACTCGTTAGAACCGCCTCATTGAGGCGGTTCTAACGAGCACCTACAACCTATGTTTGAAGTATTTATAAGAAAAATATCACGGATTTTCATCAGAAAAGTAGCCATTTTGGAGATGTGAAAAATTCACTATGTCGCACGGGTGTGTTATCGGAATGTTTTCGTCGAAAATTTCTCAGGGACTGCAAAAGCTGGAAGCCTGCGACTTTGTATGCAATGCAATAATGTTTCTCGGCTTGTTTGTTCATGTGTTCTTCCATTCTTCTTTCTCTCCATATAGGCCAATGTTAAATTTCTCTTCAAGGATTTCTCAGGAACTACAAAGGCTCGAAGCCTCAAACTTGGTTTGCAATGCAATAATGAAGACTTATACTGTGCAAGAAACAATGGACTTTCTTGGCTTATCTGTTCATTTGTTCTTTCATTCTGCTTTCTCTCCATATAGGTGAATGTCGAATTTTTTGTCGAAGATTCCTCAAGAAATACAATTGCTGGAACCCTGTAACTTGGTATGCAATGCAATACTGATGACATATATCGTGGTAGAGACGATGGACTTTTTTGTTTTTAAACTGTTCTGGAAGCAATCAACTTAGTATGAAATGTAGTTATGATTACTAATATCATGCAATTGACACTGGGCTTTCTGACTGGTGATCAAGGATTTAATGGGGTATAGTCTTATCTTCTGACAGTTCTAGTTTTGTTATGGTTTGTTTTTGAGTGTGTGTCGCTTATATCTTTTTGTTTTGGATGGCCAGTTGGACGTTTTGTGGAAAAGTAACGGTCCGTTTTGCAGTCCGCTATTGACGTTTCGACCAGGGTCTAGTTATTTAATGTTTGTGTCTCTTTGGTGTCTCTGATGGGTACCGTGGGTTAATTGTATCGATTCCTGATCATTGCCCCATTTCTATTTTATTCTTTATTCATTTCGACCTATTTTGTTGTAAAAGATACTTTCAAAGTGAGACATTGCTGGGTTTCAAGTTTTATAGACATCATTCCGATTTAGTTTCAAAATTCAATGTTGGACTTTTGCAACAAGTTCTATCGGAATCCCGAATTTTATGGTGACTTAATTTATAAATTAAAAACATATATATACTTGCAATGAATTCAGTTTTCAGTTTCGTAAAATCTAATCATTCTACGATATAAAAGGTTTGGGTACAACATAAATCTTATACGACAGACTGCTTGGCTGGTGGTTAGCCCAATCACGGTGATAACTTTGCTTCCCTCTATAACTACATGCCGGTGGGTCAGGCCTCAGATTTTATGACGGTTGCAGCGCACATACTTACTTAGCATTAAAAATAAAAATTTTCTGCAATGTTGCTTGGTACCTGATGCTCTGCCTCTGGATGGGCACATCGGAGGCTAAATGTCGATTTTCTTTGGCTCATGCATTTCAGTTATTTCTTGCTGTCGAGTCTTCGCCGTTGTTTCATCTCAATGATTGTTTTACTTTTGTGTTCTCGGAGTTTTGCACTCCTTCATCAAAGAGAAAGAAACACGAACATAAATTGACTTTACTTTAATGAAAACGTCACAGGCGAAAGCCAAAAGGACAGTTACTTTACCACAAGATTGATAAACGGCTATCCAAAATAAAAAAGACAGAAAAACCGCATCCAAAATTAAAAGATTTTATAGTAAATACATGGTTAATGTCTTTGATAATAAAACATAATCGGTGAGCCTTAGACAATTTTATAGGGGCGAGCTTTAGCGAGAGCGAATAAAATTGTCGCGGCGAACTTGTATTTTATTATCAAAGACTCTAATCATGTTGGTGGGACGTAAAACTCAAATACTCACTCACTCTAATCATGTAATACTATTATACCGCCATTTTAAACAATAAAGGGGTTTGCAATAAGTAAGCAAATTTAAGAAAACAAAAAACGACAACAGACAGTGCCGCATGTTAAACGACATTCAGTTCCATGGCCCGCACACGTAGTATAACGTGACGTCAACGAGTGCAAAGTTTCTGACGTCACCGTGTCACAAAGACGTAGGAAACAACATGGGCGCTAGAATAAAAGTTTCTCAGCGCTTTACATTCTGCATGAAATATGTTCTAGAGAGGGTTATCCATTGGGAGTCTGCAAATAAATAATTTTATTTTAGCTTTAGAAATTATTTTCGAGGTTGTGACGCAACTGCAGCAGCAGTGTGCAGTTATTCCAATGGGCCATTCAAACCAGGAACGGCCGAGAAGGTAAGAATTTAGCTGAAATTTCTGTAAATATGTGCAAATAAATATTGCAAAGATTTGAACATGCAGTTTTGTTTTCTCGTGTATAAAAGGTTGCATGTTATTGTTTACACTTGCAAATTAGTGACCTGAAAAGTAGGTCCGGTCTATAAACGGTCACTAGACGTATTATAGGTCAGTAGAAGGTATTAAAGGTCACTACCGACTATAGCGTGCACTTATTCGACCCTGTTTATTAGGTTATAAGAATGCCTGATTGCGGTATAAATAAGCACCTCCCCCCCCCCACACACACAAATCATTCAATCAATCGATCAATTAATTCACACAGAGCGCCTATATAGGCAATGGAAAATAACTAGGTTTTATTCTGCAGCTAATCACGGCAAGGAAGAGAGTTACGAGTGATGTCATTAAAAACTGCCAATTAATGACGTCACTAGTCGACGTCCTTGACGTCACACGGTGAAACGTCGTTTTCTCGCATCGAAAACGTTAGAAAAGGATACAAATGCATGTGTTTTAGTCGATAATTTTAGCGGTATTTCTTCATCAAGTAACATACTGCAAGGCACCTCATGGATGGATGGCGTGTGAGGCGACCAAGCTAGACTGTTAAATCTTCAAAGACTTCTCTTCCAGGGATAACTGTGTACCTCAAGTTTAACAAGCTAATTATAACAGGTCATATAAACGCAACTATTAAGACCTGAGTACATTTACACTGTCATTTATTCAATAGCAAATTATAAATAAGCATTTTTGTATTCCCCCATTCATTCAAGACTTTCATTATCAACAGTTCATGGCTTAGGGCATCAGAACCGATAGAGGACACCTCCATAACAACATCTTAATTGATCATCAATACTCATATCTCATAAATCTCTATAAGTTCAATATAACCATATAAATGCGTTAAAGAACTGCCATCTATCGACATTAAGGCTCCTAAAACCACTTTGAACTCTTAATGTTAACCTTATAACTTTAAACTATTCGTTGGCAATGACTGATGACATGGTACTCTCAAGGGATATAATTCGGTGAACTGTCGCGTCTATCATAAAATCTTTCGGCGAACTGTCTCACTTGTGCAATTGAAAATATATAACTTCGGTGAACTGGCGCGCTCGTCTCGCGAAATATATTTCTTATGTGGTGGGATCCAATCGTGCAAGTTAAGAGCTACAATAACTTCATAACATACACATTAACAGGTGTAAAGAGCCTTCTGGATAAAGAATTTAAAGTCAGAATCTATAATAAACCACCAAAGAGCCTGCAAAGTTCTGCTTCACAATATGAGGTATAGCTATTCGGTGGCTTGTTTACATCTGTGAAGATGGCGGATTCTTGTTATTTTTGTAAACAAGAATAAACAACTCTGTTCTCTTCATACATCTCAGCCGACCCATGGTCTTAGGAAGAGGGGCTAACTCGAATCCCATTTATGTACCTTGTATGAAGGGGTGGGTCCTAGATCTTTAGCTTGTATGATTGGAAGATTCGAATTTTCGCGGCTCTCGAACTTGAGATTGGATGTCGAATCAGCGTTAGCGACTCCTTTATATAGTTTCTAGCGAGAGTACTACGCCATCAGTCAGCCAATCAGATTGTGAGAAAATCAAGATCAGCAGTACACAATCTTGCACTACTTCGAACTTCTCCTAAGAAGTGCAAACATTTAGAACTTCCGAGGAGTCCTATGCAAAATTATGGAGATCCTTTTATAAGGAATAAATCATAAAATTAAATAGTATCAACTGCAACATGACGAACTTCGTAATAATTGAAAGGACAACCACGAGAGGTGCCGGTGACTGACGTAACAATATACAGTGAAAAGCAGGGCCAAAAGCAGACGCTCGGTGGAATTGACATTCCGCACAACAAGAAGCCTCATAAATCTCAATCAAGTTTACAATTCAAGGAGGTCCTTTCCGTTATTTATGAAGTCCTTCGATGCAAATGTGTAAGATCTACGATAGGCAGTCAACGATTATTTGAATAGTTTACATTCAAGCCTAGCAGTGACGGATGTTTAGTCGAACTATCAAGGGGAGGTGATTCGGTCCAACTAACGGTTCGCAGTGTTTACAACACGGATAAAACTTTATAAACATGTCAATAAAAGTGATTTCTATCTATGCAAATGGAAAGTTCTTGGTTTCTACAAATATTAAGGGTTCAGAACTTCATCGCTGTGTGCGAGAGACAGGCTGTCAGTCCGAAATAAGCTGGATAAACTGATGTAGAATTGGACAGTTTGTTGACAGTTCCGTGAAACAGGTGATTTCAAAACACTTTCAAGAGAGCATTTCTGTGTAGTTGTTTGTTCTATAGAGTTGATGATTGTTCGTGACTACTTGTAATGAAGTCGATCATCTAGGGCGAATCTAATATTTAAGTACTGGAACGTGACATCTTTGTTTTGACTGGAAAAACTGTTTTGAGTTCCGACGGGTGGGGTAACAAAATATGGAGAGTGTCAGCAACTCTGTATTGAATAAGGTCCCTGGGGGTGACTCTTACACTCTCCCCACCTTCAAGAGCGAATATTCTCCTGAATATTGACTGAATATTGACATTGACCACCCTACACATTTTGAAATTACTTTATCCATTTGAATACTCACATTTTCCTATTTATGAACTATATTGTATTCAGCCCAAGATCTTGCTTTAATGCCTCACGAAAGCAACCTCAAGATAACGTTCACCGTGCCTTCGTGTGGCCTTAATGCCCTGCCAAAGGCTGGTACATTACAGATATGCTATTTAGCATGGAACTTTGATTGCACTGCACGAAACATGAGAACTGTCCTTAAATCCTCATGAAAGCACCGTTAGTTAAGGTTTTCCGTGCCTTCATGTGACCTTAATAGCCTATCAGATGTTGGCACATTAAAATTATAATATTGAGCACAGACACTAAGAACTGATTTTGAATAACTTGACACTTTGCAGCATTCGTTAGAAACACTGGAGCCTTTATGAATATTTCTCACTTAAGAATAGGATTATAAATGAATGCACGGACTACAAAAGTTAGAAGCCTCAAACTTGGTAATATATATTTATATTAGATTCGGTACTTAGTCATTTAGACAAATTGTGGGTATTCCGATGGGTACGAATGGGTACGAATTGCGCACCTCTTGTAGCTGATCTGTTCTTGTATTGTTATGAAAGAGACTTCATGTTGTCGCTATCCATTGATAACCAATCTGAAATTATTGAAGCTTTTAGCTCCACTTCTAGATATTTAGATGATTTATTAAATATTGATAATACCTATTTCGATGGTTTGATCAGTCATATTTACCCCCACAGAACTTCAGTTAAATAAAGCAATTTCTTCTGATACCGAGGCCCCGATTTTGGATTCACATTTATCTATTGTAGATGGGTTTGTTTCGTGCAAAATTTATAACAAACGAGATGACTTTGATTTTGAGATTGTATATATTCCTTTTTGGATGGTGATGGTCCTCGTGCGCCATCCTTTGGTGTTTATATTTCGCAATTAATTCGATTTGCTAGAGTATGTAGCCATGTATCTGACTTCAACACTCGTAATAAATTATTAACGGGTAAACTTCTTAATTAGGGTTATCGATACCATAAACTACGCAAAGCATTTTCAAAATTTTAAAGACACCATTCTGATTTAATTTTAAAATTCAATATTGGACTTAAATCTCTACTGCAACAAGGTCTATCGGAACCCGAATTTTATGGTGACTTAGTATATAAATTCAGAAAAAATATATAACCGCAATGACTTCAGCACCCAATTTCTTAAAATCATTCATCTATATGCAAAATATTGGGTACAACATGGATGTTATACGAAACACTTTGCAGCATTCGTCAGAAACACTGGAGCCTTTATGAATATTTCTCACTTAAGAATAGGATTATAATTGAATGCACTAATTTTTCCATTATTTAATGAATGTTCTGCATGCAAGCCACGGCACGGCAATAATGCCTCACCAATGCACCTCCTCAAAAACATCATATGTGCATTGATATGACCTTATTACCCCCCACGACTTGACGCAGGACATTTAATAATTCACACTTTGGCGCCTTGACTATGAGCACTTGATTTAACTTTCCACTTAAATGAACACTGCTTTAGAATTAGAATATTGACTTAAACTTTTGACGAAACTGACCCGTATGCAAACTGAAGTACAGCAACAATGTCTCACCAATGCATCACCCTTTAACAATGCTATCACTGCATTGATGTGACCTTTTTTCACCCAATAGCTTGACACGTGTCAGTAAATTAAACATTTATTCATCACTTTGTTGACTTTCAATTGAATATACATGCACTAATGAAGAACCCGGTATCAAAAGCTATTAATTATGAATGAATATGGAAGATGTGTCCATCAGTCTTCGTATCCTGATATTAATATTCCGCCTCTCGATTTGTTCTAGGATGACAGTGGAGGATACTGCTGGGGAACATACAGTATTGGCTGCTTCCAACATGAGGACAACTTGTTTACTGGTTTCAGCTCGTGTAATCTTTCCCATTCAAATATTCCTAAGGGTTTTGTAATTATAATACCTGGCTTTTTGTAAATTAGTCTTCAGCTGTGGAGTTCCTGATCCTGGTAGAGCCAAGAAGTTGTAGGTGTCCAGAATTTCATTCCGATCCATTTGTAAACCATCTCGAATCGCCAGAGTAGTAGCGACGGTTTCCCACAGCAAGAGGTTTGCATCTCCTGCTTGTGATGTCCAACTTTCGGAGGCCAACGAGACACTGGAGAGCACGATGGTAATATAATTTCTTCTTTTTCAACCCAGTTTCTCCTGGCAGGTGGCAGAAGTCGCAGCATTCATCCGACCCTCAAAAGCGCTTCAGCTCGTGCAGACAAATCAGGAAAAAAACCATGGGGAGCTGTTCTTTTGGTGTGTATTTTTTGCGTACTGAATGGACCTGTTGTTGAGTTGATCTCAAAATTTTCCGCTGTGCTATGATCCCCAGCCGCATCAATGCCTTTTCGTCGGAATGTCGGCCTTGATGTTCTGTTCTGGTCTAGAGTGAGATCAATAACTTCCTGATCATCAATAGGGTTTGTTGAAACTGGAAGTAGAATATCAAGAGGAAATTTTGGCATACTGGAGCATTCTGACGTCTTTACTGCAGTAGACGACAATTGGCTTGCTGTTGCTTCCAATGAAGATGACGCAGTAGCTAACACTCCCGTTGACATGATGGGTAAAGATCTCAAGGGCACTAAAGAGATTGTCTCAGTGCTAACAGTTGATACACCAGTGTGGGCAGTCTTACTGTTCGTTCTTATGGTAGCTGGTGGACCTCCGACCTGCTCTTGTGCATCTTCATTGGTTTCATAGTGGTTATGATAGGTGAATGGGATGCGACATGGTCCGCCCCTGCCATCTTAGAGGAATCATTTGCTAGGGTTGATAAGCTCGGTCGTGAATGAGTTGAGAGGATGATGGCTGTAGATTCGGTCAGTGTAGTGCTTGGACATGAAGAAGTCACTTGGGATGAGGTTTTAATCTTTGAGCAGTGGCGGTTACCTTGGCATCCTCAGACAGTTTGATCCGTTTGGCTGGGTTTGGTGGTCCATATTTTGGATGATTTGTTGTGGAGATGCCTATGACAGAGCGTTCATCAATCCCAAGAAGAATGGATAGCTGTGTTTGAAACATGATGAAAGTACTTCCTTCTAGTTGATTAGGGAAAGAACGTGGGACTTTACCATGAAATGGGTTCAGTCTGGTCAGTCTCCTGAATAGGCTCTCTCTCTCTCTCTCTTTCGCCATCTTAAGAAGACTTGGAGACATTTCCACCCTAAACCAGACTACAGAGCTTTGCCGTTCTTCATAGGTTAAGGCACTGAGGTGAGTGGTAACAGAGACTTCATGAATCTTCATTTTTCTAGATTCTTCCTCAATGAAGTTAAGTATGGGGCTTGGTGGTGGTGTTAAACGATGCATGGCACTCCACCCCTCTCGCCACTGCGCCATGGTCTTCGATGCCCTGTCTCTGAGTGTAGGATGCCACTTCTCCACTGCAGTCCTCAAAAATATGGATGCTTGGTTTTCTCTCTTCATAGGATTCACCAACTGTGCATAGTCCTTAGGGAATCGGGATATCCAAAAACATGCAGGCTCCCCAAAGGTGTCCGAAGGAGCATCTCGACTAATGGCCTTGTGATTCGACTGTACATGTCGCTTTAAGGCTACTGCCTTCCTGAACGACAGCTCTTTGCCAGCACACCACGGACATATGACTCGCAACCGGTCATGAATCGAGATAACACGCTGCTTGAGATCAGCCTCCAGAGTTTCAACATGGCTACACATCCAGCATTTGTATCTATCCATCTGAAATAATAGTTTGGGATGACTTGCCTAGGCGTTATAAATGAATGGAAAGCACGAAAGGATCCCAGCCAATCAGGACATAAAAATCATCAGTTTCGATCGCGTCTGAGTACCATGTCATCACGGTTTCATATGCGTGTAAATAAAACATTTCTCATATTGCAGGGTGTTGTTGTTGTCTTCTGACTCGGTAGGGAAGTGGTAACTCTCCGCCCGCTCCTCCGGAATAACAAAGGGGTTGAGTAGTCATACTTTTAAATTCGTCATCCAGTTTAGCCCCCGTATCCAGTCCACTCAATTCCTTCCATCCCTAAATGAGATGGAACGAAGTGATAACTCTCCGTCCGCTTCCTTTGAGTGACAGTCATTCAGTCCAGCCCCCGGATCCAGTCCATTCGCTTCCTTCTGTCTCTAAAAGGGCCAAAAAGAAGTGATAACTCTCCGCCCGCTTCCTTTGAATGACTTAAGAAAGGGTATCTTGAGTGATCAGTTCAAGATACAATAATAATAGACGATGTGGTACCTTCATCGCGATGAAAATAAATGAAAATAAACATCTTGTTATCCGGTCCAGCCCCCAGATCCAGTTTTCCCACTTCCCTCTGAATCTTTTTCATCTTCACAACCCACTGCGGTATGTTCTTCCCACTGTATGGCAGAAGGCAATCAAGCTGGTAAGCTCTGACAGGTTGGTTCGGTGACCTTTTTACTAGGTAGGTAAGATCATCAAGTTTTCTGGTAACAAGGTAAGGACCCTTCCACTTTATAAGTTTATGACAAACTCCAACTTTGCGTGAAGGTTCATGAAACCAAACTAGTTGACCAGCTTCCAAGTGCCTCAGCCTGGCCTTTCTGCTGTGGGTGTTATAGTATCTTTTCTGGTAGTTTGTTATCTTCCTAAGGTTTGACCGTGCAACATCATGAGCCTTCAGTATACCAGTCTGAAGTCTTTAAACGTAGTCATCATAATCAGAAACATCTCCCTGTGTAGGTCGCTTTCCCTCTTCTATAGACTGGAAAAGCCTCTTAGAAACCAATGTCACTGTAGACCCATTGTCGATCAGAAAAGCAGCATTGACATTCAAGAGATTGCAGTCAGCGTAGAAGCCATTGTCCCATCTAGTTGTGGTATCACCTAGGTGTCCTATCCAGGCAGCCAAATCAGCATCAATGCTAGGCCACGCCTCAGCCGTCGAGTCCTGGCCTAAAGAGCAGACGGATTCTCGTTTCCCCACACTTGACCATTTGAAGCTTGCACGTCGGTTTGGCATTTCTTATAAATGGGACATTCTTGAAGGAAATGCTCGGGGGACTGGCAAATAAAGCAGGTTCCACGACGATAGTAGGACTTGTGACGGGTACTATCTTTGACACCAGCTGGTTGTGATAGGCTTTCAAGTTTTCTTAGACGGTCCAGTATCTGCTTCAGAACATTGTCTGTGTCACTCTGGGCTTGGGACTTGTTACTGGATTTGGTTCTATTATTGTTTCTGTTCTGGTGAGACCTGGGGTTGGAGGGACCTGAATCAGCAGTAGTAGTCATGGCTCTAACGTTGCTCTTCTTCTTCTCTGTACCTTCACCTAGTATAGCTTCATACCTCTCCACGATCTAAACAGCAGACTCGATAGTCCGACAGTCTCTGTCAATGCATCGGCATTTCATCTCGAGGGTGATAGCTTTGTAAAACTGGTGTAAGGCAAGGGACTCCTGTGCATCCGCACCTAAATCTGGATAAGCAGGTTGAGCTAAGAGTCTCATGGCATCTCCAAGGGAGGCGATTGTCTCTTCGGGTCTGCGCTTCCTGGTCTCGAACTTAGTGAGGTATCGACTCTGTTGACGGACACTGCCAAAACGTTCGCTGAATTTCTGGACAAGTTTGTAGTAGGAACTTCGATCTAGTGGACTGAGCCCAAGGTAGAAAGCTCTGGCTTGGCCTTTCAGACAAGCAGATAAAATCAGTGCTTTATCTGTTTCTGACCAGCGACCAAGGTCTGCACAGTTCTGGAAGTGAGAGATATACTGGTCCCAGTCATCTTCACCATTGAAAAACTCTGGCTTGACATGAAGGCGGTGCTGGTGCTGTACTGCATGTCTGTACTTAGGCTCACTATAGCGTTGTGGGTTTGGATATGTGGTTGACGATCTGTATCTTTCATGGTCACCAGCATCTCTACGTCTCTCTGGACTCTGATGGGGATATGATGGACCAAAGATCTCTTGCGAACGACTTCTAACTCTAGAATCACATGGTGCTAGGGGTTCAGGCACGTGAACAGGGATGTGAGTAGGTAAAGGGGACATACGTCGGAGAATATCATCTTCAGGTTTATCAAGTTGCAGCATCGGAACTAGACTATGTTGAATCACGTCTCCCTGTCCTTTTTCATCTAAGTTGTTCGGGACGTTAAACTGGATTTCACTATCACTGTCAGTGTCTGCCATTTTAGTCTTGGATGTAAATAAATAAGTGGCTTCGCTATTGTATGTATATGTAACGTTTTTTTTTTTTCAATGTTTATTATCACATGTAAATAATAACAAAGTTCTGTTAGTAGATGTAATCATTTTAACCACCACATATGAGTTCTTCTGTATCCTGGTGTAGATTCGTATCACTGGATGTCTAATGGAAAAGACATCCCACTCCATGACGCCAATTTGCAAGGCACCTCATGGTAGGATGGCGTGTGAGGCGACCAAGCTAGACTGTTAAATCTTCAAAGACTTCTCTTCCTGGGATAACTGTGTACCTCAGTTTTTACAAGCTAATTATAACTGGTCATATAAACGCAACTATTAAGACCTGAGTACATTTACACTGTCATTTATTCAATAACAAATTATAAATAGTCATTCTTGTATTCCCTCATTCATTCAAGACATTCATTATCAACAGTTCATGGCTAAGGGCATCAGAACCGATAGAGGACACCTCCATAACAACATCTTAATTGATCACCAATACTCATATCTCATAACTCTCTATAAGTTCAATATAACCATATAAATGCGTTAAAGAACTGCCATCTATCGCCATTAAGGCTCCTAAAACCACTTTGAACTATTAATGTTAACCTTATAACTTTAAACTATTCGTTGGCAATGACTGATGACATGGTACTCTCAAGGGATATAATTCGGTGAACTGTCGCACCTATCATAAAATCTTTCGGCGAGCTGTCTCACTTGTGCAATTGAAAATATATAACTTCGGTGAACTGGCGCGTTCGTCTCGCGAAATATATTTCTTATGTGGTGGGATCCAATCGTGCAAGTTAAGAGCTACAATAACTTCACAACATACACATAAACAGGTGTAAAGAGCCTTCTGGATAAAGAATTTAAAGTCAGAATCTATAATAAACCATCAAAGAGCCTGCAAAGTTCTGCTTCACAATATGAGGTATAGCTATTGGGTGGCTTGTTTACATCTGTGAAGATGGCGGATTCTTGTTATTGTTGTGAACAAGAATAAACAACTCTGTTCTCTTCATACATCTCAGCCGACCCATGGTCTTAGGAAGAGGGGCTAACTCGAATCCCATTTATGTACCTTGTATGAAGGGGTGAGTCCTAGATCTTTAGCTTGTATGATTGGAAGATTCGAATTTTCGCGGCTCTCGAACTTGAGATTGGATGTCGAATCAGCGTTAGCGATTCCTTTATATAGTTTCTAGCGAAAGTACTACGCCATCAGTCAGCCAATCAGATTGTGAGAAAATCAAGATCAGCAGTACACAATCTTGCACTACTTCGAACTTCTCCTAAGAAGTGCAAACATTTAGAACTTCCGAGGAGTCCTATGCAAAATTATGGAGATCCTTTTATAAGGAATAAATCATAAAATTAAATAGTATCAACTGCAACATGACGAACTTCGTAATAATTGAAAGGACAACCACGAGAGGTGCCGGTGACTGACGTAACAATATACAGTGAAAAGCAGACGCTCGGTGGAATTGACATTCCGCACAACAAGAAGCCTCATAAATCTCAATCAAGTGTACAATTCAAGGAGGTCCTTTCCGTTATTTATGAAGTCCTTCGATGCAAATGTGTAAGATCTACGATAGGCAGTCAACGATTATTTGAATAGTTTACATTCAAGCCTAGCAGTGACGGATATTTAGTCGAACCATCAAGGGGAGGTGATTCGGTGCAACTAACGGTTCGCAGTGTTTACAACACGGATAAAACTTTATGAAAATGTCAATAAAAGTGATTTCTATCATGCAAATGGAAAGTTCTTGGTTTCTACAAATATTAAGGGTTCAGAGCTAATCGCTGTGTGCGAGAGACAGGCTGTCAGTCCGAAATAAGCTGGCTAAACTGATGTAGAATTGGACAGTTTGTTGACAGTTCCGAAAAACATGTAATTTCAAAACACTTCCAGGAGAGCATTTCTGTGTAGTTGTTTGTTCTATAGAGTTGATGATTGTTCGTGACTACTTGTAATGAAGTCGATCATCTAGGGCGAATCTAATATTTAAGTACTGGAACGTGACATCTTTGTTTTGACTGGAAAAACTGTTGTGATTTCCGACGGGTAGGGTAACAAAATATGGAGAATGTCAGCAACTCTGTGTTGAATAAGGTCCCTGGGGTGACTCTTACAATACTTAGGCGAAAAGTTGTGAGATTTTGAAGGAAACAGCAGCATTATTGCCGATTTTCAGCCTGTTAGAATCGAAATAGATCAGCTCTAGTTTGTGATTTGTTTAGTAATAAAGCAAAGTTTGTCGGTCAGTTGTAAGTCTGACCTGGCGGATCACAAAAATTTTGGAGCTAGAAAAAGAGAAGTTTTTTTCATGTTTATTGTTTCTGGTTTCTTGTCTAACTCATATCAGACAAACAAACCAGCAAAATATTATTGCTGGTTATCGTAGATTATTAATTTTTTCATTTGTAGATTAATGTACATTGTTGACATAATTTCCTGCCATTACCACACCAGTGGGTGGGGTAAACGCAAAAATTGAATTATTCTTTGGAGGCTTGCCACATGCATTTTTCTGAAGAGCCGGTGAGTTGTCAGATATTTGAGTGTGTTGAGCTGTATAAAATTAAGAACAGGGTGCTGAATAGTCCTTTGTAGCTGTCAGTACACTGTTTGTTAAAAACTCGGATTCAGAATTGTTACTTTCATTTGGAAGAGCCTTGTGTTATCAGCTTGTCAGCGAGTGTGGACTGTCCGTACAGCTGGCAGACGGCTGGTAACCGAGTGTTGTCAGATAGTTGAGTGTGCAGAGCCCTTTATCTTGTAGTATTGTTGACTCAAAGTTGCCCTTTATATTAAAATGAAGGTCTCCCTGCTTCCCATGGTCTTGATTCTTTGGTTCACCCTTTGGAAATTAAGTAACAGAACCCAACTGGACGATGGAAATCAGGAATGAAGGATTGCAAAAGAGCAACACTGCGATAAAACTTCTCAGTACTTGGCTGTAACTAGGAAGCTAGGAAACAAACGACGTTCGGAGGGCTTACGCAACTTCAAGTCCTCAGGTGGAACAAATTTGGTCATTCTATTGATCCTGGCCGGAGACATTGAAACTAACCCCGGTCCAAGATTTCGCTGTGGGCTGTGCAAAAAACATTGCAAAGACTCTCAGAAATGGGTAGAATGTGAGGACTGTGAAAAGCATTTTCATTCCTCGTGTTCTGAATTGGATGAAAACCGATTGCTAGAGCTTGAAAGTGGAATTGGAACTTGGTATTGCAAAGATTGCAAAGCCGACTGTGGCCTTTGCAGTGATGGTGTTCTAAATGAGCATAAGGCAGTTCAGTGTGACCAGTGTGAAATGTGGATTCACACTGATTGCGCTTTCCTTTCAGACGCCGAGTATGGCAAACTGGTTAACTCGAGTTGTTCATGGATATGCCCGAAGTGCGAGTTTTTTAATTTTTCTGACTCGTTCTTCAGCGAACCTATAGAACTGGAAGAAAGAAATAAATTTGAACCTCTGTCAAAGGAGAAAGGAGTTAAATCTCCAACTACTGACATGAGAAAGCCGAATTTTGTAAAAGGTTTGAAACTTTGCAGTATTAACATTAACTGTTTAAGAGGAAAGATACTTGAACTTTTATCTTTCCTTGATACTCACCAACCACATATTGTGGCTATTCAGGAAACAAAGATTGACAGTTCAATTAGGACTTCGGAGCTTTTCCCTGAAACTTGCGAATACAGTGTCTACAGAAAAGATAGAAACACTCATGGCGGCGGGTTGATGTTGCTCGTTCCCAGAGATATCCCTCATATGCCATTCATAGAACTGGAAAACGATTCAGAATCTGTTTGGGTTAAGGTTTTTGCAAACAAAACTTCCCACTTTATTGCAAGTTGGTATCGACCACCTAACGACACTGTCGAAAACTTCCAGTTATTCAAAGATCAGCTTGATCGCATTAAGTCTCAGAATAAGGGTAAAAAACTTCCTGCAGTACATGTCTTAGGTGACTTCAACTTCAGAGAGATTGTTTGGCCAGATAGGCTCAGCAAACAAGGCACGATGCTGAGTCCGTCAGAGGGACAGGTGTTGGTCAACATCATGAATGATCATGGCTTGGAACAGGTTGTTGACTTCCCTACTCGAGATAGAAACACTTTGGATTTGATTCTCACAACTTTGCCAGGACAGTTTGGGGATATTCAATCCCCGGACAAACTAAGTGATCATGATATTGTCTCTGGATTTTTGAAAATCTTCATACCACCTATAAAGAAACCTCGTAGAAAGGTATACTGATATCAAAAGGGTGACTTTGAAACTATGAGGAAGGATGCCCTAAAATTTGCAAGAGAGAAATACTTTAATGGTCATTCAGACGCTCGGTCTGTCCAGGAGAACTTTGATTTGATAAAGTCTTTCATTCAAGCTTCGTCCGAAAATCATATCCCCTCCAAAACTAGCAGGTCTGTATCTTCAATTCCTTGGATCACACCAGAAATAAGAAGAAAAATTCGGAGGAGAAATAAGATTCATGCTAAGGCAAAAAAGTCGGGAAGTGGTAAACTCAGAGCAAAATTTGAAAACTTGAGACGAGAAATTAAAAATGACATCAAAAATCAGCATGATCAGTATGTAAATAACTTGGTAGGTGATGTAAAGGCGAATCCCAGACTTCTACAGATATATCAATAGCCAGAAGAAAGATAGGCAAGGTATCCCACCCCTTAATAAAAGAGGAGGGAACGGGGTCGCTGAATCGGACTCTGAAAGGGCAGAGGAATTGGTTGGTCAATTCAATGATGCATTTAATAAAACTGAGTTCAACGAGGTTCCATTGACTGGAAGATCGGCCCCTTTCATGGAAAATATTGTTGTATCCTCTGCGGGAGTCATCAAGTTACTTAAAGGCTTGAACCCTTCTAAAGCTTTAGGGCCTGATGAGCTTCATCCTAGAGTCCTGAAGGAACAAGCAAACGAGTTAGGTCCAGTTTTTGCTCATCTTTTCCAACAATCTTTCGATACCGTTGAAATTCCCAAAGAATGGCTCCTAGCGAACATCTGTCCACTTTTCAAAAAAGGGGACAGGGCTCTTGCTCGTAATTATCGCCCGGTGTCACTGACCTGTGTTCTATGTAAATTGCTTGCACACATAGTCTGCTCAAACATCATGGCCCACTTGGATGAACATAAACTTTTGTCAGACAGACAACATGCATTTAGGAAAAGGCATAGTTGCGAAACTCAGTTGAGCACGGTTATTAATGATTGGGCAAAAATCCTGGACAAAGGGGGGGGGGGGGGGGGGGCAGGTGGACACATTTACTCTGGACTTTGAGAAGGCTTTTGACACCCCTCCTCACGAACTACTTAAATCCAAATTATTTGGTTATGGAATTGGTGGGAAGACTCTTAAATGGATAGATTCCTTCCTTTGCTACAGAAAACAGCGTGTGTTGTTAATGGTGAATCTTCAGTATGGGCGCCAGTTTTGTCTGGAGTCCCACAAGGGACTGTTCTTGGTCCTCTATTGTTCTCCCTGTACATCAATGATATTTCCACTGA
The DNA here is from genome assembly GCA_963580285.1 of Lucinisca nassula. NCBI lineage: Eukaryota > Metazoa > Mollusca > Bivalvia > Lucinida > Lucinidae > Lucinisca > Lucinisca nassula. The sequence continues at coordinate 37,834,817 of OY757015.1, read as the reverse complement.
CATTGACTCAGAAATAAGACTGTTCGCAGATGACTGTGTTTGTTACCGGGAAATTAGAGATACAGATGACTCACTGAAACTTCAGGCTGACATAGATAGATTAGGATGTTGGGCCAGAAAATGGGGCATGACATTTCAACCAGTTAAATGCAATATTATGCAGATAACAAGGAAGAGCTCTAATAAAGTTGAGGCTTCTTACACCTTAGAGGGAACGGTCCTCGAAAATGTGAATTCCATTAAATACCTTGGTGTGACAATCACTCACGATTTGAGATGGAATACACACATTAGCAATATGTGTACAAAGGCGAATAGATCACTTGGTTTCCTGAGGCGAAATCTTCATCAGTGTCCTCAGGATGTGAAAGAGACAGCATACAGGGGACTTGTTCGCCCAATCTTGGAATATGGTAGTTGCATCTGGGACCCAAGCGGAGTGGTCCTTAATGAAGAAATTGAAAAAGTTCAGAATAGAGCAGCTAGATTTGTAACTGGAAATTATTGCTTTGAAACGGGGAGCATGACTGGAATTCTAGGAAAATTAAGATGGGAGTCTCTCAAGAAAAGGAGAAGAGACAGTAATGATGATGATGATTTCGTGTTTAACAACGCGTCAACCCTCTTGGTGGGTCATAAGCGTCAGTCGGTTAATGGTTAAACGGCATGAATAATTATGACGATATTAAAAGTAACAAGTCAGAATGATAATGTATAAAAATCTGAAACAGTTAAATCTTATGAAAAAGACCAATTTCTTTTAAGAATAAAATACTGTTATCAACAGGTACATCTCGAAACAGTTGTTGCAAAGTGTCAGCTTTGAAATATAAAATACGTGAGGGTGAAAAGTCAACACAGTCAATTAAGATATGTTTCACAGTGAATGGCTGATCACAACCTACACAAGAAGGCTGATCATCACCAGAAGAGACAGTAGGCTCATACTCTTATACAAAGGTCTAAAGGGTGCTGCCAGCATTCCAACAGATGACCTTGTTTCCCCGGCTAGGCACTGTAGAAAACACCATTCAATGACGTTTCAGACCCTTACTGCAAGAAAGGATATTTATAAAGAATCGTTTTTTCCCCCGAACCATTAGAGATTGGAATGCCCTTACCGATTCTATTATTTTGACGGCTGAAGGTGCTGAGGATTGTGTAGCTAAGTTTACATCTTTGGTTAGAGCTAGGGAATAACTTCCCATATCACAGGTCCTGGTGTATGAATGTCATTTGACGTGTCACCAGTAACAATTCTGATTCTGATTCTGATTCTGAAGTAGGCAAATCACGCGATTTCAAGATCTACTTTACAGCTGACCTCCAACCTGTTATTTATTACTCAACAAATCACAGTTAGAGCGGATCTATTTATTAAATAAAAATAAAAATAAACAGAAGAACCGCCTTAGAACGGTCAGACAAAAATGTTTTATTGGCGGGATTTAATAGAATTTACGTGGCCACAATCCTCGCCGTTTGTTTTGTCGAAGTTTACACAAACCTTTCAAAACCTTATAACTCGCCCTGTAGAGGCCTCAGTTGTGCCTCAGTCTTTATGGAAAGCATAACGATTACACATTTTGGTCATGTCAGAGTATAAAATATATGGGTGTGAGGGGTGGATGGAGAAATCCGTGCCGAGGATCACTGTTCGGCATCACGAGGCTTGCCGAGTGATGCCGGACAATGATCCCGAGGATTTTTTCTATCTCCCCCCCCCTCACACCCATATTCTTTGTTGCATACTTTCCATTTCTTAGCGCGGATTTTGATGTTGCAGTCACTTCGGCTACCGACGTCCGCCATATTGTGATGGCACTACAGGAATGGTTTGTGGTGTCATGTAACGTGCTGTGACGCCAACCTTAACGACGGCGCAAATGTCGTCGTATTCAACCAGCATCAAATCGCGAGAATATTCGCTTTTTGGTAAGAACACCAGGGTTATAACATAATTTCTATCCCAAGCTAAAACTACAGATTTTCTTTCCTGTTGTGCAAGTAATAATGTGAAGCTCCCACCTTTCTTCTTTGTTATGTGTCTTAATGGTTCTTCTGTTGCGGTTATTTTTTGTTATGGTCTGACTTTGAGCGTGTGTATTGCCTTTTTTTTTTTGGTTATTGGATAGCCAACTGGCCATTTTTTTTATTTTTATTTTTTTTTATTTTTTTTGGAGGTGGGGGGGAGGGGGGGGGGGGTGGTCGAAAGTAACTGTCCTTTTGGCTATAACCACAATCTATATTTTTACAGAATATTTTATCTTAAATGTTTCGTTTTCTAGGCGATAAAATTTACCGTGTATTTGTATAGGCGTGCTTTCGTAATGCGCATGTAATGTAATCGATATTCTGCTATCTTAAATTACAATTAACAACGAAATCTTTCTTAATTGCAATTCGTCTAACGTTTTTTTAATTCTAGCATACAACAAAACTAGATTTCTGAACTGTGTGGGTAAGGTTTTGAAAATGAGTGTTAGGTTGATGTGGTGGACTTTTGTCTCCGGGCTTATAGTTCGGCAAGGTAAGTATTGTCATCAGATATTACGTAAATACACCTATACAAATACATTGTTAACTTGACCGCCAAAACAAAAATTGAGATGAAAAGTTGTGATATTTTTCTTATTTCTGCTCAAAATATATATTGTGGGTACCCGTTAGAACCGCCTCATCGAGGCGGTTCTAACGAGTACCCACAATCTAGGTTAGAGTAGAAATAAGAAAAATAACGTTTACCCCTGCAAAAGTGGGGTTCAAGGGGGTCAAAACTATGGAGGCGTGTTTTCGTGATGGACATGGCAGTATGTAGTCTATGAAAACAATTTGGAACCCCGGATGGAAAATTTCCTTTCCGATATTTAAAAGAAATTGAAACAAGAAATTCACACCAGAAAAGCAGAAAAGTAATTAAAAAATAGAATATCATTAAGAACAGAAAATAATTTTAAACAGCATATTATCTGGTTTTAACGACCTATTATGCCGTTTACATGTATTCAACTTCAAGGTCATGTTTCTGCTTAAAAAAAAAAAAAAAAAAAAAAAAAATGTCTTACGGAACCCGGGAAGGGACATGATTTTTTATTTTTAGTATGTTGTGCGAGCAAGATAATTTCTTGAGCGGACAAGATATTATCTTGTTCGGACAACATATTATCTTGTGCGGACAAGATATTATCTTGTGCGGACAAGATATGATCTTGTTCACACAACATATTATCTTGTTCGCACAACATATTATCTTGTTTGCACAACATAGATCTTGGGAAGTTGTGCGGACAAGATATTATCTTGTGCGGACAAGATAATATCTTGTGCAGTCAAGATAATATCTTGTGCGCACAAGATCTATGTTGTGCAGACAAGATATTATCTTGTGCGGACAAGATAATATCTTGTTCGCACAACTTAATATCTTGTGCGGACAAGATAATATCTTGTCTGCACAAGATAATATGTTGTCCGCACAAGATAATATCTTGTGCGGACAAGATATTATGTTGTGCGGACAAGATATTATCTTGTCCGCACAAGATAATATGTTGTCCGCACAAGATAATATGTTGTCCGCACAAGATAATATCTTGTCCGCACAAGATATTATCTTGTGCGCACAACTTATAAAATAAAAAAAAATCATGTCCCTTCCCGGGTTCCGTAATGTCTCGTTTACACGACGCATTTGAATTTCCTATCTATTTTTTTTTTTTTTCATTGCGATAACACACCCGTGCATCGTAGTGCAAATTTTATCACCTAAATAGCTACTTATTACCAAACCACGCCTATATTATTTTGACCCCTGGAATCCCACTTTTATAATAATAGTTAAAGTGGTGATTACAGGAGTATGCCTAATTTTTCTTATTTCTGCTCTAAAATATAGATTGTGGGTATTCGTTAGAACCGCCTCGATGAGCGAGTATATACTATCTATTTATAAGTTTATAATTTATTTGTATAGGCATGTTTTCGTAATGTTTTCGATGAATGTGATATTTTTCTTATTTATACTGCAACCATAGGTTGTGCCTCAAAGAGCGTTACCGGCCTCGGTAGCTCAGTCGGGCGCGCGTCTGACTGTTAATCAGGAGGACGCGGGTTCGATACCTCTCGGAGTCGGCAACCCTCTTTCATGGAGATTGATCCTGAAATCTTTTCTACGGTTATTCTCTCCCTCCCACTGATTCAAGAAGGGCAGTTTATGGCAAAAGTATGTGCACTGTACCGGTTAACCGCTTTCGTATAAGCCTGCCCGGGAACATTATGGATTGATAAACTACCCGGCTCAAAAATGATCCAAAATAGTGTTGACTGGGACGTTAAACTGCATTACAAACACTACAAAGCGTTATATACGTTACCTTTATTACTTATACACACCCACACCCATGTAAGATTCTAATAAGCCTGCCCAGACAAAGTGGTGCGACTCGGACCGTTCATGTGATTTCAATGGGCGACAGGGCTAGAGATGGCATTTCATCTCAATGTCGGGTAAGAGTCCCACAAAATTGGAAGCAACGTCTCCAAAATGACCTAAATAGTGTTGCCGGGGAAGTTAGACCTCAAATCAAACAAACGAACGGTAACATTTCCGTGTGCTCTGATAACATCTTTCAAATCTCTGATTTTTTTTTTCGTTAGAACATTGTGGATATCTTTCTTATTTCTAGAACAATTTTTAGTTTGTGGGTACTCGTTAGAACTGCCTCATCGAGAAGGTTCTAACGGGTACCAACAATATATATTGTTGAGCACATATAAGACAAGAGCACCGCATGCGGGTGCCAACGCTCGGCTGCAGTTTCTTGTAGTTAAACAAAAAATTCTAGGTTGAAAAAAGGGCATAACTGTGCCAAAATATTTTGAGGGTTACCTCACCTATTGGTATGAGATCCGCTTTTCATAATGAACAACTAGTCCTAGTTTAGCCGAAAAAGGGGCATAATTGTGCAAAACATATGTTGAGGGCTACCTCACCAATTGGTATGATTTCCCCTTTTCATAATGAACAACTAGTCCTAGTTTTAAATAAATATGTTCAGTAATGACAGAGATATTACAAATTGTCCACGTTTTTGCACGACGACGACGCAGACGACGCCAGAGCTATGACAATATCGTGTCGTTTTCTTCGAAAACAGCCGAGCTAAAAACTAACGAATACCCCCGTAAACCCCGCTTTTGTCTTTATGAATTGGGAAGTAGAGGGTACTGTTTTCCAAGCACGTGTTAATCTGATGTACCTATCATCACGTCAACATGCCTATGTAATTTTGATCCCCTTGAATACGTTTTAGGAAGAGTTATCGTTTGGAAGCAAGGCATACACGTCAGAAGTGGAAAATATGAAGTGTACATGTTTTCTGAGCCAGGCTAGCTAGTTTCGACCATTTAGGCCTCATCAGAGACCCTAATATATTTTCAACATTCCACAATGGAATCAATGATCCCAAAGACAAGAAAATATAAACTACGCTATGATGTAGGGCTGGGAGACATTTTACGGCCGCCACACATTGCCAGACAACAGCTTAAGTAACGGTAAATATGTTCTAGAAAGTGTTATCCTTTGGAAGCATGGAATACAACACAGAACTGGAAAATATTGAGTGCACATGTTTTCTGGGCAAGACTAGCTAGTTTCGGTCATTTAGGCCTCATCAGTTTTACTTTTATATAGTAAAACTGGGGTTTACAGGGGTAAATTTTATTTTCCTAATTTTCTGCGCTCAACCATAGACTGTGGGTACTCGTTAGAACCGCGGTTCTTACGAGTACCTACAATCTATACTAAATAAAGACTGTGGCTACTGGTTAGAATAGCCTCATCGAGGCGGTTTTATCGAGTACCTTCAATCTATATTTTGAGCAGAAATAAGAAAAATGTCACAATTTTTCATCTTAATTTTTCCATTTTTTTCTGCGATAATGGTTATAGTGTATCTTTATAGGCGTGTTTTCGAAATGCTGTCGCAAAAAATTAACGTCTGCAAATGCACTGAGAATATTTAGTTAGACTGCGTTTGTTTGATTTGTGATTTAATGTCCGCGTCAACACTGTAAAGGTCATTTTCGAGACGTTGCTTCCAATTTTGTGGGACTTTTACCCGACATTGAGATGAAATGACATCTCAAGCCCTGTCGCCTTATGAAACCAATAGGATTTATAAGCATGGGCGGCCCGACTCGCACCGCTTTGCCTGGGCTTGCTTAGATCCTTTAAGCGGTTTAACAGTACTCGTGTGTGGTTCGGTTTCAGCTCTGCGTGGAAGCATCATGCAGCCCATATATTTCTTCAATCCCCGATGGGCGGAGGCCGCAGTTTGACTGTGACCGTTCCTGTGTATCTTCACTATAGTCAGGCGACATTTGAACAGTAACATATTGTCCGTGTTGTTATTGAAATAGAGAACACCAGGTGAGTGTCTTTTGATATCAAATTTATCAGGCAATGCTACGAGAACGCTGGTAGAATCCGAGGCTTGCCGAGCGATTCTACAAGCGTTCTCGAAGCCGAGCCTGATAAACTTGATATCAAAAGACACCATTCTGGTGTTCAATTTATCAGTTTGTCCCCTTGAACACTCTTAAATTTGCAATGTACGATCAGTTATCAATGGTCATCAGTGTGTTCCAACATTTCGGCGGTCGATATATTTTGTATCGGCTGACTATATTCTACTGTGATATTCAATAAGTAATGTTTCCATTATTTTCCAATAATAATAACATTTTTGTTCATTTTTCTAGTAGTCCCGTTCATTCATAAAAATGCAATGTCACGGTTACCTGATAAAGCTCACTTGTCTTGAGATAGTATATCTTTATCAGGTCAACGCGCCACAATGCAGTTAACATAGGGGGAGATAGATAAATACTTATATACATGCTGATATGTTCGCAGCATTCGGCTGCAGTTTTTCAGAGAACAGAACATGCATTTTGGTGTATTTAGTGTTACGAAATGGAATAGGAAACCTTTCTGGTGCTTATGAAAATCTATATTATTTTAGGGGGTGACTAATAAATCATGACTTATATACATGTTGATATGTTCGCAGCATTTGGCTACAGTTGGTCAGAGAACAGAACAGGCTTTTCGGGGTATTTAGCGCCTCCCGATACAGATAGTGACGGTTTCTATGACAACAATGTGCATTTTGCCTGGCGAATTAATGTTGGAACAAACTACAAGATACGATACTACTTCACGTACATGGATATAGAAGAACATCCGAAGTGCGTGTATGATTTTGTTGAGGTATGCTATATTATTTTAAGATATATTATATTTTTCACCTCCTTTGAAAAATATATAACATCGGGGGATGCGAAAAGTAAATGAACATCAGACATTCCTCGGGGTCAATAGTTGTTCATACTTTAATGAATTCAATTAATTATCTTTACCTCATTGCCATACAAATAGAGGATATTTATTTTCTATAGATGAATACCAAAATGTGTCCGCCGAAAAAAGTAATTTTTATTTTCATTTTATAATTTTATGCGGGTATACACGGTTATTGATCAATCGAATCGTACGTCACAATTTTGACATGGCTATAACGTCACAACTGTCAGTTTCAAAACATAAACAGATCGCCATTTTGAATACCGCAATTTTACAGTTTTTTTTAATGTATTTTACTTAATTATTTTGTCGATAACAAATGACTTTTGGCCAGAAAAAAATAGTCCGGACTGCGACTGAGAAAATAACAAGCTTATGTTATTGTTCACAGTGTGAAAATAGCATATATTTTCACAGTGTGAACATATCATTTTTTTTTTTGTTTCAGATATGCATTGATTTCACTGCAGAGTATAAAATAAAATGCAAAAGTGCCAATCGGTGATTTTCTATGTGGGCCCCGTCAAGCGATTTTGGTACTTATGGCCTATGCGAGCAGCGAAAGTTCAGGCGGGCATGCGCATCCGCGCAGTCTCGCCAGAACCTTCGCTGCTCGCTCATACAAGCAGTGAATCAAGAGAAACCTTTCCACAGAAAGCCATATCCCTGGCCCCTCTGAATGGCTGGGCATGCGCAGTTAAAATTTGTCATGACGGAATGTTCGAAGACACAAATTCGCTTGGCAGGGCTCATGTGATGTTTGACCATATTTCACAATACGCAAACATGCTTATAAAAAATACATGTACATAAAATTTTTATTTTATACTGAGCTGTGAAGACAATGCATATCTGAAACAAATAAAAGTGATATTTTCATAGTGTTAAATATAAATGATATTTTCACACTGTGAAAAATAACAAGATCTTGTTATTTTCACAGAAGCAGCCCAGTCTATTGTTTTCGCCAAAGTCATAAGTTATCAATGAAATAATACTTAAAAATACCGCGGAAAAGCATCCTTTGAACTGTAAAAATGCTGTATCAAAAATGGCGATCTGTTTTTGTTTTGAAACTGACAGTAGTGACGTAATAGCCGAGTCAAAATTGTGACGTAAGATCCGATTGATCAATTACAGTAAGTGTCCTAAAATATTATAAAATAAAAAGAAAATTTACTTTTTTCGATAAATATCAAAAATCATTTCATCTCGTGTGTTGAAAACATCATAATTTTCACGAGTGCGAAGCACTCGTGAAAATTCTGATATTTTCAACACACTCGATGAAATATTTTGATATTAATCTAAAAAAAAGTAAATATTCCCTATGTACCGCCGATAACTCGAATATTTTAAGATGAAAAAAATGTAATATTTTTCTAATCTATGCTCAAAATATTGGTTGTGCGTACACGTTACGACCGCCTCAGACATTTCGAAGAGGAACCGTTTACTGCCCATGTCATAAGAAATTTTAGATACTAGATATTGAAACAGCCAGTGACACATGTAATTCCGATAAGTTTCAGGATTTGCGTATCGGAACATTCCGAGGATGAACGGTTTGGTGTATACATCATCACATTGAATCTATACTAGATCTTGAAACTGCAAAAGTCATTTTACAGTCAGTGTTGGTTCTGATCAGTTTCACTACCTAGTGTAGGAACATTTCGATGATGAAAGCTTCTCTGCATACGTCATTACAGAATTCAAATACCGGATCTTCAAACTGCAAAGGGTAACTTACGGCCAGTGTTGGTTCTGATCAGTTTCAAGATCTGGTATAGGAACATTCCGATGATGTAGACAGCAAACATGTCATAATCGGAATGTCCGATAACAGATCTTGAATCTGGTCCGAACTAATACTGGCAATAAAATAACTTTTGCAAATGCAAGATCTGGCATCGGATCATTCCGACTTTTAAATATCTTAAATTTCCGATACCAGAGAGCTTGCAACTGATTAGAACCCACACTGGCTGTAAAATTTATTTAACAACCAGCGTTGGTTCTGCTCAGTTTCAAGAACTGATATCGGATCATTTCGATGCTGAAAGAGTTGCTACTCATATCATTGGAATGGTCCGATACAAACTCTTTAAACTTCAAAATACTCCTGGGTTTTAGTACCCCGAAAATCCAGGTATGGACATTTTAGTCTCTCCAGAACAACAGCTCTGTTTATTTTCATTTGTCAAAATGAACTTCAATAAATCTCAGGTTCTCACTGATAAGCCTCACTAATTGCCTAACCATATGACAACAAAAAATTAGTTTTGCAAACAGTGCAGGCCCAGATCAGACGCCGCAGAACGCGGCGTCTGATCAGGGCCTGCACTGTTTGCCAATTGCCCGTTTTGGGGATTCTTGTTCAAAATGAACAGATGTGTATACCTTTACTAGGATAAACATTTTAGTCTGGTACTGCACTGTCTAATTTTAAACCTCTAGCATGCTTGGCTGTAAAATTCTCTGAATAAATCAGAATTAATTACAACTTCATGCCATTATTTCTATACCAGCAAGGCAACAGCTGTCATATATTTGATAAATTGGTCTGCTCAGTCTGAGCAACTATTTGGGAGTTATACGCAGGAGTAAAAAGGTATTTTACAGCCAGTGTTAGTTCTGATCAGAATCAAGTAAAGTAGAAGTAAAACAAAGATCAGGAATTGATACAATTAACTTACTCCATCCATAAAAGACACCAAAGGGAAAGAAATACAAACATTAAGCGACCAGACCATAATGGAAACCTAAACAAAGGAAGGCCATATGGACAGTTACTTTCCCACAAAATGGCCATATGGCCATCCAAAATTAAAAGACACAAGTGATACACACAGTAAGTAACAAACAACAACATAAATAAATCGCCACAGAAGAGCCGCCTTGGAACGGTCAGTGGAAGATTTCCACTGGGGGGCTTAAATCGATTTTACGTGGCCACAATCCTCGCCCTTACTTCCGTCGCGATTTAGACAAATAATTTGTTCAGTCCGCATGAAGGCCTCCTAACTCATCAGTGCAACATCTCCGTGAACACAGAAATCAAAGAACCACAGAGGTGAGACAACGGTGAGGACTCGACAGCAAGAAACCACTGAAATGCTGGAGCAAAAGAAAACCAACAGTTAGACTCCGATGAGCCCGACCAGAGACAGAGCATCAGGCAGCGGATCTGGTAGCGGACATTCCGGATGATAAAAGGTTTACTGTGTAAACTATCGGGAATCTTGAAACTGATATTTTTATGACTAAAAAGCTGGATTTTTGATCAATAAAAGTGATATTTATTCTCGCACTTTTCTTTTTTCCTTCACCCATTATCAATGTATATCATCGGACAGACCCGATGTTTGTCCTTATCGAATACGGTTAGAAACCCAGGTATTGTTGTTTTTAAATGTTAGTACGGAACCCGGGAAGGGACATGATTTTTTTTTATTTTATAAGTTGTGCGCACAAGATAATATCTTGTGCGGACAAGATATTATCTTGTGCGGACAACATATTATCTTGTGCGGACAACATATTATCTTGTGCGGACAAGATAATATCTTGTCCGCACAACATAATATCTTGTCCGCACAAGATAATATCTTGTCCGCACAACTTCCCAAGATCTATGTTGTGCAAACAAGATAATATGTTGTGCGAACAAGATATTATCTTGTGTGAACAAGATCATATCTTGTCCGCACAAGATAATATGTTGTCCGCACAAGATAATATGTTGTCCGAACAAGATAATATCTTGTCCGCTCAAGATATTATCTTGTTCGCACAACATGATAAAAATAAAAAATCATGTCCCTTCCCGGGTTCCGTATGTTTGCGTACACTTAGAATTGATGAACTATAGCATGTTGCAGCATGAGATATGAGCAAACATCATATGAACACATTTGCCTTCTAATTGGCAAGCAGATCTTTATTATTTGTATTATTTTTTGCCATCATTTGCTTGACAAACATTCCGGTTAGTTGGATAAACTTAAAACAAGTAAACAATCGTTTTTAGCTCACCTGGGCCGAAGGCTCCAGGGGAGCTTATAGTATAGTGGGTCCTCCGTCGTCCGTCGTCCGTCCGCCCGTCCGTCCACACTTTTGAGCAGCTATACCTCTGCAGCCTGCAGGCTGATTTCAATCATTTCTCATCTGTAGCATGCCTCTGGTGGGGCTTTGATGACATATTTTTTTTTAAAATCGCACAAAAACTTTGGTTGTTAAATATGTTCTAGAAAGTCTAACTTGCAATGCCTCGTGGCGACAAATGGCGGCCCCTAGTACTGATTTTCTCACCACTTTCACGCAGTACAAAGTCGGTCGGATGACACCGTCATACCGTTTGCAGACTTCAAATGTAAAACTGTTACCATTCTGTTCATAGAATAACCCAACTGATCAAGATATTGCCCAGATGACAATTCTGAGCAAGTTTGGTGATGATTGGCTCAAACCTGTGTTAATCTTTTTTGTTCTATGATTTGACCTATTGTCCTACTTTTTGTCCCGTCATGAATGATTGTAAAACCAGCTCAATTTGCGATAAAGATAATATAAAATTACAAAAAACATACGTGGTGAATAACTAATTCGTTTACAATGACTTAATGAGTCAAATAGAGTGTATTAAAACGGTTTGATACATAATTATTATCAGGTTTCCCCTATATTAATTGTATTGTAACGTACTGACCTGATAAACATATGCCATCTCAGGACAAGTGAGGTTTATCAGGTCAACGTGACATTGCACTTCTATGAACTGGACTACTGGAAAAATAGCAAAACTGTATGAGTGTACAAAGGGATTACATGATAAATAGGATACCAGATTCGTGCCATTTGATATCAAGTTTATCAAGCTCGGCTTCGAGAACGCATGTATAATCGCTCGGCAAGCCTCGCGATTCTACAAGCGTTCTCGAAGCCTTGCCTGATAAACTTGATTTCAAAAGACATGAACCTGGTATTCTCAATATCCCTAACAATAATCGTAAAGGTGGGAAAAACGTCTCCCTGCCCTACATCATAGTGTAGATTATATTTTCTTGTCCTTTGGGATCATTAATTCCATTGTGGAATTTTGAAAATATCTGAGGGTCACTGTTGAGGCCTTATTGGCCGAAACTAGCTAGTCTGGCCCAGAAAGCATGCACACTCCATATTTTTTCAGTTATGTGGTGTATTCCTTGCTTCCAAAGGATAACCCTTTTATAGAACATATTTAATCAAATTGAGTGCACTAATAAATAATCTCTAACAATAAACGCACATGTAGGAAGAAGTTAGCCTCTCCTTACAAGGAAAGAGCTTAGCCGAGTGTAAAGTGTGGGACAAAAATCATTTAAGTAAACCTTGGCAAATAGCACGCCAGAAAGAAAAGGTATGGAACAAGGGAAACGCGAACGAAGACTGCATCAATGTAGTTAATACATGGTTAGTGTCTATAATAATAAAATATCATTGGTGAGCCTTAGACAAGTCGCTGCGAACCGATTATATTTTATTATTACATACACTAATCATGTATGTAGTTTATACCGCAATTCAAAACAATCATAGGTTTTTGCAATAATTTAGCAAATTTAAGCAAAAAAGACAGCAGACAGTGTGGCATGTTAAACGACATTCAGTGCCTTGGCGCGCACACGTAGTATAACGTGACGACAACGAGTGCAAAGTTTCTGACGTCACCGCGCCACAAAGACGTAGGAAACAACATGGACGCTCGAATAAAAAGAGAAGGTAACACTTTAGCTGTAATTTCTGAAAATTTGTTCAAATAAATATTGTAAAGATTTTAACTTGCAGTTTCCCCATGGTTGCATGTTATTGTTTACACTTGAAAATGAGTGACCTGACATGTAGGACTGATCTATAAACGGTCCCTAGACGTATTATAGGTCAGTAAAAGGTATTAATGGTCAGTACCGATTATAGCGTGCAGTTATTTGACCCCCTTTATTAGGTTCCTAGAATGCCTGATTGCGGTATAAAAAGTATCTTAAACAGAACCTCAAGGTGGATGTTTTGGGGATGGATGTAGGATGACAACTTATTCCACCAAAACAATTCTTTATTTGTCTAAACCGCGACGGAAGTAAGGGCGAGGATTGTGGCCACGTAAAATCGATTTAAGCCCCCACGTGGAAATCTTTCCACTGACCGTTCCAAGGCGGTTCTTCTGTGGCGGTTTATTTATGTTGTTGTCTGTTACTAACTGTGTGTATAACTTGTGTTTTTTTTATTTTGGATGGCCATATGGCCATTTTGTGGGAAAGTAACTGTCCTTATGGCCTTCCATTGTTTGGGTTTCCATTATGGTCTGGTCGCTTAATGTTTGTGTTTCTTTCCCTTTGGTGTCTTTGATGGGTGGAGTAAGTTAATTGTATCGATTCCTGATCTTTGTTTTACTTCTACTTTGGTACACGAATCGATCCTTTCACACCCGGCTCCCAGTAAACAAAGGCAGCATAAGAACATCTAATTGGCTGGTGTCTGATGCTCTGTGCTGGTCGTGCCTATCGGAGTCTAACTATTGGTCTTCGTTTGCTCCAGCGTTTCTGAGGTTTCTTGCTGTCGAGTCCTCACCGTTGTTTCATCTCTCTCTGTGGTTGTTTGAGTTTTGTGTTCAAGGATATGTTGCACTGATGCGTTAGGGGGCCTTCGTGCGGACTGAACAAATTGTTTGTCTAAATCGCGATTGAAATAAGGTCGAGCATTGTGGCCACGTAATATCGATTTAAGCCCACAGTGGAATTAATGTCAATGACCATTCCAAGGCGGCTCCTCTGTCGCGGTTTAATTTTGTCATGTTTTGTCTTTGAGTGTGTGTATCGCTTATTTTAATTGTTTTGGGTAGCCAATTGACCATTTGTTGTGGGAAAGTAACTGTCTTTTTGGCTTTTCGCTATTGATGCTTCCAGTAGGGTCTAGTTCATCACGAAAACACCTCTTTATAATTTTAACCCCCTTGAACCCCACTTTTATATAGTAAACCTTGGATTTAGAGGTGCGATCATTATTATTCTTACGTATGCTCTAACATATAGATTGTGGGTAATCGTGAGAACCGCAAGGCGGTTCTCACGAGTACACACGGTCTATATTTTGAGCAGAAATAAGAAAAACATCATGATATTTCGTCTAACTTTTTTTTTGGTTTTCGGCGGTAACGTTTACAATGTATTTGTATAGGCCTGTTTTCGTAATGAGTTTAATGGTCAGTGCTTTTTGTGTCTCTGATGGGTGATGTGCCTTTACGTCTATTTTTCAAAGTGCCTTCTAGACTGACGAAAACTTCAATGCAACAAACTACACACATGTACTGTATTAACTCTAATGTGCATGCTGAAAATTCGTACATCTATTTTTACAATAATATAAAACAGAAGTGAAGGCAATGACCAGGAATCGATACAATTAACCCACAGCTCCCATCAGTGACACCAAAGGGAAAGATCACAAACATGAAATAATGTGACCCTTATGGAAACATCGATAGCGGAAAGTCAAAATGACAGCTACTTTCCCTTTGTATGTTCTCCATCTCACGAACAATACACCAACTGAGACAAATATCATTCCCCCACAACCCCCCACTTTTGGATGCAATACGCTATTTTAATTATGTGTTACTTGTCACAGCCAATGGAGTATTGCTCGATTGATGATTCCGATTGCTGGTAAAGCCAACTCATTGGCGATAAAGATAACACAAAACAACACAAAACGCGGTGAATACGTCATTTATTTACAATGACTTAATGAGTCAAACTGAGTGTAATAAAACTATCTGATACATAATTGAGCCGGCGCATGACAAAATCTACAATAATTAACAGTGCTACTAAGACTCAGGTCAGCTGTTTGCATGGGCCTTCTATGGCATCTGGGTTATGCATAAGCGAACAAGAGACTGCTCCGCCCAGGCCGACCCATCACGAAAACACGCCTATATAGTTTGACCCCCTTGAACCCCACTTTTATATAGTAAAACTGGGGTTTCCGGGGGTATACCTTATTTTTCTTATTTCTGCTCTAAAATATAGATTGTAGGTACTCGTTAGAACCGCCTCGATGAGGCGGTTCTAACGAGTGCCCACAATCTATATTTTAGAGCAGTACTCGTTAGAACCGCCTCGATGAGGCGGTTCTAACGAGTGCCCACAATCTATATTTTGAGCAGAAATAAGAAAATATTATAATTTTTCATCATTAAATTTTCATATTTTCGGCGATAAACATCACGAAAACACGCCTATATAATTTTGACCCCCTTGAACCCCACTTTTATATAGTGAAACTGGGGATTCAAGGGGTATACATTATTTTTCTTATTTCTGCTCAGATACATAGATTGTGGGTACTCGATAGAACCGCCTCGTCGAGGCGGTTCTATCAAGTCCCCACAATCTATGTTTTGAGCAGAAATAAGAAAAATATCACAATTTTTCCTCTTAAAATTTCTATTTCTTTAATGCCAAAAATGGCAATGTATTTGTATAGGCGTGTTTTCGTAATGGGTGGCAATGTATTTGTATAGGCGTGCTTGCGTAATGTGACGGGCCAGCTGATCTGGGTCTTCGAGCATAGAACGGGTCTGATGGCAGATTTTGTCATGGGCCGGTTCAATTAATCCTCAACATAAATAGAGGATCTTACATGAGTGCTCATGTATAATTGAATTTATTAAACGAGTTGAGGAAAAGGAATAAAATGCGAGGCTTTGTCGAGCATTTTATCCCTTTTCTTCAACGAGTTTAATAATTTCATTAAAACATGATCACGAATGCAAGATTCTATTTATCATGTGAAATTTAAAACGCATTTTATTAACGATTGTTTACCAAAATTGTCAATATTCCTCCACTAGTAAACGCGACGTTGTTAAGGACGTCATACACTTAACGTTACGCGACGTATCTAACTAATTTGCATATTTAATCCACTAGTGGATTATCGAATATATCACATGGCGTGATTACACTCTCAGACGCGACGTCATATGATAAATAGCATTAATAAAATGCAGTTGAAAAAAAAAAAACGCATACAATACAAAAACTCAAAACAAACAAACAAAAAAAAAAAAAAAAAAAAAAAAACATAAAATGAAAACAAACAAACAAAAAACGTTGGCAACCCCGGGATAAACACTGCAACACCAACAACTATTCTTTAAGGAACTTTGCGGTTAAATTGAATTCAAATTTGAAATGCCGCAATGTTCTTTCCTGACACCTATAGGCATACATGTGGTAACCAAATGAAACATGTACATAATTATAACTATAAGTCCCCAATTATAATCTTTGCGAAGGTTCAATCAAATCTATACATAGAGCAGATTTAGTCGGGCCCCTCGGAGTCTAACTGTTTGTTTTCTATGGAAGCCGATAGGGGACATTTTGACTTGTGACTAACGACTTGTGACTACCGACTTGCGACTTATGACTTTTTACTTGTGACTTTTGACATACCTCAAGCAACGGCCGATTTCGGACATCGACGGCTAAGATTCCGGTGAGGCAAGCGATTTTTCTCCTTCTGTTTTATATTGTTTGAAAAATGCCACCGAAAAGATCATATGGTAGGTTATTTACTCTGATTTTGTGAATTTTTAAGACTTATGACTTGTCACTTATGAATTTTGACTTATGAGTATGACTTTTCACTTTCGAATTGTGACTTTCGACTTATGACTCGTCACTTATGACTTTTGAGTTTTGACTTGCAACTTAAGACAATTTCTTGGCGCGAATCTAAAGTAATAGGGCATAACAACACAGGCGGTAGTAAATTGTCACTAAAACAGAGTTGATAATACATGAAACAGGGTCTTCTAAGTGGCATTTCTAAACAATATACACCGGAATTGTCGGTGCCGTTGTCCGCTACCCGATATTTTTCGGGTTTGCACCAAAAGTCAACAAGTCATAAGACGAAGGTGATAAGTCACAAGTCATAAATCACAAGTCAAAGTTATAAGTCGCAAGTCATAAGTCATACAAAGATAACAAAAAACAGAGTAAAAAACATAAACAAGTCTTCTTAATGGCATTCATCAAAAAATATAATACAGGAGCCGCAAAATCGCTGCATCGACACCGTCGTTGACCGCCGTCTTCCACTGCGTCAGATTTGTCGAAAGTCAAAAGTCATAAGTCGCAAAAATTAGGCATGCAACTCCGACGTCGCAAGTCATACGTCACAAATTCAAAAGTCACAAGTCAAAATGTCCCCTATCGGCTTCCATAGTTTTCTTTTGCTCCAGCAATTCTGTTGTTGTATGCTGTCGAGTCCTCAACCTTGTTTCATCTCTGTAGTTTTTTGATTTGTATGTTCTCGGAGATGTTACACTGATGAGTTAGGAAGCCTTCATGCGAACTGTACAAAATTAGTGTATACCGCGACAGAGGTAAGGGCGAGGATTATGGCCATGTAAAATCGATTTAAGCCCCCCAGTGAAATTCTTTCCACTATCCGTTCCAAAGCGGTTCTTCTGTGGCAGTTTATTTATGTTGTCGTTTGTTACTTACTGTGTTTATCACTTATGTCTTTTTTATTTTGGATGGCCATTTGGCCATTTTGTTGGAAAGTAACTGTCCTTTTGGCCTTCCTTTGTTTAGGTTTCCATTATGGTCTGGTCGCTTCATGTTTGTGTTTCTTTCCCTTTGGTGTCTTTGATGGGTGGAGTAAGTTAATTGTATAGATTCCTGATCTTTGTTTTACTTCTTTACTTCTACTTTGAAACTTCCCCTTTGAAAGAAGAAACATTATATTATAACGCCTGTTGTTATTATAGTAATGGTTAGTTTTCTTTTCAGATTAGAGACAAAAAGTTTCCGCAAGGGAGATTTTGTGGAAACTACATACCACCAAAGCTTACATCCAGATACAACAAAGGACTAGAGGTTTATTTCAGTTCTGATAACGAAATCAATCAAACTGGTTTCAATATGTCTTATCATTCAGTGCCAAGTAAGTTATACTGCAATCAAAGCACAGGTAGAACGGGCCTCCGAGGCCTAGTAGATAAGAGCGCTGACTCTTAACCCTTTTTGTACCAAATGGAATCTTCCTCCTTATATGTAGCAGGAAGCCATTTCAAACTTTAGGGTCGTCAGGTTGTGTTTTCTTCAAAATTTGTTTGGAAAATGGCTACACATTTTGCAAATAGTGTGGGCACTGATCAGATGCCGCGTTCTGCGGCGACTGATCTTGGCCTGCATTGTTTGCCAGGGTACCCGTGTTGGTGTTTCTGGTACCAGATGGGTTAATTTAATATGAAGTCTATCACCGCTGTCAAAATAGAAGTGAAGCCAATGATCAGGAATCGAAACAATTAACCCACAGCTCCCATCATAGGCACCGAAAGGGAAAGAAGCACAGACATGAAACAACTAGACCCTAATAAAAACATCAAGAAAACCAAAAGGACAATTTCTTCCATACCAAATGGCCAATTGGCTATCCATAAACAAAGTAATATAAGTGATTCACACACTCAAAGACAAACCATAAGAAAAATAAACCGCGACAGAAGAACCGCCCTGGAGCGGTCAGTGGAACAAATTCCACTTGTGTGTGTGTGTGGGGGGGGGGAGGGGTGGGGAGGAGGGGGTCTTAAATCGATTTTACGTGGCCACAACCCACGCCCTTATTTCCGTTGCGATTAAGACAAATATTTTTTTCAGTCCACATGAAGGCCTCCTCACCCATCCGTGCCACATCCTCGTGAACACAAAAATCAAACAAGCACAGAGATGAAACAACGGTCGGGGCTCGGCCGCAAGAAACCACTGAAATGCTGGAGCAAAAGAAAACAAACATTAAGGCTCCGATTGCCGCGACCAGAGACAGCATTAGGCACCGACCAATATTACATAAAATTAAATACTCTCTAATTCTCAGTAAGCCTTTACGCTGGAACCGTCATAAAATATAAGGCCTGACCCACCGGCGTGTTGTCTGTCGTATAACATTTATGCTATGCCCTATTTTTTTATATTGAAGAATGGTTTTACGAAATTGGGTGCTGAAGTCATTGCATTTATATATTTTTTTCTGATATTGATGGGATGTCTATAAAATTTTGAACAGGCTTTGCGTAGTTTATGATACCGATAACCCTGATAAAGAAGTTAAGCATGTAACACATTATTACGAGAGTTGAAGTTAGTTACATGACTAGAAAATCTGGCAAATCGAATTAATTACGAAATATAAATGTCATAGGATGCCACACGAGGAACATTACCATCCAAGAAAGGCAATTTTTAATCTCAAAATTAAAATCGCCGCGTTCATTACTCATTTTGCAAGACACAAACCCATCTACAATGCATATATGTAAATCCAAAAACGGGGCATCTGTATCAGAAGAATTTGCTTTATCAACTGAAGTTCTGGGGGACAAATTAAACTGATCAAACCATCGCAATAGGTATTGTCAAAATTTAATAAATCGTCAAATTATCTACAAGTTGTGCTGAAGGCTTCAATAATTTCAGATTGGTTTTTAACGGAAAGGTGCAATTTG
The DNA here is from genome assembly GCA_963580285.1 of Lucinisca nassula. Classification (NCBI taxonomy): domain Eukaryota; kingdom Metazoa; phylum Mollusca; class Bivalvia; order Lucinida; family Lucinidae; genus Lucinisca; species Lucinisca nassula. The sequence continues at coordinate 37,814,886 of OY757015.1, read as the reverse complement.
ATGCCACTCATAACAAAACAAGAAAATATCAACCACAAGGGTGCGCTTTTTGTACCCATCGGAATACCCACAACTTGTCTAAATATCTGAGTACCAAATCTTATGTAAATATTGTCAAGTAAAAAGGTGAGAGCTTCACACATGTTCTGACATGATCATAAAGTATAATTTTTATGCTCTTCAGAAGTGAAAAAAAGCATTTCTAACATAACACGCAAGATAGAGAGAGTCTTCCATATTCAATTAAATCATTACGTTTTAATAAGATTGTGAGGAAGTGTAGTGTAAAGGGTGGACAATCGTAAGTAGACAGACTCGAAGCACGAAAACGTCTGAACTTCCTTAGAATTTTTATAGACCAAAATAGATTTCTTCCAGATCTTTCAAAGACTTTGCCGCAATATTTAATCACATGTTTTTATGGCAGTAAAATATGAAATTAATAATAAAGAGAGTTCAGTGATGGTACAAGAGCTTAAATTTGAAATACACCGTGCTTTGTATGGTCTTTTAAGAAGTTTAGGCAACCAATATAAGGTAGGAATCTTGTATTGGCCTTCTGTAACACATATAGCAAACTTGGTGGCTGAATGACAAACGTGGTCATCAACTAAAGCACTCTCTACACGCAAAGGCTGCCGTTCATAGGCCTGAGTACCACCAAGTTCTTGCTGAAGAGAATTAACATAGTGGAGCCGTCAAACAACGACCACATTGTTAGCGGCCTTATCTGCTGGAGCCAAACCAAACTTCTTATGAAATTCTTGAATACCTAGTTTAAGGTGAGGTAAAGACGTCTTATGTTTAGGAGGTAATAAGCTCGTATTTTGAGAGTAGAAATAAACGCGTTTGTTTATTAGTTTCAGAATGCTAAGTTTCCATTCTTTGAGAGCTTTATGCTCAACATACTCTCGTTTACACCATCGATTACCAAATTCATTCAATGCCGCAGCGATTTTTATCTCTTCACTTATTGAAATCAATTTTAGAAGGAATTCGATATTTCGGTCCTTTAGAAATTATATTTCGTATCCTAGAATCAGGAATATTGTTTTCGAATCGCTAGTAATAATTTGACCAGCAGCAGGATATCAAGACACTGAATTTTTACAATCACAAGTATCAGGAGTGTTAGTGTCAATATTCAGATCAGTTATTATGGGGAAATTGCGCGGCAAGCATTCCAAGGCTGCATATAACTCTGATCTCTAACTTGGAGCAGAACTACAAAATTCTCCAAGATAATCAGCGAAGTTTGTACAGACATGCAACCTTGGTATCTTGTTAAGTCTACTGTACACCCCGAAGGTAACTGGCCCCCGTGTCCTAATTGGTAAGAGCGCTGAGGCGTAACCCGTTCAGTACCAGAAACCCCTAAAGAGGTACCTTGAAAAACACTGCAGGTCCAGATCAGACACCATGGAACGCGGCGTCTGATCAGGGCCTACACTGTTTGCAAAACGTTAAGCCATTTCCCGAACTAATTTTTTTAAGAAAAACAACCTGACACCCCTAAGTTTCAAAATGGACTCCTGTATATATAAGGAGGAAGATTACATTTGATACAAAAAGGGTCAATCATCGGGTCATTAGGTCTCCCCGCTGTGGTTTGCGCCTCGCTCAGACCACATATGAGACGCCAAGATCTGCAACAGAAGGTGGTCTTACTCAGGTTTTAGCTCAACTCTGATTGGCGGTCCGTTGAAAATAAGTGAAAGTGCCCGAGGATAACGGGCATCCTTAAAGCATATTTATTAGTTAGGGGTGGGTGAGGGGTCGGGGAAGGAGACTTGGTAGGGCAAATAATGCGTGCGAATGCAAAGTTCACGCGCTTTCATAAAGCATGGCGCGATATAGGTGTCTGGTTTTTCGTCCGTTTGTCCGCGACATAGACCTAGCATGCGGTGTAATTCATGTGTTCCTCGTTAACTGGTCACTAACTTTGCATTCAAAGCACCGCTTGCTGTACCAATTTGACAGTTTGTAATCATAAATAAATGAGATGAATTTGAGCTTTTGGTTTTATTTGTTTGAGGTTTTACGTCCCAGTCAACACTGTTATGGAGATGCCGCTTCCAATTCTGTGGGACTTTTACCCGCATTGAGATGAAATGACATCTCAAGCCCTGCCACCCCATGAAACCAACAGGGTTTATAAGCTTTGGCAGTCCGACTCGCACCACTTTGCCTGGGCAGGCTTAGATCCATAGGCGGGTTACCAGTACTCGCATGCGGGTCGGTTTCAGCTCTGCGTGGAAGAATCATGCAGCCCATCTATTTCATCAAGCTGGGCTTTTGGTAAATGTCACACATCATTATGGTGTTAATAACCTACATGTACGACTCATTATGAGAACTCTCCTATTCAAATATATTGTAAAATTTTACCACTGAAAACGGAAAATTTTCGGATAAAAATTGTGGCATTTTTTTTCATATTTCTGCTCAAGATTTTTGGTACACTTTAAAACGACGGCGGCTCTAAGGAGTACCCACAATCTATGTGAGTTGAAATTAGATAAATAATGTATACCCCTGTAAACCCCAGTTAAAAGTGGGGTAAAAGCGGGTAACAAATAAATAGGCATATTTTCGTGATGTGAATGAAAGTTGTCATTAGACTTTTAAAAAGGGATTATACAAAGGAGAAATATATTACTAAAATGAAACTGTGTAACATGAAAGAATATTTGATTATGATTTAACAATGTCTTCCATTTGCCTTCGTTTACAAAAACAACGGCAAACAAAGGAAGAAATAATAATGAGCCGAAAATTTCACGTAAGCCCAGTTGTATTTTATTCTCCGCGAAACGCGGGTAATTTCATTATCAAAGAAAGCAATCGGTCAAATTCTCGCCGAGAATCTCCGAGAATTTTCTCCGCGAAACCGGGAGAAATTTCAGTGAGAAATTTCTCGCTCATTATATCTTTTCTCGCTGTTTTGCGGAGAAAATAGGCGATTTCGCGTTAGGCGGTTTCTCCGCGAAACAAAAAAAAAAAAAAAAAAAATGGGTTATTACCGGTAGCTGGTCTGTATATCAAAGACCTGGGCCTTCTGATTTCAGATCAGATGATTTTAAAGGTTTTTCCGATATACGTCATTGTAAGAAATGAGGGACCCAGGCGGCGTCATTTGCCATTTCTGGTCCCAGGGCTATAATTTCTTGGCAGAGATACACTAGATGAAGCTTCATACCACATATCAAAGACCTGGTCCTTCTGATATTAGAAAGACGATTTTGAAAGTCTTTCTCTATATCTATATAAGTTTCTGTAAACCATGTTGGACCCGGGGCAGGGGAAAATTTGGGCTCCATTCAAGCTTGGTAGAGGTCTACTAGATGAAGTTGCATACCATATATCGAAGACTTGGACCTGTTGGTTTGAAATAAGAAGAGTTTTAAAGGTTTTCCCTATATAAGTCTCTGTAAAATATGTGGGACCCGGATCCGGGCTATTTTAGTGTCAAGGCTGTATTTTGAACAATCTTGGTAGAGGTCGACCAGATGGCGCTTCATACCATATGTCAAAGACCTGTGCTTTCTGGTTTCAGAGTATTGCGTGTTTGTTTGTTTGTTTGATTTGAGGTTTAACGTCCGCGTCACAACTGTCAAGGTCATTTTGGAGACGTTGCTTCCAATTGTGTGGGACTTTTACCCGACATTGAGATGAAATGACATCTCAAGCCCTGTCACCCAATAAACCCAACAGGGTTTATAAGCATGGACTCGCACCGCTTTGCCTGGGCAGGCTTAGATCCTCTAAACGTTTCCCTATATATTTCCATGTTAAATATGTCGGCCCGGGGGCGGGGCCATATTACGCCCCACGTCTATAGTTTGAACAATCTTTTAAGCGATCCTCTATATAAAACTTCATACCAAATATTAAAGACCTGGCACTTCTGGTTTCAGACGATGAGATTTTTAAAGTTTTCCCTTTTATTAAAAAGTTTCCCTATATATGTCCACGTAAAACATGTCGGCCTAGGGGCGGATGCATATTGCGCCCCAAGTCTATAGTTTGAACAATCTTGGAAGAGATCCTCTAGATAAAACGTCATACCAAAAATTAAAGACCTGGCACTTCTGGTTTCAGAAGAGGAGATTTTAAAAGGTTTTCCCTACATAAGACTATGTAAAACATGTGGACCCTGTGGCGAGGCCATTTTGGGCCCCAATGCTATGATTTGAATACATTTGATAGATGTACACACCAAAATATCAAAGAAAAAATAAAACAAACAAACAATTTATGGTCTTTCTGTCGTACAGTAAGCAATCTTTAAACGGTGTTGTTTCCAAAACGTGCTGTATTGAGCAGTAAAAATGAATAAGTTTGTGTATTGTTTTAGTGTCATTCTGTGCGTATGTGGAGCAAGATATAATTGGACACTTTGGTTATCCAGTTGAAGGCGATACCTATCATCAAGGCCGCAACCATGATTGTACTTGGGTAATTCTGTCACAATTTCATGGACAGCTTACACAAGTGTATGTTATACATCTCAACATTAGTGAAAGTTCTGAGTGCCGTTTGGATTTCTTACAGGTAAGATTATAAGGAAACACGCCTATACAAATACAGTGAAATTTCGCTATTTCGACCACCTAAACATAAGACTAATTCTGCTTTAAAAAGCGTATCACGCCTATACAATTTATCGCTGAAACAATGAAAATTTTAAAGTGAAAAAATGTGATATTTTTCTTATTAATACTCATAACATAGGTCTTGGGTGCTCGTTAGAACCGCCTTGAGGCGGTTCTAACGAGTACCCACAACCTATGTCTTGGAGCAGAAATAAGGAAAATTATGTTTATCCCCGTAAACCCCAGTTTTCTCTATATAAAGTGGGGTTTAATGGGGTCTTTATTTCACGGACTTCTTAACGTGATGTTTGATTATTTTTTCTTTGTGCTGTCTGACCATAGTGTCCTCTGGTCATAGACCACCTTTGGGGCAGTTCAAAAGTGGTCTTAAAGATACACACTTCTGAAGAAGCCATCTGATCAGGGTTTACAATGTTTGACATTCAATTAATGAATTTGTAGGAATAAAATACATCAAGTGATCTGATTGGTTCAAAGTCAGAAAGGGGTGTGGCTAGACTAAATATTCAGCAAGAGAATGTTTAAACGGCGTTGTCCGAGACTTCGCAAATTGAACTCCTTGATACTTGTATTTATTACAAATTTTATTCGAGGTTAATAATTATGTTTCTTAAATTCTTTCGAATGTTTATGCTGAAGGTTTTCAATTTTTTCTTGTCTTTGCCTATTAAGTATATAGTTGTTTTTGTTTGATTTGAAGTTTAACTTCCCCGTCAACTCTGTAAAGGTCATTTTGGAGACGTTGCTTCCAATTTTGTGGGGCTTTTACCCGACTATTAAGTATATGAACAAATTCATTGTTCGTTTATGTGTTTTGCTAGCCAAGTTAAGATATGCTTTGTAAACTAGAAGCGAAGTGAGTGATAAGGAATGGATACAATTAACCAACAGCGCCCATCAGAGACACCAGAGGGAAAGAAACACAAACATGAAATAACTAGACCCTAATGGAAACACCAATATATATGAAAATCAAAGTAAAGCACGATACAGGCAATTAAATAGACAAATGAATTAGCGCACAAAAATCGGTCGCACCGCAACCGGGACTCGAACCACGGATCTCCTGCATTCCGGGCAGACGTGCTAACCATTACACCACCGCGGCCTTCCAACATTGTACGCCAATTTTAACATTGATAAACCTTTAACGTCATTAGCGCTATTTAGAGACCTTTCATTTACCGCCATAGGCGACCCTATCATTTTCGGTTCTTTAACCTACGGACGGCGGCCATTTTATTCTATTTATTTATTTATTTATTTATTTATAAGATTTACAAATGTTCTACTGTATCGGAGTAAGTATATGAAAATCAAAGTAAAGCACGATACAGGCAATTAAATAGACAAATGAATTAGCGCACAAAAATCGGTCGCACCGCAACCGGGACTCGAACCACGGATCTCCTGCATTCCGGGCAGACGTGCTAACCATTACACCACCGCGGCCTTCCGACATTGTACACCAATTTTAACATTTATAAACCTTTAACGTCATTAGCGCTATTTAGAGACCTTTCATTTACCGCCATAGGCGACCCTATCATTTTCGGTTCTTTAACCTACGGACGGTGGCCATTTTATTCTATTTATTTATTTATTTATAAGATTTACAAATGTTCTACTGTATCGGAGTAAGTATATGAAAATCAAAGTAAAGCACGATACAGGCAATTAAATAGACAAATGAATTAGCGCACAAAAATCGGTCGCACCGCAACCGGGACTCGAACCACGGATCTCCTGCATTCCGGGCAGACGTGCTAACCATTACACCACCGCGGCCTTCCGACATTGTACGCCAATTTCAACATTTATAAACCTTTAACGTCATTAGCGCTATTTGGAGATCTTTCATTTACCGCCATAGGCGACCCTATCATTTTCGGTTCTTTAACCTACGGACGGCGGCCATTTTATTCTATTTATTTATTTATTTATAAGATTTACAAATGTTCTACTGTATCGGAGTAAGTATATGAAAATCAAAGTAAAGCACGATACAGGCAATTAAATAGACAAATGAATTAGCGCACAAAAATCGGTCGCACCGCAACCGAGACTCGAACCACGGATCTCCTGCATTCCGGGCAGACGTGCTAACCATTACACCACCGCGGCCTTCCGACATTGTACGCCAATTTTAACATTTATAAACCTTTAACGTCATTAGCGCTATTTAGAGACCTTTCATTTACCGCCATAGGCGACCCTATCATTTTCGGTTCTTTAACCTACGGACGGCGGCCATTTTATTCTATTTATTTATTTATTTATAAGATTTACAAATGTTCTACTGTATCGGAGTAAGTATATGAAAATCAAAGTAAAGCACGATACAGGCAATTAAATAGACAAATGAATTAGCGCACAAAAATCGGTCGCACCGCAACCGGGACTCGAACCACGGATCTCCTGCATTCCGGGCAGACGTGCTAACCATTACACCACCGCGGCCTTCCGACATTGTACGCCAATTTTAACATTTATAAACCTTTAACGTCATTAGCGCTATTTAGAGACCTTTCATTTACCGCCATAGGCGACCCTATCATTTTCGGTTCTTTAACCTACGGACGGCGGCCATTTTATTCTATTTATTTATTTATTTATAAGATTTACAAATGTTCTACTGTATCGGAGTAAGTATATGAAAATCAAAGTAAAGCACGATACAGGCAATTAAATAGACAAATGAAATAGCGCACAAAAATCGGTCGAACCGCAACCGGGACTCGAACCACGGATCTCCTGCATTCCGGGCAGACGTGCTAACCATTACACCACCGCGGCCTTCCGACATTGTACGCCAATTTTAACATTTATAAACCTTTAACGTCATTAGCGCTATTTAGAGACCTTTCATTTACCGCCATAGGCGACCCTATCATTTTCGGTTCTTTAACCTACGGACGGCGGCCATTTTATTCTATTTATTTATTTATTTATAAGATTTACAAATGTTCTACTGTATCGGAGTAGGTATATGAAAATCAAAGTAAAGCACGATACAGGCAATTAAATAGACAAATGAATTAGCGCACAAAAATCGGTCGCACCGCAACCGGGACTCGAACCACGGATCTCCTGCATTCCGGGCAGACGTGCTAACCATTACACCACCGCGGCCTTCCGACATTGTACGCCAATTTTAACATTTATAAACCTTTAACGTCATTAGCGCTATTTAGAGACCTTTCATTTACCGCCATAGGCGACCCTATCATTTTCGGTTCTTTAACCTACGGACGGCGGCCATTTTATTCTATTTATTTATTTATAAGATTTACAAATGTTCTACTGTATCGGAGTAAGTATATGAAAATCAAAGTAAAGCACGATACAGGCAATTAAATAGACAAATGAATTAGCGCACAAAAATCGGTCGCACCGCAACCGGGACTCGAACCACGGATCTCCTGCATTCCGGGCAGACGTTCTAACCATTACACCACCGCGGCCTTCCGACATTGTACGCCAATTTTAACATTTATAAACCTTTAACGTCATTAGCGCTATTTAGAGACCTTTCATTTACCGCCATAGGCGACCCTATCATTTTCGGTTCTTTAACCTACGGACGGCGGCCATTTTATTCTATTTATTTATTTATAAGATTTACAAATGTTCTACTGTATCGGAGTAAGTATATGAAAATCAAAGTAAAGCACGATACAGGCAATTAAATAGACAAATGAATTAGCGCACAAAAATCGGTCGCACCGCAACCGGGACTCGAACCACGGATCTCCTGCATTCCGGGCAGACGTGCTAACCATTACACCACCGCGGCCTTCCGACATTGTACGCCAATTTTAACATTTATAAACCTTTAACGTCATTAGCGCTATTTAGAGACCTTTCATTTACCGCCATAGGCGACCCTATCATTTTCGGTTCTTTAACCTACGGACGGCGGCCATTTTATTCTATTTATTTATTTATAAGATTTACAAATGTTCTACTGTATCGGAGTAAGTATATGAAAATCAAAGTAAAGCACGATACAGGCAATTAAATAGACAAATGAATTAGCGCACAAAAATCGGTCGCACCGCAACCGGGACTCGAACCACGGATCTCCTGCATTCCGGGCAGACGTGCTAACCATTACACCACCGCGGCCTTCCGACATTGTACGCCAATTTTAACATTTATGAACCTTTAACGTCATTAGCGCTATTTAGAGACCTTTCATTTACCGCCATAGGCGACCCTATCATTTTCGGTTCTTTAACCTACGGACGGCGGCCATTTTATTCTATTTATTTATTTATTTATAAGAATTACAAATGTTCTTCTGTATCGGAGTAAGTATATGAAAATCAAAGTAAAGCACGATACAGGCAATTAAATAGACAAATGAAATAGCGCACAAAAATCGGTCGCACCGCAACCGGGACTCGAACCACGGATCTCCTGCATTCCGGGCAGACGTGCTAACCATTACACCACCGCGGCCTTCCGACATTGTACGCCAATTTTAACATTTATAAACCTTTAACGTCATTAGCGCTATTTAGAGACCTTTCATTTACCGCCATAGGCGACCCTATCATTTTCGGTTCTTTAACCTACGGACGGCGGCCATTTTATTCTATTTATTTATTTATTTATAAGATTTACAAATGTTCTACTGTATCGGAGTAGGTATATGAAAATCAAAGTAAAGCACGATACAGGCAATTAAATAGACAAATGAATTAGCGCACAAAAATCGGTCGCACCGCAACCGGGACTCGAACCACGGATCTCCTGCATTCCGGGCAGACGTGCTAACCATTACACCACCGCGGCCTTCCGACATTGTACGCCAATTTTAACATTTATAAACCTTTAACGTCATTAGCGCTATTTAGAGACCTTTCATTTACCGCCATAGGCGACCCTATCATTTTCGGTTCTTTAACCTACGGACGGCGGCCATTTTATTCTATTTATTTATTTATTTATAAGATTTACAAATGTTCTACTGTATCGGAGTAAGTATATGAAAATCAAAGTAAAGCACGATACAGGCAATTAAATAGACAAATGAATTAGCGCACAAAAATCGGTCGCACCGCAACCGGGACTCGAACCACGGATCTCCTGCATTCCGGGCAGACGTTCTAACCATTACACCACCGCGGCCTTCCGACATTGTACGCCAATTTTAACATTTATAAACCTTTAACGTCATTAGCGCTATTTAGAGACCTTTCATTTACCGCCATAGGCGACCCTATCATTTTCGGTTCTTTAACCTACGGACGGCGGCCATTTTATTCTATTTATTTATTTATAAGATTTACAAATGTTCTACTGTATCGGAGTAAGTATATGAAAATCAAAGTAAAGCACGATACAGGCAATTAAATAGACAAATGAATTAGCGCACAAAAATCGGTCGCACCGCAACCGGGACTCGAACCACGGATCTCCTGCATTCCGGGCAGACGTGCTAACCATTACACCACCGCGGCCTTCCGACATTGTACGCCAATTTTAACATTTATAAACCTTTAACGTCATTAGCGCTATTTAGAGACCTTTCATTTACCGCCATAGGCGACCCTATCATTTTCGGTTCTTTAACCTACGGACGGCGGCCATTTTATTCTATTTATTTATTTATAAGATTTACAAATGTTCTACTGTATCGGAGTAAGTATATGAAAATCAAAGTAAAGCACGATACAGGCAATTAAATAGACAAATGAATTAGCGCACAAAAATCGGTCGCACCGCAACCGGGACTCGAACCACGGATCTCCTGCATTCCGGGCAGACGTGCTAACCATTACACCACCGCGGCCTTCCGACATTGTACGCCAATTTTAACATTTATAAACCTTTAACGTCATTAGCGCTATTTAGAGACCTTTCATTTACCGCCATAGGCGACCCTATCATTTTCGGTTCTTTAACCTACGGACGGCGGCCATTTTATTCTATTTATTTATTTATTTATAAGAATTACAAATGTTCTACTGTATCGGAGTAAGTATATGAAAATCAAAGTAAAGCACGATACAGGCAATTAAATAGACAAATGAAATAGCGCACAAAAATCGGTCGCACCGCAACCGGGACTCGAACCACGGATCTCCTGCATTCCGGGCAGACGTGCTAACCATTACACCACCGCGGCCTTCCGACATTGTACGCCAATTTTAACATTTATAATCCTTTAACGTCATTAGCGCTATTTAGAGACCTTTCATTTACCGCCATAGGCGACCCTATCATTTTCGGTTCTTTAACCTACGGACGGCGGCCATTTTATTCTATTTATTTATTTATTTATTTATAAGATTTACAAATGTTCTACTGTATCGGAGTAAGTATATGAAAATCAAAGTAAAGCACGATACAGGCAATTAAATAGACAAATGAATTAGCGCACAAAAATCGGTCGCACTGCAACCGGGACTCGAACCACGGATCTCCTGCATTCCGGGCAGACGTGCTAACCATTACACCACCGCGGCCTTCCGACATTGTACGCCAATTTTAACATTTATAAACCTTTAACGTCATTAGCGCTATTTAGAGACCTTTCATTTACCGCCATAGGCGACCCTATCATTTTCGGTTCTTTAACCTACGGACGGCGGCCATTTTATTCTACTTATTTATTTATTTATAAGATTTACAAATGTTCTACTGTATCGGAGTAAGTATATGAAAATCAAAGTAAAGCACGATACAGGCAATTAAATAGACAAATGAATTAGCGCACAAAAATCGGTCGCACCGCAACCGGGACTCGAACCACGGATCTCCTGCATTCCGGGCAGACGTGCTAACCATTACACCACCGCGGCCTTCCGACATTGTACGCCAATTTTAACATTTATAAACCTTTAACGTCATTAGCGCTATTTAGAGACCTTTCATTTACCGCCATAGGCGACCCTATCATTTTCGGTTCTTTAACCTACGGACGGCGGCCATTTTATTCTATTTATTTATTTATAAGATTTACAAATGTTCTACTGTGTCGGAGTAAGTATATGAAAATCAAAGTAAAGCACGATACAGGCAATTAAATAGACAAATGAATTAGCGCACAAAAATCGGTCGCACCGCAACCGGGACTCGAACCACGGATCTCCTGCATTCCGGGCAGACGTGCTAACCATTACACCACCGCGGCCTTCCGACATTGTACGCCAATTTTAACATTTATAAACCTTTAACGTCATTAGCGCTATTTAGAGACCTTTCATTTACCGCCATAGGCGACCCTATCATTTTCGGTTCTTTAACCTACGGACGGCGGCCATTTTATTCTATTTATTTATTTATAAGATTTACAAATGTTCTACTGTATCGGAGTAAGTATATGAAAATCAAAGTAAAGCACGATACAGGCAATTAAATAGACAAATGAATATCATTTTCGGTTCTTTAACCTACGGACGGCGGCCATTTTATTCTATTTATTTATTTATTTATAAGATTTACAAATGTTCTACTGTATCGGAGTAAGTATATGAAAATCAAAGTAAAGCACGTCCGTAGGTTAAAGAACCGAAAATGATAGGGTCGCCTATGGCGGTAAATGAAAGGTCTCTAAATAGCGCTAATGACGTTAAAGGTTTATAAATGTTAAAATTGGCGTACAATGTCGGAAGGCCGCGGTGGTGTAATGGTTAGCACGTCTGCCCGGAATGCAGGAGATCCGTGGTTCGAGTCCCGGTTGCGGTGCGACCGATTTTTGTGCGCTAATTCATTTGTCTATATATATATATATATATATATATATATATATATATATATATATATTAGCGATACACACACTGAAAGACAAACTATACCAAAACTAAACCGCGACAAAGCAACCGGCCTAGAACGGTCAGTGAAACGCATTCCACGGGGGAGGGGGCTTAAATCGATTTTACGAGGCCACAATCATCGCCCTTACTTCCGTCGCGATTTTTTCTTAAGTTTTATATCGGTTTAAACTGTTTATTTTCATTTTCCTAGCAATGTGATATGACATTTTCCAAAACAACAGAGCTAGGGTCAGAATTTTAATATTTTTTATATTGTGTTTCAAAACATTTATCAGTCGCATATAAATATTTGCCCGAAACTAACTAGCTAGTATGGCCCCAAACCAAAAAATGTGAATTCCATGCTTTTCGGTTCTACGGTGTATTCCTTGCTTCCATGGTGATGCCCTTTATATTGTTTTCTTTCCTAGAACTATTCCACATTCTAACACAGCGCGCCTATATAGGCAATGGAAAACAACTGTGTGTTATTCTACAACAAATCACGGCTCGGAAGAGCGTGACAAGTGACGTCATAAAATACTGCCAATTGATGACGTCACTAGTCGATTTCCTTGACGTTAGACGGTGTAACGTCATTTTCTCGCATCGAAAACGTTAGAAAAGGATGTAAATGCATGTGTTTCAGTCATTAATTTTAGCGGGATTTCTTCTAACAATGGCGAAAAGTTGTGAGATTTTGAAGGAAACAACAACATTTTTGCCGATTTTCAGCGTGTTAGAATCGAAATAGATCAGCTCTAGTCTGTGATTTATTGAGTAATAAATCACAATGTGTCGCTCAGTTGTAAGTAGACCAATCACGCGCTCTACGCGCTCGTGATTTGTCTACTTTTTAACTGACCTCCAAACTGTGATTTATTACACAACAAATCACAGTTAGAGCTGATCTATTTCTTAAGTAAAGTAGCATTCCCAGTTTTGTGGTTGATACCTTGGTAGCAAAGGAGCTCAATGACCGTACGGTAAAAACAAGTTGGCTGCTTTCAAAAAGCATCCAATAGGTTTGGTCTTGTCAGTCTACATTCTGATTTGAGCCAGCTGATATTATTATCCCGCTTAATGCATTTTTTGAATAAAAATAATAAACTTTAATACAACACGTGTACATAAAAATTCGAAGTCTGTGACCTTGGTATCAGGAGGGGTAGGTAGTGATGAGTATTATGTGGTAAATTGTTTAACGCCATGGCAAGTATAAACTAAATGTAACTTACATATGGTTTACACATGTATAGCACAAAACTTAACCAAACGAAAATGTAAACCGAATTTTTCAAAAAGTCATAAGTCTGTTAGTATTTGGTGGCATATATCTTCACATCTTTGCCTTACTACATACACATTTTAGGCTTGATCGGATGAAAACTGTATAGTATGAGTTATACGGAAACGAAAAAAAAGTTTACGAACGGACGGAAACCAACCCCCATAACTTAATACGACCGTTTTTTTTTTTTTTTTTTGGTTTTGTATTTGTTGTTGTTGTTGTTGTTGTTGTTGTTTTTCAAACGGGCATATAAAAAGATTTTTCCTAAGTCATCAGACCTTCTATAGGGCCTTGGTTATCTATTTCATTTGTTGTTATCGTCCCTGTTATCACTGTATGAGTCTTTTTTGAGACATTGCACCCAATTTTGTGGAACTTTAAACGGAAAGATAAAACTCCTTCTTCTCAAGCCCTGTCGCCCAATGAAACTAAATGGTTGAAATGCATGAACATTCCGACTCGAGCCACTTTTCCTGAGCAGGCTTAGACTTTCTAGGCGATTTAACACTACTCATGTGCGGCCGGTATCAGCTCTGTGTGGAAGCATCATGCAGCCCAATCTATTTCTTCAATCCCCGATGGACTGGGGCCTATCAGACCTTGGGGCAATATATTGGACTGCTGTATTGCTGAACCGCCTAGGAAGATCTAAGCCTGCCCAGACAAAGTGCTGCGAATCAGACTGTATCTCAAACCTCGGCCGTTTCTTTGAGCGGTACCTCCGCAAAAACCTGAAATTTGCAATTCTTCTGTATATCTTTCTGGATGACAATTTAATTGTAAAAGAAACTGATTAGTAAAACGTCAAGTATTGAGTGGAAATAGAGAACACCATTCTCGGCTTATCAGATACAATAGCCCCCATCGAATGCACCAAAAAGTCTTTTAACAACTAAGTCTGTAACGGGTGGTAGGTCACTTAGTAGTCATGAAGATTTTGAACAGAAACTGTTGCTATCTGTGCTGGGCTCAAGAACAATAAACAACGACCCATCAACGTTATGACTTTGTTTCGCTCCCTAAATATTTTATATATTTGGAAGAGTTAGAACCTTCGACCTTGGCACTGCCGTTTATTCTAGTAGCAAAGACATGTAAATGTTTTTTACACACCCAGCGATCTTTTTATGTTTGGTTTTACGATCCTTTCAAGATTATTTCACTCACATCAAGCCGATCGTTAATCGGAGGTGAGCGAAAACTAGAGTGCCCGATGAAAAACCTCCTGATCTTCCATTGCAGAACTTCTCATTATGTGACCTGAGCCATGCTCAAACCTACACCGTTGAGAGACCTAATGATTAAGAGTCAGCACTCTTATCCACTGGCCACACGGAGGCCCGTTACACCAAGCGATCTTTATAAATAAGGAAAAAATAATGTTCTCTGTCTTTCCAACATTTACGTATTATTACAGCTACCACCGTACCGAAAGATGTCCAGAATATATAAATCTGTTCCTATCTGTGTGAAGTAAACTTTGCAAGTTTTGATTATTTGTATTTAACGGCCCAGTTAACACTGATTTGGGTCATGTTTGGGCCTGTCAGTGTACCTATCCACGCTTTTCCTGAGCAGGCTTATCCGTAAGCGGTTTACCAGTTCAGTGCGCATTCTGTCGCCAAAAACTGACCCCTGCCTTCCTGAATCAGTGGAAGGGAGAGAATGACCATAGAAAAGATATCATAATCAATCCCCACGAAAGAATGTTGCCGACCCCCGTAGGTATCGAAACCGAGCCTTCCTTATCGCCAGTCAGACTGCATCCGACTGAGCTACCGCAGCCAGCCACACTTTGTGAGTAGTAGTAGTTATTTTCTGTTGTTTTTCGTTTCCATGGCCCCATGGACTTACTCCATAATGGCATTGCAAAACGTGAAATTTGCGAAAATGACCGCTACTCCTGCAAAGGTAATTTCTCTTTTGATATGTCTAAGGGGTATACTCTTAAAGGAAAGAATTTGCTCCTGGGGAGTAAATTCTTCCCTTTTAGAGTAGACCCCTTGAGGAGCAAATCCTCCCCCTTTTAGAGTAGACCCTTTTTTCAGTTGGACAGAGTCAACAGAGTAGCAGCCATAAGGTCCTTAAACTTGTATTTCCATCACGAAATCATGCCTATAGAATTGTGATCCCCTTTAAAATGTTCTATAAAAGGGTTACTCTTTGGAAGCAAGGAATACACCACAGAACTGAAAAATATGGCGTGTACATGTTTTCCGGGCCAGACTAGCTAGTTTCGGCCAATTAGGCCTCATCAGTGACCCTAAGATATTTTCAAAATTCCACAATGGAATCAATGATCCCAAAGGACAAGAAAATATAATCTACACTATGATGTAGGGCAGGGAGATGTTTTACAGCCGCCACACATCCCCACACACCAGTTGTAGTGAAGTTAAATATGTTCTATAAAAGGGCTATCCTTTGGAAGCAAGGAATACACCAAAGAACTGAAAAATATGGAGTGTACATGTTTTCTGGGCCAGACTAGCTAGTTCCGGCCAATTAGGCCTCATCAGTGACCCTCAGATATTTTCAAAATTCCACAATGGAATCAATGATCCCAAGGGACAAGAAAATATAATCTACACTTTTATATAGTAAAGCTCGGGTATGCAGGGGTATACATTAATTTCCGTATTCATGCTCTGAGACAGTAGATTGTGGGTACTCGATAGAATCGCCTCGTCGAGGCGTTTCTGTCGACTCCCCGCAATCTATGTTTTGAGAAAAAAAGGCAACTTGAATATTCCAATTTTTCATTTTATTTATTTTTTTTTTTTTTTTTTGCCAAAAAATGGCAATGTATTTGAATAGGTGTGTTTCGAAATACGTAAAAATGGTAGACTACGGTAGATGACCAATTAGTTCGAACACCCTAGCAGTTCGAACACCCAAACTTATATCGAATCTGTGGATGAAAACTTTCTCATTTAATTCGAACTCCCAAATTTTTCAGAAATCAGAATTTTTAATACTTTGAACACACAAAAAATGCCGAAAAATGCATCCAGAACAAGCATTTCGGACCGTTCCCGGGTTTATCATTACAACATCGTACTGGTCGTATATGAGCTAGCGCACGAAAAAAAAAAGAAAACTTAGCGTGAAATATGTGCGACTTCCAAAGACTCGGATTAACATGCACTCTGTGAGGCAAATGGTTTTCGCTTCTCTCACTTGGATAGCCCTGTGGTAATGGAAGGTTCATACCATCACCGAATACTGATCAGACTGTGAGAAATGCAGGCAGCAAGTGCTTAGATCAACCTTGATGAGCCACAGGAGTTTCGCTTGTTTATGTTGTGAAATATTATCGTCTGCATCAGGCGCATGCGATCAGCGAAGACTCTAATCGGTTTGCATGAGTACGCTAAGATGTGTCTTCGCTGGTTTCTCAGCGACCTGCAAACACTGAACATGCGCACCCACTACCGGTATGTAAGGCAAAGGGTTTCACTTAGCCTTGTGACTTCGTAAGATTTAAGGGTTCAGTAAAGACTGATCACATTGCATCAATGTGCAGGCTGATCCTAGTCGTTGATGTAGCATTGTGGCCTACAAAGGCTTGGATCACCATGCATATGTGTTTTCGCTTTGCTCTCAGACTCTTTGGAGCGTAGCTTCCACTTTCATTATTATTTGTGTGACAGTGTTACCCTTTTTCCTTGTGCTGTGGCATTTGATTCAATGCCTCTTTGATAGCAGAAGCGCCCCTTTAAATATTAATTGAAAGTTTCCCGCCTTTTTCCACAGAACGTCTTTTAGCACGTGCGAGTGACGATAACAACATGGTTGTTGCATGCAAAAAGGTAGTTTTATTCAGGTAACCTGTTGGGTTACCCTGGTTTTCTGAGGAGCAAGTGAAGATGCCCATTTATTTCACGGTGACAAGGTTTTATTGGAAGTAATTTCGGAGAACATGATTAAGAAAATAAGTCATATGCGATGGGCGAAGACTCAGGTCAGCCTGCACATGCATGCAGTTTGAACAGTCTTCGTTGTTCGTATGTGCCTACCATGGCCTCTGTGCTAATCAAAGAACAACAGGTGAAAACTATGGCCACATTGGCTAGATGCGCAGGCTGATCTGTCCTTCGTTTGAAACGTTTTTTTTCGCCGTGCGCCGGCTTAAAACGACTGTGTACATTTAACCGGCCAAATCTGCTTGCGTTCTAAGCTACCAAGTGCAAGGATCAGTCTGTTCAGATCTCCTATCTCGAGTAAAATACTTATTGCGCATGTGCGTACAGAAAAGAATGATAAGTCTGCGCAGTTGTGCAATCGGGATTGTGTCTTCAATGTCCAAGAGGTTTGAAACGTTTCATCGCGCACAAAGTGAAGATCGCACATGCACATGTTAAAATTGTGTATGATGTCCGCATTTTCATTTTCTTGTTACTTGCCTATCTAAATAACATGATGGTTTTGCATCCGCAGTCAAATCAGTCTTCAGCGGACTTCTTCGATGGGCATTGGATTGCTACATGTCCCCGGCTTACGCTGATTTGAGACAGCTTATGTGTAAATAGAGAACACACAAACAAGGCTGCGCAGTCTCGCCTGAGGCTTCACTATGCGCTTAAACAATATAGGTGTGTGAGTGTGTGTGGGGTGAAGTATCTATGCGCCTAGCTCCACTGGGTAGCTGCACGTGCGGGTTTCAACATCACATCCCATATATACATGTAGCTGGACTTTGTCTGCTGCGGTGTAGCCGGAACAATCAAAAAAAATATTACAGACTATCTGGAAATTCTTTGAAAAATATATGGGCTTCTCTTAAGAAAAGAATTTGCTCCAAACAAATCAATTTCTGTTATTCCTGAGATCACAAATAGTGATAGTTCAATAGGTGTAAATATCATTAATGATAATGTGTAACCTTATACTTGTAACTACATGATAAGCTCGCATTCAAAGACCCCCTGCACACACTAACTTATTTATAGATCAAACGGTTCTGCACTGCATAAGTGATATTTATAACTTCTAATCACGTGCGGATTGACAGGGCGGCGGGAAAAACGTAGTCGTTTAAAATATTGAACCCAGCCTGGTCTAATGCATGGAGTTCTTTCAGATCAAACAGTTCGAACACTGATAAATTTCCAATCTGATATTTTCTAATATTCGAACACCCGGATCAGTTGTTGGAGTTGAAGCGCTTGCTTTTCGGTCTGTTTCGCTATTCAGACAGGCTGTTTCCTGTAAATGCAGTATAGTATTGCATCATCGTTAAAGCTGATTGGTTGATCACGTCACGTGCCCCTCCATGGAACAGTTACAGTCTGGTCATTATACCCGGTTTGCCCGCCTCATGGCGACCAAACCAATAATAAATTCAATAATACATGAGCACGAATGCAAGATTCTATTTATCATAGGACATTTAAAATGCATTTTATCCACGATTTTTTACAAAAATGTCAATATTCCGCCGTTTGTAAACGCGACGCCATTAAGGACGTCCTACATATAACGTTACGGGACGGAACTAGCTAATTTGCATATTTAATCCACTAGTGGATTATCGAAAATATTATATAGCGTTATTACACTCTCACACGCGACGACATATGATAAATAAGAGATACAAATGTATGAGTATAAGCATAACTCTGTTAAGTAGATTGTAAATAGATTTAAGGACTCATCTAGTTCTTTTTAGCTCACCTGTCACGTAGTGACAAGGTGAGCTTTTGTGACCACATTTTGTCTGTCGTCCGGTGTGCGTGCGTGCGTTCGTGCGTCCGTCCGTGCGTCCGTAAACAATTTCAATTAAGTATATCTCTAATACCCCATGGCCAATCTTGATCGAATTTCATGAGAAGCATCATCAGATAGGGGGAAAGGCAGCATAAGGTTTTTGGGCTGATCAGATTGGAATTCTGGTTGCCATGGAAACAAAAAAGGTTCCATAGACTTATAATTGGGAAAACGACGTCTCCACTTTTCCTCGGCCATTTCTAGTCCGATCTTCATCAAACTTGCAGATAGCCAAGAGGGCTTACAGTCTACGTCGGGTTCGAATTTGAGCTGCACGGAACAAACAGGTTTGGAGTTACCTGCCCTTGAGCATAAATATAAGTGAAAAATGGTGTCTCCAGCTTTTCTCAGCCGTTGATGATCTGATCTTTTTGTTACTTTTCATAAACAAGGACAAGCATAAAATCTCGGATGAGTTCGAATTTATTATGAATCTGACCAACGGTTTTCCAGTTACATCCCCGTGAGCTTGAAAAATTTTCCCATAGACTTATAATGGGAAAAACAACGTCTCCACTTTTTCTCAGCCATTTCTGATCCGATCTTCATCAAACTATTAAATAACCAGGAGGGGATTACAGTCAACGTCGAGTTCTAATTTGGGCTCCACGGGACAAACAGGTTTGGAGTTACCTGCCCTTGAGCATATATATAAGTGAAAAATGGTGTATCCAGCTTTTCTCAGCCGTTTATGATCTGATCTTTTTGTTACTTTTCATAAACAAGGACAAGCATAAAATCTCGGACGAGTTCGAATTTGGTTTGAATCTGACCAGCGGTTTTCCAGTTACGTCCCCTTGAGCGTGAAAAATTTTCCCATAGACTTATGATGGGGAAACGACGTCTCCACTTCTGATTAGCCATTTCTGATCCGATCTTCATCACACTTGCAAAACCAGGAGGGGCTTACAGTCTACGTTGAGTTCAAATTTGGGCTGCACGGGACATTCAGCTTTGGAGTTACCTGCCCTTGAGCATATATTTATAAGTGAAAAATGGTGTATCCAGCTTTTCTCAGCCGTTTATGATCTGATCTTTTTAGCTCAACCGAGCCGATGGTTCACAAGGTGAGTTTATAGTATAGGTAGGCATCCGGCGTCCGTCCGTCGTCCGTCCGTCGTCCACACCTGTGGACTTGAATATCTAAGTGACTAGCTGGCCAATCCCAATCAAATTTTTGTGCAGCATCACTGGGTTGGGGGATTGATTGCATTAGGTTTTGGACCAGTTTTGATCAGAACTGTGGTTGCCATGGAAACAAAAAAGTTCCATAGACTTATAATGGGAAAACGACGTCTCAACTTTTTCTCCGCCATTTCTGATCTGATCTTCATCAAACTTGCAGATAACCGGTAGGGACATAAGTCTACATAGAGTTCGAATTTCGGCTGCATGGGACAAACAATTTTGGAGTTACCTGCCCTTGTTTATTGATTTGGGGTTTAACATCCCTGTCAGCACAGTGTAGGTCATTTTGGAGACATTGCTTCTAGTTTTGTGGGACTTTTGCCCGTCATCGAGATGAAATTATATCTTAGGCCCTTTCCACCCAATGAAACCAATAGGGTCATTATGCATGGACGGTCCGACTGGCGCGAATTTTCCTGGGCAGGCTTAGAACCTGTTTACCAGTACTCATGTGTTGTCGGTTCCAGCTCTGCATAGAAGCACCATGTAGCCCAGTCTATGTCTTCAAGCCCCGATGGGCATTCTTAAACATCATTAATGATTTACTGGTACACAGGTGAACGATATAGGGCCATTTGGCCCTCTTGTTTCTTTTTCTCCTTTTTTTCAAAGTTATATTCTAAATTTAGCAGCCCATCTAGACATGGTAATGGCCCAATGTGAAAGGATATGAGGATAGATTAATAGAGATTACCAGGTGTGTCTTTTGATATCAAGTTTATCGGCAAAGCTTCGAGAACGCTTGTAGAATCGCGAGGCTTGCCGAGAGATTCTACATGCGTTCTCGAAGCCGAGCCTGATAAACTTGCATTCAAATGACACGAATCTGGTATTCTATTTATCAGTTTACCTCGGTGTGCACTCTTAAATTAGCAATTTACGATCAGTTATCGATGGTCCTCAGTGCGTCCGATCATTCTGCAGTTGATATATTTTGTATCAGCTGACCATATTGTTTCCTATCATTTTTTTTTTTTAAGTATTTTTTTTTTTTCATTTTGTCCAGTAATAGTAACATTTTTGCCACTTTTTCTAGTAGCCCGGTTCATTCATAAAAGTGCAATGTCATGTTGACCTGGTAAAGCTCACTTAGCATAGAGATAGCATATCTTTATCAGGTCAATGTGATGCAATGCAATTAATATAGAGGATAACTGATAAAGTAACGCATTTTGACGCCAGTAATTAATACAGTTAGGCTTGAACCGGTTTTACGGGTCCTTCAGGCCAAAAGCAGAGTTTAAGTAAACTACCTTGCATCATTTACTCTTGATTCCATGTTCATACTTCAGTCAATTAGGGGATAACTGTATTTCGGGAGGTAAATCGGAGGTTTTGCGGTCGGAAATTTCGTTTTACGGCGACGCGTTAGCGGACCCGTAAAACGTAATTTGCGACCGTAAAATGACAATATTCAATAAAGCTATCCCCATTCTAATGCGCTTATTCAGTTGTTTAGCTAGAATTATACTATTTTGCACAATGTGGCAGACATTGTCAGATGCGTAAAACCAACTTTGAGCCAATAAAAGCGACGTTACATGATGGTGTCGGATTTCGTACAGTATATCGCAGAATGTACCGTTGCAAATTTTGGACGTTATCCCATCAAACGTCGCGTTGCATACGCAAGTGCATTAGAATGTTGAATAAATTAGCTTCCGTTCTTAAATGACGTATAACAGACATTCTAATGCACTTGTGTATCTAACGCGACGTCTGATTGGATAACGTTAAAAATTTGCGACAGTTTAGTCTGCTATATATACTCTCGGAAACCAGACGTCATCATGTAACGTCGCTTTTCATTGGTTGTTATCTGGCTTTACGCAGTTCACTCTGTTTGCCGCTTTGGTCAAAATAGTACAATTTTAACAAGACAACTGAACAAGTGCATTAAAATGGGGATAAATGAATTAAAAATTGTCATTTGGGGAGGTAAATTGTCGGTTTTACGATAGCAAATTCCGTTTTACGGCTCCGCTAACGCGTCGACATAAAACGAAATTTCCGACCGTAAAATCGCCGACTTACTTCCCCAAATGACAATTTTGAATACAGTTATCCCCTAAGTGTACTTTCTATGGTAACAGATATATGGTGAAAACGATCAGTTCTCAAAAGTATACTGTGGAAATGTTAAACCGCCGATGTTTGAATCAACCGCCAGGGCTGTATTGGTTGATTTTGTTGCCCGCAGATCTATTGGAAAAGGTTTTTCAGCTGTTTATGCTGTTACAGGTACGTGTATAGGTTACTGCGCTTTTTATACCGCAATTAGGCATACTAGTAGCCCAATAAATGGGGTCGAATAACTGCACGCTATAATCGGTAGTGGGCTATAATACCTTCTACTGACCTATAATACCTCTAGTGACCCTTTTTCAGACCGGACCTACTTTTCAGGTCCCTATTTTACAAGCATAAACAAAAGCATGCAAACTTTTATACTTGGGAAAACAACGAAACTGCAAGTTAAAATCCTTGCAATATTCATTTAAACAGATTTTAAGAAATTTCAGCTAAATTCTTACCTTCTCGGCTTTTTCTGGTTTGAATGGCCCGTTGGAGTAACTGCGCACTGCTACTGCAGTTGCGTCTTAACCTTCAAATTTTAAAGCTAAATAAACTATTTATTTGCAGATTTTCATACAGAATGTTAAGCGCTGAGAAACTTTCTTTCGAGCGTCCATGATCTTTCCTACGTCTTTATGGCACGGTGACGTCAGAATCTTTGCACTCGTTGACGTCACGTTTTACTACGTGTACGCGCTATTGCACTGACTATCGTTTAACATGGCACACTGTCTGCTGTTTTCTTGTGTGTTTTTTTACTTAAGTTTACTAATTATTGCAAAAGCTATTTATTGTTTTGGATTGCGGTATAAACTAAATACACGGATTGTGTCTTTAATAATAAAATATAATCCGTTCGCCCCGACAATTTTATAGGGGCTCACTAAAGCTCGCCCTTATAAAATTGTCTAAGGCTCGCCGATTATTTTTTATTATTAAATACACTAACCATATATTTACTATATTTAATGTCTATTGTCTAATTGAGAGGCATAAAATAGGGTTGGGAGTTACTTTCCTTATCTTCTTTTGACTACCTTTCGTAGCTTGAAATGACGGCACAGTGCGCAGGCTCGCAAGTTAGCAATGTTGTTAAGAAAATATATCCCCATAATACGTATCGAGATAAGTATGTTCGTGAAAAGGGTGGACTGTAACTAAAGTTTCTATTAAGAAACTTAGAAACTTAGTGCTTGGTATTGTGAAGACAATTACGACATCAGCATTTTCAAAATCTAATTAGGGGATAATTGTATTCAAAATTTCTTTTTATGACGACGCGTCAGCGGAGCGGTAAAACGTAAGTTGCCGCCGTAATTTTCGAAATAGTAATCCCTATTCTAATGCACTTAATTGTGTGTTTTGTTTGAAAATTGTACTAGTTTGCAGTAAGCGGCAGCCGCTGTGAGCTGCGTAAAACCAAATGTCAGCCAATGTAAAGCGACTTTTAGTGATGGCGTCGGGTTTCCGACAGTATATCGCAGAATATACTGTCGCAATTTTTGACGTTATCCAATCAGACGTCGCGTTACATACGCAAGTGCAATAGAATAAAAAAAACGTAAAAAAGACATGTCACAGTGTTACATTTATACGGAACCCGGGAAGGGACATCATTTTTTTAATATGTTGTACGAACAAGATATTAAGTTGTGCCAACAAGATATTATCTTGTGCGCACAAGATAATATAATGTGCGGACAAGATATTATCTTGTGCGGACAACATCATTTATGTTGTGTGGACAACATATTATCTTGTGCAGACAATATATTATCTTATTCGCACAACATATTATCTTGTTTGCACAACAAAGATCTTGGGAAGTTGCGGGAACAAGATAATATCTTGTCCGCACAAGATAATATCTTGTCCACACAAGATAATATTTTTTTCCGCACAAGATAATATCTTGTCCGCACAAGATAATATCTTGTCCGCACAGGATAATATGCTGTCCGAATAAGATAATATCTTGTCCGCTCAAGATATTATCTTGTTCGCACAACATAATAAAAATAAAAAATCATGTCCCTTCCCGGGTCCCGTACATTTACTCTATACACCCGCACATGCAAAGGTTTACAAACAACACTCATAGTGCCAGCAGGCAAAACGCGAGGACTTCAAGCAATGTTCAACATGTTTTATTAAATTCTATAAATTAATAAATAAGTTTTTTGATAAAGCCATTATGTAGAGGTCGTGGCCAAATGATTTGTATGATGCAGTACTATCCTCAGTAAATCTGTAGCGCCCAATATAAAATCCCAACTGAATGCGATTTACCTAAAACACGGACTAGTCCAAAATTAAAAGTGCAGTCACATTTCACTGCGTTTTGAAAGAATATATATACCTGCACATGCAAAGATTTACAAACAACGCTCGTAGTGTCAGCAGGCATAACTCGAGGATTGCAAGCAATATGAGTTATTTAATTCCAAACACGCTAATGCCTTGCGTAAAAACCCTATGTCATAGGTTCGCAGTGGGTATTTGAGCTTCGAATGGCAGCGATCACAATAGCAGATTAACGATGTAAAATATGAAAATTTAAATACTAAATAATATAATAATATATAAAATTACAACTCTTCTGGGTCTCAAAATATGATTAATCATATAGAGGATATTTGATTTTTTCAGTGTAAGATCGAATTTTATTTCATCGAATGAACACCAAAACTGTTATTTTCACGAGTGGCGTAGCCACGAGTGAAAAAAGCAGTTTTGGTGTTCATGAGTGAAATAAAATTTGATCTTGCACTGAAAAAATCAAATTTTCTGTTTCTTACATGCTTCAAAAGGCATTATTTAGCGTCTTTAATGGTGTCGCTCACATTCGGAGAAAATTATCTTTGTTCCTGTTCGTTTCGCGTCAATTTAGTGGTGTCCATCGTGTTTAGTGGGTATACTATTGGGTGTAAACTGAAAGTTTGCACCTGAGAAATGGCCTGGGATGGTATTATTATGAATGATTAATGAAATAATTGAGAGAGTAGTTTTCCAAAGAAGTTGCTGGCAAGTCTAACGTCGCGCGACAACAGACGTGACGTCAGCGTCATAAATGACGTCAGTAACGTCCCCGTCACACATGAACGGGCTATGCGTCAATTAGAACACATTTCAGTATTGTTCAGTTATCTGACAAAGATAAAATTGAAATTAGAGTTAGATTTGAAGAAAAAAGTAGTCCCAAACAGTGAAAAATAAAAAATCGTATTTTCACTGTTTGAAACAATGAAAATATCGATTTATATTTCACTGATAAATCTCCATCATTCATTAAAAAGCATGTAAGAAACATTCTGTTTGTTACTGTACTACATGTAAGCCACAGCAGCGACACCGTTTTCTGGCTAACTAAAAATATAGAAATCCATCACGTGAACAAGTCCGTGAAAAGAAGACCCCTATACCCCAGTTTATATACAGAAAACTGGGGTTTATAGGGATATACATTATTTTTTCTTATTTTTGCTCCAAGCCATAGGTTGTGGGTACTTGTTAGAACCGCCTCGGTTCCAACGAGTACCCAAAACCTATATTTGCAGTTTTGTGCTCTACGAGGCTTGTGGGCACGTAAAATCGATTAAAGCCCCCAGTGGAATTCGTTTCGTGTCGAGGTTTATTTTTGTTATGGTTTGTCTTTGGGTGTTTGTGTCGCTTAAATTTTTTTATTTTGGATAGGTTATTGGCCATTTTGTGGGAGAGTAACTGTCCCTTTCGCTTTCCGCTATTGATGTTTCCATTAGGGTCTGTTGTTTAATGTTTGTGGTTCTTTCCCTTTGGTGTCTCTGATGGGAGCTGTGGGTTATTTGTATCGATTCCTGATCATTGCCTCCACTTCTACTTTTTATAAGAAAAATATCACGGATTTTCATCAGAAAAATGGGCAATTTGGAAATTGGGAAAAATGCACTATGGCTCACGGGTGTGTTATCGTAATGCATACCCAGCCACAATCAAAAAGTACATGCTACCAATGGAACCAAGAGGAAGAGTAACTAACCATTATAATAACACACTCGTACGGCATAGTGCACTTTTCACATCTTCAAAATGGCTACTTTTCTGATGAAAATCTGTCATTTTTTTGTTATTTGTACTTCAAACAGAGGTTGTGGGTGCTCGTTAGAACCGCCTCATTGAGGCGGTTCTAACGAGTACCAACAACCTATGTCTTGGTGCAGAAATAAGAAAAATAGTGCATACCCCCGTAAAGCCCAGATTTCTCAATAAAAAGTGGGGTTTCAGGGGGTGTTCATTTCACGGACCTGTTCACGTGATGCAATAAGGAAATAGAGGATATTTGAATTTTTCATTGTAAGATCGAATTTTTATTTCACCGAATGAACACCAAAAACAAGTATTTTCACGAGTGGCTTATTATCATTATTTATAAAATTATAAATAAGTTCATTGATAATGCCATTATGTGGTTAATATGATGTAGTACAATCCTCAGTAAAACTATAACCGCCCAATATAAAATCCCAACTGAAACCGATTTACCTAAAACACGGACTAGTCCAAAATTAAATGTGCAATCACGTCTCACTGCATTTTGAAAGAGTATACCTGGACATGCAAAAGTTTACAAACAACGCTCATAGTGTCAGCAGGCAAAACGCGAGGACTGCAAGCAATGTTCAATATGTGTTATTAAATTCCGCGGAAACACGCTAATGCCTTGCGTTAAAACCCTATACCATAGGTTCGCAGCGGGTATTTGAGATTTGAATGGCAATGATCACAATAGCCGATTAACAATGTAAAGAATGAAGATTCAAAAATTAAACTAAAATTACATCTCTTCAGAGTATCAAAATATGATTGATCATGCAAGAAACGCATTCTGTTTGTTACTGTGCTAAGCCAAAGCAGCGACAGTTTTCTGGCTTACTAAAAAATATAGAAATCCATCACGTGAACAAGTCCGTGAAATCAAGACCTCCTATACCCCAATTTATATACAGACAACTGAGGTTTACAGGAGTATATATCATTTTTCTTATTTTTGCTCCAAGACATAGGTTGTGGTTACTCCTTAGAACCGGTTCTTACGAGCACCCACAACCTATGTTTGCAGTATAAGTAAGAAAAACATCACGGATTTTCATCAGAAAAGTAGCCATTTTGGAGATGTGAAACAAATGCACTATATCGCACGGGTGTGTTTTCGTAATGAAAGGACAAAACGAAATAACGAATTGCAAACTGCACAGCAACCAGCTCCCGCTCCCTAACAAGAGGTTATCAAGTTGCAAGAGGTTGAAATAATGAAAATTTAAATAAACAAATAATACCATTACGCAAACACGCCTATACAAATACATTGCCACCTTTATCGCCGAAAAAATGAAAATTTTAGGATGAAAACTCGTGATATTTTTCTTATTTCTGCTCAAAATATAGATTGTGGGCATTCGTTAGAACCGGCTCATCGAGGCGGTTCTAACGAGTACCTACAATCTATATTTCAGAGCAGAAATAAGAAAAATAAGGTATACCCCCGGAAACCCCAGTTTTACAATATTTAAGTGGGGTTGAAGGGGGTCAAAATTATATTGGCGTGTTTTCGTGATGTAATACAAAACCGCAAGCACATACATCATTTCCGAATTAAGAACTAAAACAAAACAATTTCTAGTGCAACACATGCAATAAAGTTTTATCACCCAACTATGATCGTAGGTAGTTAAATTACACCAAAGCACCGAGAGTACTTGTGGGTCGATTGTCTCAGAGTGTATGTCAAAGATAATTGGGTCAGTGTCAACATTGTGCCATAATTTGAACAAATTATGATATGCTCGAGACTCATATACAACCTACCAACTTTCAAGGCAGTCAGCCCATTTGTTCTAGAGAAGAAGGTTTTCGAACTATTTTAACGTTTATGGGCTTGGCGGCAATATTGATCATGTGACAAAACTCATATATTCATTGATTTTCATTTCCCTGTTCCTAAAAGCTTTCATATAAAATTTGCTTACATGTATAAGTAGCCCAGTGGTTTCTAAAGAAAATAGGTTTTCATTTTCATATCAGACTGACCTTGGGTCAAGGTCAAAGTAAGACATTGGCCTTGAACTCGTGTAGTTTGATTTACTCATTAAACTACCTTCATCTACATATTTCCAAATCTGACGTGCAAAGGTTTCCGAAAAAAAACACCGTTTTGACATTTTTCCAAACATTAAAAATGTTCTAGAAAGGATTATCCTTTGGAAGCAAGGAGTACACCACAGAACTGGAAAATATGGTGTGTACATTTTTTCTGGGTCAGACTTGCTAGTTTCGGCCAATTGGGCCTCATCAGTGACCCTCAGATGTTTTCAAAAATCAACAATGTAATCAGTGATCCTAAAAGACAAGAAAATATAAACTACACTATGATGTTGTGCAGGGAGTCTTTTACGGCCGCCATACATTCCCAGACACCATCTGTAGTGACGTTAAATATGTTCTAGAAAGGGTTATCCTTTGGAAGCAAGGAATACACCATAGACTGGAAAATATGCAGTGTGCATTTTTTTCTGGGCCAGACTTGCTAGTTTCGGCCAATTGGGCCTCATCAGTGACCCTCAGATGTTTTCAAAAATCAACAATGTAATCAATGATCTTAAAAGACAAGAAAATATAAACTACACTATGATGTTGTGCAGGGAGACTTTTTACGGCCGCCACACATTCCCAGACACCAGCTGTAGTGACGTTAAATATGTTCTAGAAAGGGTTATCCTTTGGAAGCAAGGAATACACCACAGACTGGAAAATATGCAGTGTACATGCTTTCTGCTCCAGACTTGCTAGTTTCGGCCAATTAGGTCTCATCAGTGATCCTGAAATATATTCAAAAATCAACAATGGAATCAATGATCCCAAAGGACAAGAAAATATAAACTACACTATGATGTAGGGCAGGGAGACATTTTACGGCCGACAAACATTCCCAGACACAAGCTGTAGTGACGTTAAACATGTTCTAGAAAGGGTTATCCTTTGGAAGCAAGGAATACACCACAGAACTGGAAAATATGGAATGTACAAGCCTATGCAACCCAGGTTGACCTTGGACTTAATTGGTCGTATATGGATCATCATTGGGCCTTGAATACTCATGTAGTTTAATTAACTCATTTAGCTAACTGCATCTACCAATTTTCAGATGATCGGCTGCAATAGTTTCTGAAAAATGCATGGAATTGACATATCCCACACAAATGTCTATGTGACGGAATATTACCTTGGCGTAAAATTGGTCAAGGTCGCCCAGGGGTCATCATTTGAACCAACTGGGACTGGCTTGATTCCCCAGTGCTACATAACGAGTTTCATGATAATCTACCCATTGGTTCAGGAGAAACTTTCTGAAGGGATTTACCTTATATGGGCATGGCCGACATATTGAAACTCATATTCATTGATTTTCCTTTCCTCTTTCCTATATGTTTTCATATGTGGTTACAAAGGGCCCAGTGGTTTTCGAGGAAAATAAGTTTCAATATTCATATCTGAATTACCTTTGACCAAGATCAAAGAATGACTTGATCTTTAAAGCCCATGTAGATCTATCCACTCGTTCAGTCCATTACATATACCAATTTTCAGATCACTGGCTGCAATAGTTTGTGAAAAATGCATAGTTCTGACGAATTCCAATATAAAATAAATGAAGAAGGTTAACTTTGGAAGAAAAGAATACATATTAGACTGAAAACCGGAAACTCGGTTTTATTGAGATTCTTCATAAACAGCACTGTTGCTGCAAGGCTGAATACGCCCCCCTAGCATCGATTGCAGTGGTACTCGATTTTCAAATTACTCGCAATGCACTCGATGCATCCAAAGAAAATAAAAATACAATCTGCACTATGATGAAGTACGTGGAGACGTTTTACGGCCGCCACACAGCACTAAACATCAGCTGCAGTGTCGTAAAATAAATGAAAAAGGTTAACTTTGGAAGCAAAGAATACATATTAGACTGGAAACCGGAAACTCGGATTTACTGAGTTTCTTCATAAACAGCACTGTTGTCTGCAAGGCTGAATACGCCCCGCTAGCATCGATTTCAGCGGTACTCGATTTTCAAATTACTCGTAATGGGCTCGATGCATCAAAAGAAAATAAAAAAAATATAATCTGCAGTTTGAAAATAAGTTTCAATTTTCATATCTAAATTACCTTTGACCAAGATCAAAGAATGACCTTGATATTTAAAACCCATGTAGTTCCATCCACTCTTTCAGCTCATTGCATATACCAATTTTCAGGACACTGGCTGCAATAGTTTCTGAAAAATACATAGTTCTGACGAATTCCAATATAAAAGCCTATTTGGCCAAATTTGAACTTTGCGTAAATAGGGTAAAGGTCAACCAAGGCTCATCATTTGAACAAGCTATGATGGACCCGAGTCTACAATCCTACATACAAAATTTCATGACAATCGGCCAACTGGTTTCGAAGAAGAAGATGTTTGAAGGGGTCTTACCTTATTTGGGTAGAGCAGCCATTGTGGTCATGTATTTACAGGGTATAATATCGGGTTCAAACTAAAGGTTTGCACCTGAGAAATAGCCTGGGATGGCATTTCTATGAATGGTTACTGAAATGATTGAGAGATTAGTTTCCCAAAGAAGGTGCTGACAGATCTAACGTCGCGCGACAAAATACATGACGCCAGCGTTGAAAATGTTCTCGTGACGTGTGGACATGTTTATCGTCCATTCTAATACAGTTCATTAATCTTCAATTATCTGACAATGGGAAAACTGGGCACAGAATTAGATTTCGAGAAAAAAGTAGTCTCAAACAGTGTAAAATAAAATTGTATCAGTCACAGTTTGAAACAGTGACAATATCGTTTTCGATTTCACTGAGAAATTTCTATATTTCATCGAAAAGCATGTAAGAAATAGGTTATTGTCATCCCAGGGCCATGCCATCAATTGAACAAACTACAGTAGAACTTCGATGGCTCGAACAGCGATGGCTCGTTTACCATGGATGTGTCGAACCCATTCTTGAGCCCCTAGCGAAATCCTCTACATAAGAAATAGTGGGGGATAATTAAGGAGATTTTAGTCTTTTATCTTGCAAATGCATGCTGTGTATACTCATTAGAATCGCCTCGATGAGGCGATTCTAATGAGTACACACAGCACACATTTTCATTATAGAACGCCGAAAAGATGCCTTAAAGTATCTCGTTATGCCTCCTGGCAGTAACCATCAGTGGCTCGAACTACCCCTGTCTCGAACAGATTTTCGTGGTCCCCAAGGGGTTCGAGCCATTGAAGTTTGACTGTATGATGGGCCCGAGTCCCGGATACTACATACCAAGTTTCTTGACAATCGGTCTGATGGTTGTGTTGAGTATATGGGCATGGCGGCCATTTTATTCATGTGACCTTGACCCCGCGAACAAACTTTCGTTCTCCCTTGAATGCTCCACATGAAATTTGACTTCAATCGGATCAGTGGTTTCGGATGGGATGTTTGAAAATGTTGACAGACAACGGAGCCTTGTTATGCTATAAGCTCATCTGTGAGCCTTCGGCTCAAGTGGGCTAAAATATCAGAATCGGTATAAAGGACTATACCACGAAATAAACAATACAGCAGTTCCGGAGCACATACTATAATAGTCGCAGATAAGGTATGTCAAATTTGCTGAGTCAACAAGATTCGGCAGTGTGCCTTTCACATGTTTTTTTTTTTTTTTTTTTTTTTGCAAGCGGACTAAAATACCTTATACGCAACAGTTGTTGAATTCGGGTGTCTTGGTTCACCTTTGTGTTACTAGAATATTCCAAAGGCATGTGTTCATCACGAAAACACATTTATATAATTAGCCCCACTTGAACCCAATCTTTATATAGCAAAACTGGGGTTAAAAGAGGTAAATCTTATTTTTCTCATTTCTGCTCCATAATATGGATTGTGGGTACTCGTTAGAACCGCCTCAGTGCCAACAATCTATATTTGGAGCAGAAATATGAAAAATGTCACATTTTTTCATGTTAAAATTTTCATTTTTTTTTTTTTTTTTTTTTTTTTTGACGATTAAGGTTACAATGTATCTGTATAGGCGGGTTTTCGTAATATTATGATACCTCCGCCCGTTCAATCTTGCTTGTGGATACTATAATCCCACAAGTGTAGATTTTACAAAAAGCTAGGACTACGCTTAGCACTATTATGTGTGAATGTCTAGAGTCTTATCCCAGAACTGTGTTTTATACAATTAACGGTCCTTTGCAAAATTCTAATTGCCAGTCTTCTTCCATGATCATGCCGGTTCAAGTATAATGTCTGAAATTTCAAAGATGCAAATGCTCAAATTTTGTCAAAAAGTTTTTTTTTTTTTTCATCTTTAAAAAGGCGTTGGTGCAGCTAAATATGCTTGTAAAAGTTTATCAACGGAATTTCTTGAACACTGCTAGAGAAGTTAAGCAGACAACTTACCTACACTTAAAGAAGATTGACTGAAGATTAACCCAAATTTTT
Source organism: Lucinisca nassula (assembly GCA_963580285.1). Taxonomy (NCBI): domain Eukaryota; kingdom Metazoa; phylum Mollusca; class Bivalvia; order Lucinida; family Lucinidae; genus Lucinisca; species Lucinisca nassula. Next base: position 37,781,656 of record OY757015.1, on the reverse strand, counting down.
TGCCAACGGCGAGGAAAGATTTTATGGCTCACCAGAGCCGAAGGCTCCTCGACAGCTTATTGGATAGGCAGTGGTCCGTCGTAGTAGAGTTTGTAGGTGTATATTTTGTATTAGCCAGTACAAATATTTCAGAAATTATGGGCTTGGAGTTAACAATTATGTGCCAGAGCTCTGCCAGCGGGCGTATTTCTGTGTGAAAGCTAATAATTGCTATGGACAGCTCTTTCTTCTTGTGAAAGCTTATACTTGTTGCATAATGTTATTAATGATAAAGGGCAACCTGCATTGTGGATATTTAATGGTTGTATTTCCGTGTTAAACCTAACATCTATAATGACTACGCTCATGGTCGTAGACAATGACACATTGTGGACGTATTCAATTTCATTTCGCAGATAAAGAGGGAACATGTGGCGGAATATTGACATCTCCAATTGGCGTTATTCGGTCTCCGGATCAGAATAAGAATGGGGAGTATGAAAACAACGTGGCTTGTTTTTGGACAGTGGTGGTACAAGAACGCAGCACAATAGAACTTCAGTTCCACTACCTTGATTTAGAGGAGAGTCACTTTTGCGCCTTTGATTTTATTGAAGTAAGCATCCTCAAGTCCAAGCATTGAAAAACCTAGAAAACATCAGAATTATGTGGCAAGCAATATACATTGTATGTGTGTGTCGTGTGTGTCGTGTGTGTGCGCGCGCGCGCGCGCGTGTGTGTGTGTGTGTGTGTGTGTGTGGTGTGCGCGTGCGTGCGTGTGTGTGAGTTTCGAGCTTAGCGTCCCACCAACAGGTAAGGTCACATGGAGACAGGACCTCTGTTTGAATAAAAATCGAAAATGAGGTTCTTTAAGAGCAATGAAAACATTCATAAGAAAGAAGATGGGTCATACTACGTAGTTTCGGCTAATAAAGCCTCATCAGTGGCCCTGTAATGATCCGGCAAAGAAAGCCAGAGGAAACATACTGCAATTTTGCGAATTTCGAATAGGCAGTCGATTCAAGGACTGATATAAATCAAAATGGGGTCAAAATAATTAACAGACTGTCTAGAATATGAGTCTAAACCAATAATTTATTTCCGATTTCTCAGAATATTCACCCCGATCTCAAAGGACCAAAAGTAAAATATAAACTGCACTGTGGCGTTATGAAGTCTCATTCGTAAGTCTTTAGAAGTCCGGAATAGAACCCATTATCTCTTGTTTTTGAGGAGAGTAGCTTATCCACTACACAGCGATGGCTTCTGGCAAACTATATGAAGGAGAAACCAAAGAAAACGGACATCGTGACGACTGCAGACCATCACGAAAACATACCTACAGTAGAACTTCGATGGCTCGAACACCGATGGCTCGTTTACCATGGATGAGTCGAACTCATTCTTGAGCCCCTAGCGAAATCCTCTACATAAGAAATAGTGGGGGATAATTAAGGAGATTTTAGTCTTTTATCTTGCAAATGTATGCTGTGTGTACTCATTAGAATCGCCTCGATGCGGCGATTCTAATGAGTACACACAGCATACATATTCATTCTGGAACACCGAAAATATGTCAAAAAATATCTCGTTATGCCTCCGGACAGTAACCTCAGTGGCTCGAACTACCCCTGTCTCGAACAGATTTTCGAGGTCCCAAAGGTGTTCGAGCCATTGAAGTTCAACTGTTTATCATTTTGAACCCCTTAAATCTCACTTTTATATAAAAACTGGGGTTTACAGGGGTATGCAGTACTTTTCTTATTTCTGCTCAAAAACATAGCTTGTGGGTACTCGTTAAAACCGCCTCGCCGAGGCGGTTCTTAAGAGCACCAACAACTTATGTTTTGAGAAGAAATGTGAAAATAGCAGGATTTTTATCTGAAAAAAAAAAAAAAAAACATTTTTTTCGGGTGGAAATATTATACCAATATATTTGAATAGGCGTGTTTCATAATGCAGAGGGAATTCCAAAGGTCGTTCATTCCTTTGTTCCTCAGACCAAGATTTCGGGTCGATTGTTTGTCAATCGACCCAAAGTAACTATGCATAGAAGCTTTTCAATGCTGATGTCCACTGATTTGTAGGAAATATTGGTGGTTATATACAGAAAAAGTCGCCGTATTGTATCGTTATGGGATCCTACTAGTATTGCATATTGTTATCTGCAGAGTCTTGGCTGGAATCCTCTGTTGAGTTTGGCAAACTATGTAGACCACGATTAGATGCAGCACAACGCGGCGTCTTATCACGGTTCTACGTTGTTTGTTTACAGTATGATATTTAAGGGTATGATTAGGATCTCATTACGATAACACATCCATGCGAATTGGTGCATTTTTTCACATCTCCAAAATGGTCATTTTTCTGATGAAAATCCGTGATATTTTTCTTATAAATACTGCAAACATAGGTTGTGGGTGCTCGTTAGAACCGCCTCATTGAGGCGGTTCTAACGAGTAACCACAACCTATGTCTTGAAGCAAGAATAAGGAAAATAATTTATACCCCCTAAACCCCAGTTTTCTCTATATAAAGTGGGGTATAAGGGGGTCTTCATTTCACGGACTTGGTCACGTGATGTCAACTACAGTAAAACTTGCCTTAGTGGCCACCTCTATTAAGCAAGCAACCTGTCTTAAGCAAGCAGGCATTCAGTTCCCGAAAAAGGAAAATGCATTAAAATTCACCTGCATTAAGCAAGCACCTGTCAAAAGCAAGCACTTTTTGAAATATCCCATAGGTGCTTGCTTAATACAGGTTGGACTGTATTTGCTTACAGTACTTGAATTTAAGGACTGCAATGATTTCAGTACCCAGTTCTTCGATATAGAAAGATTTTTTTTTTTTTTTTTTTGGTTTGGGTTTTACGGCCCTTTCAAGATTATTTCACTCATATCGAGCCGATCGTTAATCAGAGGTGGGCGAAAACCGGAGTACCCGGAGAAAAACCACCTGACCTTCCGTTGCAGAACTTGGCGTCTCACACGTGGCCCGAGCGAGGCTCGAACCTACGGCGGTGAGAGACCTAATGACTAAGAGTCAGCGCTCTTATCCACTAGGCCACGGAGGCCCGTCTCGATATAGAAAGATTGGATGCAACATAAATGTTATACGACAGACTGCATGCATTGTTTTATGTTGTTTGTTTTGAGGTTTAACGTCCCCGTCAACACTGTATAGGTCATTATGGAGACGTTGCTTCGATTTTTGTGGGACTTTTACCCGACATTGAGATGAAATGGCATCTCAAGCCCTGTCGCCCAATGTAATCAGTAGGGTTTATTAGCATGGACGGTCCGACACCCGCACCGCTTTTCCTGGGTAGGCTTAGATTCTCTAAGCGGTCTACCAGTACTCGTGTGCGGGTCAGTTTCAGCGCTGCGTGGATGCATCATGCAGCCAGTCTATTTCTTCAAGTCCCTGTGGGCGGACTGCATGCATGGTATTTAACCCAATACTTTGCTTCCCTGTTTAATTGCACGTACGCCGGTGGCTCAGGCCTCAGATTCTATGTCGGTTCCTGCGTAAAGGCTTACTAATGTAATGTTGGTTGATACCTGATACTCTGCTTGGTTTTCTTTTGCTCGCGCGATATTTTGTGTTTTTTCATCGCAGCGGTTGTTTGATTGTTGTGTTCTCGGAGATGTTGCAATGGTAATTTAGGCGGACTGAACAGATTATTTGTCAAAGTTGCGACGGACGTAAGGGCGAGGATTGCGGCCGCGTAAATTCGATTTAAGCGCCCCCCTTCCCCTACCCCCCCCCCCTACCAAATCACCACGACCACCACCACCACTGACCGGTCCAAGGCGGTTCTTCTGTCGCAGGCTATTTTTTATGGTTTGTCTTTCGAGTGTGTGTATCGCTTATATCTTTTTGTTTTGATAGCCAATCGGGCATTTTGTGAGAAAGTAATTTTTCTGTTGGCTTTCCGCTGTTGATGTTTCAATTACGGTCAAGTTATTTTATGTAAGTGCTTCTTTCCCTTTGGTGTCTCTGATGGGAGGTGGGGTTAATTGTGTCGATTCCTGATCATTGCCTTCACTTCTATTAAACGAAACAGTCTCAATTCTGGCTGAGAATACTTTTGCAGCCTACACAAAGAGGCAATTAAGCAACCAGAATTATCAGTGCTTTGATTTGGCTGTTGCTTCTGTGTTGCATCGATCATATCACAGACTGAAATGACATAATGCGTAAGTCACGTGACAACTTTGGGGTCCACGCTTGAATACACGGTATTTACAAAGGAGACCCAGTGGCCGTATCCAACAAAGGGAAGTCAGTGATATTTAACATTCCATCACGAAAACACGCCTATATAATTTTGACCCCTCGAATCCCACTTTTATATAGAAAAACTGGGGTTTGTAGGGGTAAATCTTATTTTTCTTATTTCTACTCTAAGATATAGATTGTGGGTACTCGTTAGAACCGCCTCGATGAGGCGGTTCTAACGAGTACCTACACTCTATATTTTGAGCTGAAATAAGAAATATATCACAATTTTTCGTCTAAAATTTTCGGTTTTAGGCGGTAAAATTCACTATGTATTTGTATAGGCATGTTTTCGTATTGATGACGGAAATGTACATGTAAAGATCGATCACTGCTTACTGAACACTACGTCATACGGACGGATCCATTAGAAACCGTTATGTAGGGTTACCAACTTTCCCCTCGCATTATTCGCAAAAGTTTTATTCTGTATATTATTCTGATATGATAACGGTACAAGAATACGGTGTGGCGGTATTGGTTAAATAAAATACTTTAACAACTTAGTTATCCAAAGTTTGTAGGTTGAAGATAGAGTCCTACTCAAGCCGGTGCTAGAGGGTGTGGCTGTTTTTGCACATTTCAGAACTGATCATGAACATACTCAATAAAACCGTTTCTGCTGTTTTCGTTTATTTGGTGTATTCTTTGCTTTAAAAGGATCTAACTATTCAGAACTTATTTATGCAACCTGTGGCAAGAAGGTTGAGCTTTTGGAACTTTTCAAAAGAAATAAACCAGCTTCCTCTTATCGAGTTGACCAGCTTTTGAAGAGACACGGGCACACACTTCTGGGGCTACTACCATACCATCCTGATTTGAATGCCATTAAGATGAAATTTGAAAGGTTATATTGGCCGGCGAAATGTACAGCTTCGCATGACAGATAGCAAGGCTCTGAGAAGCCATTGGAAGCATTGCTGAAAAACATTAGGAAAACATGGCCGTGTGAAATAATGGCGTCCAACATGGTGTCAGAAGTCAAATATATTAGATAAAAATGATAACATCCTTCTAATTTCTGCTTTCGGCATAGATTGTGGGTGCTCGTTAGAACCGCCTCAATGAGGCGGTTCTAACGAGTACCCACAATCTATGGTTTGGAGCAAAAATAAGGCAAATAATGTTAACCCCCTTACACCCCACTTTTCCCTATATAAAATGGAGTTTAGGGGGGTCTTCGTTTCACGGACTTGTTATCGTGATGGAAGGATCTACTTGCTGCACACATGTCGAAAAGGCTGAACAGGACAAATGGAAACGTGGCATCGCTGTTGAGGCTGAAATGGAGCGAACCATTAACCGTGTGAACTCTGATAGTGACGCCAGAGATGACAGCAACGAAGGCACAGAGACTGCTTCTGAGGGTGATGAATCTACCGACACTTCCGGAGAATCAACACTGTTTTTGTAAGGCAAATTTTGAAATATGAAATTCTGAAGTTGTAAAATTAAAACTTATGTGAATCGCTGAGATTTGAAAATATTGAATTACATACTAATAAAACAATCAATGAAAAAAAAATAAAAAGAAACAAAACTTAGAAAAAAAAAGCAAATATATATAAAAAATATAAATTAAACTACATGTAGAGCTGTAGCAAGGCTCAAAATATGTGATACAATTTCTTTATAATAATACAGAAAAAAAAGAAAAAAATGTTTTAATATAATTACGCCGCGCGAGTGTCCATTCCACAACTCGCCCTCACCATACCGAGGACTTCATTGAATGTGAAATGTAATAGGACCCCTCGGCTATTTGTCATTCACGAGCATTTCTGCGTACAGTAAACTTACGTTCAAAACGATGCCTACCATGAATTATTACGTAAGGTATTTGTTTTTAAGTTTTCAGTTCTTCTCGACAAGTTTTTGTCATGTTTTTATTTCCTGTCTTTTATAATTCAAACAATGTGTTCTTTTGATGCATATGAGAATGAGTTTTAGCTTTTATTACAGAAGTTTTCCTTTACTGATGACACTGTCATCCCTAGATAAAGGTATCAGCTGGACCGGTCTGAGTGACGGAATGTTCAGTAAACATTCATCGACCTGTATATGTAAATATTTATTTATATTGGATGCATAAGAGAGAAATACCATGATTTCTACTTGACATATATAGTAGTCGCAGATAAGACTAGACTGAGCTATCGTTTGTACCTGCCTTAGGAATATTCCATTAACAAAAAGATAAACCAAGTCACCGGATTGTGTGAACTCAACTGTAACACAAGCAAAGCTGTGGCGTATATGACCATTTCGTCCGCTTGTAGAAAGCGTGCGAAAGGCACTCTACCGAATCTTATGGTGGACTCAGCGAATTTGACATATGTTGACAACACCTGGGGCCAGTTTCATCAAAGCATTTGCGACGTATATTTGTCTTAAAAAGATCGTACGAAGTTCTTACGACAAAATCCTGTTTCATCAAATGTTAAAGATCTGCGATGTTCGCACATTTTGTCGTAATTCTGAGATGAACATTTAGACATCGCACATGGAAATTTTCGTCTTAAACTTTGGACATGTCACGACCATACGGGCAGCATAGGTTAAAGCTCTTGAGTAACATTGTAAAAAGGGTGGTACGTAATATACCATTTCGCTTACCTTCGCAGATCACGCCCATTAGTTTTATAAGCCCATTGCAATGAAGACCCTCGAAACTGATCCCTTTGTTATATTCTTTAGTTTGGGTTTGGGGTGGGGATTTTCTTAGTTGTTTTTTAGAGATTGAGGGTACTCGTTAGAAGCGCCTCTTGATAACTGGTTAACCGGTTAGAAGGTAAAAGCCTGCCCAAGAAAAGTGGTGCGAGTGGAACCGCTTCTTAAACACTAGCGGTTTCTTTGGTCGGTAGGGTTTATATTGTCACTTCATCTCAATGCCGGGTAAAAGCCCCCAAAAAAATCGGGAGCAGCGTCTCCATAATGGCCTAAAATATATGTACATTGACGGGAACTTAAGCACCAACGCGTTCAGGTAGTTTCTAACGAATACCCACAATCTGCGATTAGACTTTTGATTAAAATGAAGACTCAGTGTAACTCAATTTAACACATCAAATTAGAATTGTCAATACGACACATATGCCCCCACCCAGGGACCATCCTCACCAAGAAAAAAAAGCATGTTGCCAACAAAAAAGAAAAAAAAGACAATATTGCTCGGCTGGAAAACTGTCCTTCAGAACATCGGCGTAGGTGTGGGTAATGACGTTTAAATATTGGAAAAAAGTGTGTATCATCATACCAGATATGAACAAAATCCATAAAAAAATAAATTATCAAATGTGACATTGACCTTGGGTTTTGATTTTCCTGCCCTTTAAAGATTATTTCGTTTTTTTTTCGAGCCGATCATTAATCAGATGCGGGCGATAACTAAACGGAGTAGCCGGAGAAACGACCTGTATCTTTCGTCATATCAAATACGAACTAAATCCATTAAATGGGTTGAGAAATGTGAGTTCTTATGAAAAAACGTTGACACTAAAATTCTGAGTCTGTGACCTTGACCTTGAGGTCATGGGCATTGGCGCGATTATGCTGAAAATTATGAGTCTGTTACCATAACCTTGAGGCCATGGGCACTGGCGCGGGTATCTGAATAAAACTTGTATATCTATCATCGTACCAAATACATGTATGAACCAAATCCATTATATGATTTTAAGAATAATTTCAACATTTAATGTTTTCTAAGTCATAACTTGACCTAGAGGTCATAGGTCATGGCCAGTGTATTGCTGAATAAACCTTTTGACCTATACATACAATCACCATTTCATCATATAGTCTGGAAAATATGAGGTCTTAAAATTTTAGGTTCTTCCTGGTACATTGTACAATGCCTTAACCTGAGGTTACAGGATCACGTACGTACACTCCGTGCGGAAGGACGAACGTACATGAGCGTACGTTCGTATGTACGAAAACCTTGAATGTAGTCGACGTGGGGAGGGGGTCGTGGTCTTGCGTACTGTCATTTCGTCTATGTGCAGGCAATTGTATAATTGTGTATACATGTAGCTATAGAATTTAAAATCAGTCATGCTGTAGTATCTATGTTGCAAATGAACTGAATTTATTTTTCATTGAAAGGCTGGACGGTTGGTTGGTTGATTTGAGGTTTAACGTCCCCTTCAACACTGTATAGGTCATTTTGGAGACGTTGTTTCCAATTTTGTTGGACTTTTACCCGACACTGAGATGAAATGACATCTCAAGCCCTGTCGCCCAATGAAACCAATAGGGTTTATTAAACGTCATACAGCTGGTATCTAGGAATGCGTGGCGACCGTAAAACGTCTCCCTGCCCTACATCATAGTGTAGTTTATATTTTCTTGTACTTTGGGATCATTGATGTCATTGTGGAATTTTGAAAATATTTAAGGGTCACTGATGATTCCTAATTGGCCGAAACGAGCTAGTCTGACCCAGAAAACATGTACACTTCATATTTTCAAGTTCAGTGTTGTATTCCTTGCTTCCAAAGGATATCCCTTTTATAGAACATATTTATAAGCATGGACGGACCGACTCGCACCGCTTTGCCTGGGCAGGCTCGAATGCGGTCGGTTTCAGCTCTGCGTGGAAGCATCATGCAGCCCATCTATTTCTTTAAGCCCCGATGGGCGGGGGTCGAAAGAAAGGCTTGACGGCCTGGCAGACGAACAATCAATAAAAAAATATTTGCTATAGACCTGTCACCATTGCCAACAACAAACCGGAACTGAAAACTGATATACGTAAAATACGAACACTTACAGAGGCTACGTCAGGTAACGTTATATGCGGCATCCTTATTAAACAACGTCATGCATTGACGTTTTGTGTTAAACTCGTGCATAACCTGTGTTTAAAGTTCATACGATAAATTGAATCTTGTATTCATGCTCTTGCATTTCTGAATTTATTAAAATGAGCGTGAAAAAGTAATAAAATGCTCTGCGAAGTCTCACGTTATCTAATATTATAAACAACTAAATAATACACGTGCACTCATGCTGAAGAACCGCCCATCCCCATCCCCACCTCCAACCCAACCCCGCCGCCCCGTATTTACTGACAAACGCGCTTGTAAATTGTTCATTATGACAACGTTAGATCAACGCTTGTCTGACGTCACGACGTCCACAAAACAGACCAACTCACCATTGTTACAGTGGGAAATGGGTCCAAATAATTAATATCTGTATCTTACTATAATGAAATGGAAACACAAGTTTAAAACAACGTAGAATCAACGTTGAATCACGTTGATTCAACGTTGCTTGTACTGAATATACATCTAGGTCCATCGGAACAATATTCTTAAAACGTGTTTTCTACTTTACACGGCTATTTCAGGACGGCACGTGATCACGCGTGTCACAATTAGTGGCCCTGTTTAAGCGCATATTCAAAATTGCGACATATTTTAGTGAAACGCAAATTAAGCTCGTACGAACACTTTGCGATGTTTTGATGAAACTGACGTACGCAGTTCTTTAAAAAGTGCGTACGAACAATTTAAGATTAATCGTATGATGTTTATTGATGAAACTGGCCCCTGAATAGCTCCGCCTAGTCAATTTTATTTGCGACTACTATACTTGTTGCAGGCATTTTCCTTTTTTCTAAGAAGAAATACTTCCTCTTAAACGGGGTAATAAATATCTTTAGCTGGAACTACTTTTTGTATAATATGCAAAATAAAACAGTTATATTTAAACGCGGGCGAGTTTTTGTCACGTCAACTTTATTCCCGGCACTCATTCTAAGATTAAAAAATGATCAAAAACTAAGTTGCAAATATATAATTTATTTGCATACTATCCTATAAAGCAATTATTCAGCGATCAAATTGCTAAATTCTATCACCCTGTTGATCATCTGAACCTTGGCACAACAGCTTGAAACACTTCACTTATTTTTATGTCCCCGGTAGCGATAGCGGGGACATATTGTTTTTGCCCTGTCTCTTTGTTTGTTTGTTTGTTGGTTTGTTGGTTTGTACGTGGACAACTTTAACGTTGGCCATAACTTTTGAACCGTTTGAGATCGAGCTTTCATATTTGGCCTGAAGGTTCCTTGTGACAAGACCTTCACATTCATGCAAAAAAATTGACCTTTGACCTTGAACTTGACCTTTGACCTACTTCAAAGAAAAAAATAACATTGGTCATAACTTTTGAACCACTTGAGATACAGCCTTCATATTTAGCATGTATGTTCCTTGTGACAAAAGCTTTACATTCATGCAAAAAATTTTGACCTGTGACCTTGACCTTGGCCTTTAACCTGCTTAAAATAAAAAAAAAAAATATTTTGGCCATAACTTTTGAACCGTTTGAGATAGAGCTTTCATATTTGGCCTGAAGGTTCCTTGTGACAAGACCTTCACATTCATGCAAAAAAATTTGACCTTTGACCTTGACCTTTGACCTACTTAAAAGAAAAAAAAATAACATTGGTCTTAACTTTTGAACCACTTGAGATACAGCCTTCATATTGAGCATGTTTGTTCCTTGTGACAAAAGCTTTACATTCATGCAAAAAATTTTGACCTGTGACCTTGACCTTGGCCTTTGACCTACTTAAAACAAAAAATAACATTTTGGCCATAACTTTTGAACCGTTTGAGATAGAGATTTCATATTTGGCCTGAAGGTTCCTTGTGACAAGACCTTCACATTCATGCAAAAAATTTGACCTTTGACCTTGACCTTGACCTTTGACCTACTTCAAAGAAAAAAATAACATTGGTCATAACTTTTGAACCACTTGAGATACAGCCTTCATATTTAGCATGTATGTTCCTTGTGACAAAAGCTTTACATTCAAGCAAAAAATTTTGACCTGTGACCTTGACCTTGACCTTTGACCTACTTAAAATTAAAAAAATCACATTTTTGCCATAACTTTTGAACCGTTTGAGATAGAGCTTTCATATTTGGCCTGAAGGTTCCTTGTGACAAGACCTTCACATTCATGCAAAAAAAATTGACCTGTGACTTTGACCTTTTCAAAGAAAAAAATAACATTGGTCATAACTTTTGAACCACTTGAGATACAGCCTTCATATTGAGCATGTATGTTCCTTGTGACAAAAGCTTTACATTCATGCAAAAAATTTTGACCTGTGACCTTGACCTTGGCCTTTGACCTACTTAAAATAAAAAATAACATTTTGGCCATAACTTTTGAACCGTTTGAGATAGAGCTTTCATATTTGGCCTGAAGGTTCCTTGTGACCAGACCTTCACATTTATGCAAAAAAAAATTGACCTTTGACCTTGACCTTTGACCTACTTAAAAGAAAAAAATAACATTGGTCAAAACTTTTGAACCACTTGAGATACAGCCTTCATATTTAGCATTTATGTTGCTTGTGACAAAAGCTTTACATTCATGCAAAAAAATTTAGCCTGTGACCTTGACATTGACCTTTGACCTACTTAAAATAAAAAATAACATTTTGGTCATAACTTTTAAACGGTTTAAAATAGAGCCTTCATATTTTGCATGTAGGTTCCTTTTGACAAGAGCTTTACGTTTACAGAAAAATGTTTGACCTGTGACCTTGACCTTTGACCTACATTAAAGCAAAATTTAACATTGGTCATAACTTTTGAACCGTTTGAGATACAGCCTTCATATTTAGCATGTAGGTTCCTTGTGACAAACGCTTTACATTCATTCAAATTTTGACCTGTGACCTTGACCTTTGACCTACTTCAAAAATAAACATTTTTGGTCATAACTTTCGAACGGATTGAGATAGAGCCTTCATACTTTGCATGTAGGTACCTTGTGACAAGAGCTTTACATTCACACAAAACATTTTGACCTCTGACCTTGACCTTTGACCTACATAAAAGAAAAAGTTAACATTGGTCATAACTTTTGAACCTTTTGAGATACAGCTTTCATATTTAGCATGTAGGTTCCTTGTGACAAACGCTTTACATTAATGCAAAAATTTTGACCTGTGACCTTGACCTTTGACCTACTTAAAAAGTAAGATTTTTGGTCATAACTTACGAACCGATTGGGATAGAGCTTTCCTATTTGGCATGTAGGTTCCCTGTGATTAGAGGTTTTCATTCATGCAAAATGTTTGGACCATGACTTTGACCTTTGACCTACTTAAAAGAAAAAATAAAATTGTTCATAACTTTTGAACCGTTTAAGATAGAGCCTTAATATTTGGCATGTAGGTTCCTTGTGACAAGAGCTTTACATTCATGTAATTTTTTGACCTGTGACCTTGACCTACTTTAAAGAAAATTTTTATTGTTCATAACTTTTGAACCGTTTAAGATAGAGCTTTCATATTTGGCATGTACGTTTCTTGTGTCAAGGGCTTCCCACAAAAATAAAAATCTTGAACTCTGAGCAACTTTGAATAAAAAATGACCATGCCCGGGGACATGTTCGTGTTTCACAAACACATCTTGTTTTTTCTATAATTGTAATAAACGTGACAACATCACGCTAACAGGTCCGTGAAATGAACACCCCCTTACACCCCACTTTATATGGAGAAAACTGGGGTTTACGGTTGTATACATTATTTTCTTTATTTATGCTCCTAGACATGGGTTGTAGTTACTCGTTAGAACCGCCTCAATGAGGCGGTTCTAACGAGCACCCACAACCTATGCTTTGAGTATTAATAAGGATAAGAAAACTGACCGTTTTGGAGATGTAAAAAATGCACTATGACGAAAGGATGTGTTATCGTAATGAACCCCCATGTCGTTCGAATATAATGTAAACACACAGTTATTACATATTGTGAAACAAACACTTTGCTCTGTGTAACAGAGGTCAAATGTTAAGATCCTGAATGCATTTAATAAAGTTTACGTCTCCGATTTATGAAAAAACAACAAACTGAAATATCATATGCACACTAATGAATATTTGGTTTTCAGTGTTGTCAGCTTTTAACTCCTTTAAAAGCCATTGTGATCAGTATGAAAAAGAATCTAAATTCAAATGTTTATAATTTTACCTCTCTATACAGATCTGATCGGCACTTAACCTCATTAAATCAAACCATGTTTCATGGTAGAGTATTTTTGGTGTCCCGTAAATTACTCTCGAAGTCACGTAAATTTTCCCTACAAAACTTAATATCCACAACAATGAAAAAACAACATAAGATGAAAAACATGGCATATGGAAAATAATGTTTTGTTTCATGGTACCAATTCAAGTGAAATTATATTTGTTCTCAGACCAAATCTTAGACGGAAAGGTGTTCCTAACCATGCAAACTCAAACGTATCAATTAAAGCTCATAATTATTGTTACGAGCCAGGCGTATCAGAAAGAAAAAGCAAACAAACCTTTTGGAAAAGATTAACAAAATTTATGTACAAGTTATCTTTAACCTGTACATTACGATAACACACCCGTGCGGCATAGTGCATTTTTCACATCTCCAAAATGGCCGTTTTTCTGAAGAAAATCCGTGATATTTTTCCTATAAATATCGAAAGCATAGGTTGTGGGTGCTCGTAAGAACCGCCTCAATGAGGCGGTTCTAACGAGTACACACAACCTAAGTCTTGGAGCAGAAATAAGAAAAATAATTAATACCCCTGTAAACCCCAATTTTCTCTATATAAAGTGGGGTTTAGGGGGGTCTTCATTTCACGGTTTTGTTCACGTGATGAGAAGTAAGAAAAGTAAATGTACTTAGCTCTGATATGAAATATCCTGACTGAATCTATTTTCCTTGATCCCACATAATTCACAGTAATATCCTTTAACAATCCAACACAAAATCCAGAAATAACTTTTCTTAAAAGCCCAAACTTCAAACTCCAAAGTCTAACTCAAAGAGAAAAATCAAACTCTTTTATAGACCCTAAGATTTTTCTAGAACATTCCAGAGGGCTGTGGAATAACTTTAGGTAATTTTCTAAAAAAATGCAAGCCTGAACTTCCTGGAAGGTTCTTAAGTTCTTTTCCTTGAAAACATGTTGTTTACAAAAATGAAATTAATCTGTGACTCAGTTTTCGAGAACCTTCTATAAGAAGATAAACAAGATATTTATAGCATTTTTAGGTCACCCAGTGGGGTGAAAGAGGGAATAAGAAAAATAAATTCTTATGCATAACATTATAAGATATATTTGCACAAATTACTATTATTTCCGATAGTGTTTCACCGAATATCTTCAAACATTTGAAACGTATACCTGTATGAATGTTATCTTAGTTTGCTTTCGCATATAGGTGCAGACAGTTACCATCACGTAAACTACATGTTTCACACATCCCTCTGTGAAATCAATGACGTGAATAAACTAGAGGCCCGAGAGAAATCGCTCACCAGCATTAGGCCGATCATGATAAGCTACACTTTGACATGCTAGATTGCCGTAACAAATTCGGAATCTGAGGTTGTTTGAAGAGCTGTGAAGATTGCAACCAGGACTGCCATCTTTGATATTGGAACTATACTACTTAGCATTTCCGAATTTCAATGTCACCCCGATGCCTCCCACTAAACTTCTGCTACATCTGACTTCGAATTTCATGATGCGGCCATCTTGGATATCGGAATGGAACGATTTTAGCAAGTACGAATCTTGATGTCACACCCATGCCTCCCATGAAGTTTCGACACAATCTAACTTATGGTTTTGGAGGAACCGGCGTTTAAAGAGTTAATCGATTCCTTATCATTGCCTCCACTTCTATTTTTCAATATAGCCGACATGGTGGCCATCTTGGATATCAGAACGGAAAGATTTTAGCTATTCTGAATCTGTTTGTCTCTGTGGTGCCTCCCATCAAGTTTTGACTCAATTAGGCTTACGGTTGTGGAGGAGATGTATTTTTAAGAATTTCAAGATGGCGGCCAACTTAAATATATCGAAATGGAATGATTTCAAAAGTTCTAAAGCTCAGAATCGCCACAATGTCTCCCACCAAGTTTAAGCCCAGTCAACCGTATGGTTCTGAGGAGATGTCGAAAATTAGAAAAGCTAACGACGGACGACGGACAACAGGCCGTGGCATAATTTTACCAGGTGAGCTAATAAACAAGACAGTAATGAATGATAATAAAAGTGATACCATTAACAGTTTCATTAAGGCAACTACAATAACTTATACATATACTATCAACTTTGCAAAAAAAAAAGTAAAATTGATCATATGACGTCGCGTCTGAGAGTGTAATAACGTCATGTAATATTTTCGATAATCCACTAGTGGATTAAATATGCAAATTAGCTGGATACGTCCCGTAACACCATTGACGACGTCGCGTTTACTAACGGCGGAAAATTGACATTTTTGAAAACAATCGTGAATAAAATGCGTTTTAAATATCATATGATAAATAGAATCTTGCATTCGTGCTCATGTATTATTGAATTTATTTAACTCGTTCAGGAAAAGGGATAAAATGCTCAGCAAAGCCTCGCTTTTTATCCCTTTTCCTGAACTCGTTTAATAAATTCAATAATACATGAACACTCATGTAAGATCGTCTATAAAATAAACAACAAAAAAAAATGCTAAGTAAAGGTAATTTCGAGGCATTTACATCAGTCTTCCTCTTCTGTCATTTTTTTGAAGTTTACATGACAAAAGCGTTTTTCAATTTTTCAACTGATGCGGTCTTCGGACTGAGATATTTATCATTATGATAACACATCCGTGTTATATAGTACCTTTCATCAAACCCCCCCAAAAACGTATTTTTTATGAAAATCTGTGATATCTTCCTTATTTCTGCTCCAAACATAGGTTTTGGGTGCTCGTTAGAACCGCCTCATTGAGGCGGTTCTAACGAGTACCCACAACCTATGTCTTGGAGCAGAAATAAGGAAAATAATGTTTACCCCCGTAAACCCCAGTTTTCTCTATATAAACTGGGGTTTAGGGGGGTCTTTATTTCACGGACTTGTTCACGTGATGTTGTATACTTGCAGTCTAAATATAAATATTGACAAGGCAACACAATGTTCTAAGAATTGAGCGTTCAATAGCATTACTTCGAAGTCTTTTTTTTTTTTTTTTTTTTTTTTTTTTGATGAAGATATGGGACTTCATATGTCTCTAAATGGACTTTAAACACAGCACTGGCGACTTCGGATTCATCAACCCATTGCCATAAATTATATTTTAGGATCAATGATATTATTCTAAATACGCATAGAAAGAATGTATAAGTCAGTCTGAAACATCTACATTTACACAATATGACTAATCAGAGTTGGACTGCCGTTGTATCTTACGTGACAAGAAAGTGTAATTCACGTGACGCAGTTTGTGTAATAAATAATCGTTATATAGTACCAGTGGCCAGACACATTTTGTGCATATTATAACTAACCGAAGGAACTCGGGAAGGGACATTGCTGTTCCAGTATCTAACAGAACAGAAATTAAAACAATAAAATTAGAGGGGAAAAGAAAAAAAAACTATGTCGTTTGAACAATATAATATGTCGTTTAAACGACATAATTCTTGTTTTCTGTTCCACTCTGAAAAAATAGCGTGGAAATTAAAACAATAAAATTAGAATGCAGCAGAAAACAAAAAGATGTCGTTTAAACGACATAATTATTGTTTTCTGTTCCACTCTAAAAAAGTAGCGTGGAATTTAAAACGATAAAATTAGTTAGGACAGAAAACAAAACGATGTCGTTTAAACGACATATTATTGTTTTCTGCTCCACTCTGAAAAAGTGGCATGGAATTTAAAATGATAAAATTAGAACGGAACAGAAAACAAAAAATCTGCGTCACGTGTGATTATATTCTTAAAACGGACGCTTTGGTAAGACATCGTCTAAAGACTCATTGGACGGAAATGGGTTTATTAATTAAAAAAAAAATCTTGTCAAACCAAGGACATATTTACTTGTTTTATCATATGACGTCGCGTCTGAGAGTGTAATAACGCCATGTATAATTTTCGATAATCCACTAGTGAATTGAATAAGCAAATGTATATCTCTTGTAGAAGAGTTATTGGCCCATTTCGTTATTTAGCATACCTAGTTTGTGACAAACAATTTTCAGAAGGGTCGTGCATTATTCTGCACTACCTCGAACCATAAAACTAATGATATAATACCAGACTTTGTCAGGATTAAATAGAGGATCTTACCTGAGTGTTCATGTATTATTGAATTTATTAAACGAGTTGAGGAAAAGGGATAAAATGCGAGGCTTTGTCAAGCATTTTATCCCTTTTCCTCAACGAGTTTAATAAATTCAATAAAACATGAGCACAAATGCAAGATTCTATTTATCATATGACATTTAAAATGCATTTTATTCACGATTGTTTGCAAAAAGTGTCAATATTCGCCATTTGTAAACGCGACGTCGTAAAGGACGTCGTATATGTAACGTTACGGGACGTATCTAGCTAATTTGCATATTTAATCCACTAGTGGATTATCGAAAATAATGCATGGCGTTATTACACTCTCGGACGCGACGTCATATGATAAGTTAAGATAGTGCATTAACGTTTACAATATTTTGAACTTTACCTTTTAAAATTGGGATTCCAATTCCCGAGACAGAGGATTTGCACCTTATCTTAGAATGAGTGTTTGGCGTCATCTCAATGGCGTCTGAGAAGATATCCACAAACGTTCAGAATGCGTGACATTATATTCGGATGCAAAGGTTGAAACAAAGATTACTTGGAAATAACCACTGATTCTGCTTACTATCACCTCACATTTATAGTTGTTTTGTCAGAGAGACAGTGTGATTCTTCTAATTTTTCATTCAGTACTGTAGAAGGCGCTCTCGAAATGGCGCTCATCCGGTTGTTGTTTCATGACGTGGGGTTTCTGGCAGTATACTTCAGGATATAATGTCGCAATTTTTGTCGTTTCTCGTTACATGCACAAGTGCATTAGAATATAATAGGAATGAATTTTATTTTGTGGAAATTATCGATGTGTAAACTCCGGCGATTCACTCAAAAACAGCTACATTACGATAACTCACCCGTGCGACATAGTGCATTTTCACATCTCCAAAATGGCTACTTTTTGTGATGAAAATAAGTGATATTTTTCTGATAAACGCTCAAACCATGGGTTGAGGGTGCTCGTTAGAACCGCCTCATTGAGGCGGTTCTAACGAGTACCCACAACCTATGTCTTGGAGCAGAAATAAGAAAAAATATGTATACCCCCGTAAACCCCAGTTTTCTCTATATAAAGTGGGGTATAGGGGGTATTCATTTCACGGACTTGTTCACTTGATGAAAGCCCGAAGAACTTTGTGACAAGTTAGTGAGTGATTCGCTGGAGTTTACAGATCGATAAAATCCACAAAAATGATAATTCTTTTCCTATAATTCCAACTTTAAATTTGTCATCGAAATGTTAAAATTGCCACTGAATACATTACGAAAACACGCCTATACCAATACATTGTAACCTTTATCGCCGAAAAAAATGAAAGTTTCAAGATGAAAAATTGTGATATGTTTCTTATTTCTGCTCAAAATATAAATTATGGGTACGCGTTAGAACCGCCTCATCGAGGTGGTGCTTACGAGTACCCACAATCTATATTTTACAGCAGAAATAAGAAAAATAAGGTTAACCTCTGTAAACCCCAGTTTTACTATATAAAAGTGGGGTTCGAGGGGGTCAGAATTATATAGGCGTGTTTTCGTGAAGGTAAATCTAAGGAAATCTTTCTCAAGCGTAATAATGACTTTACCAACGGTCACAGCGGAAGATTATTCAATAAAAAGCTGTCATATTTGAAAGAAACCCAAGCTAAAAAAGAGAGAAAAAAAAAAAAAGAAAAGTAAAGTATTTTCAATTCAGCCTATTTGTCCTCTAACATTTACGAGTTCAATAGTTTCCATTATAGGGATCAACCATGGTTTTTATGCATTAACATTTGCCGGATCCCGAGGAAGTTGTTTGAACATGAGGCCGCTAGGCCGAATGTTCAAATATCTTCCGAGGGACCCGGCAAATGTTAATGAAATGAAATAACCATAGATGATCGTTGTTCTTGCATAACTTACGATTCCGAAAATAAATTTTGACGAAAACTCCCAAAAGCTCCATTTAAATTCCATATAAACTCTTCAAATGCGACAGGCAAACCAAAATGGCGGCCAGTTCAGAATGTTGTTTACAATGACGTTGTCATGCAGTGACGTCATCATAGAACCCTAACACGCTACGTTCAGCGCGATAACGTTACGTCGCTCAACGTAACGTAAACAAAGCAAGACCCGTCTTATGATATCAAAAGCTCAAAATCCATGTTCAAACAGGCACGCGAATTTCATGATTTGAACATGGTTTTTATTGTTTGAGCACGGCTTTCGGTCCATTTTACAATGGCTTCAAACAGCCATGCGCATAGGTATTTATGCAAGAACTTTTAATCGAACGCAGTTGACGTCATTTCATATACAAATTTTACCTAACGCGCTGGTTCCAAGCGTGCTCTTCGGTGCCCCATTAGTTATTACCTGTCGGTGTTTGATAGAGTTCTGAAATTCTTGCTCATGGAATTTATCGAAGTATTAAACTTCTATTTAAACCAATTAAATCTCTCAAATTGTGAGAGACTTTACGAAAACATGCCTATTCAAATATATTGAGAAAATTGCTATCAAAATATGAAAATTTTCTGATGAAAAATTCCTATTTTTTTTTTTCAAATTTCTGCTCCGAACATAGATTGTGGGTACACGTTAGAACCGCCTCATCGAGGCGGTTCTAACGAGTACCCACAACCTTTGTATTGGAGCAGATGTAAGAAAAATAATGAATACCCCTGTAAACTCCTGTTTTTCTGTATGAAAGTGGGGTTTTAAGGGGTCGAAATTATAAGCGTGTTTTCGTGATTATTGGAATTATTGCTCAATGTTGCAGTACCACTTTTGCAGGTTTATGATTATGTATTGGAGCAGAAATAAGACCAATAATGTATACCCCTGTAAACTGCAGTTTTTTCTGTATGAAAGTGGGGTTTTAGGGGGTCAAAATTATATTGGCGAGTGTTCGCGGTGATAGGAATTATTGCTTAATGTTGCAGTGACACTTTTTTAGGTTTAGGACTATGTATTGGAGCAGAAATAAGACAAAAAATGTATACCCCTGTAAATTCCAGTTTTTCTGTATCAAAGTGGGGTTTTAGGGGGTCAAAATTATATTGGCGGGTGTTCGTGGTGATAGGAATTATTGCTCAATGCTGCAGTGACACTTTTTTCAGGTTTATGACGGGAAGTTTATTGCCAGCGCACTGTCAGCCCGATACTGCGGAACTCTCTTGACACCACTGTACCAGTCTACATCTCGTTCACTGTACCTTTATTTCCGAACAGATGATTATATAACTCGAAAAGGCTTCAACGCAACATACAGACAGATAAATGGTCTCTTTTTCCATTACGATAACTCACCCGTACGACATAGTGCATTTTTCACATCTCCAAAATGGCTACTTTTTGGATGAAAATCCTTGATATTTTTTCTTATAAATGCTCATAACGTAGGTTGTGTGTGCTCGTAAGAACCGCCACATTGAGGCAGTTCTAACGAGTACCGACAACCTATGTCTTAGAGCAGAAATAAGAAACATAGTGAATACCCCCTCCATAAACCCCAGTTTTCTCTTTGTAAAGCGGGGTTTAGGGGGGTCCTCATTTCACGGATTTGTTCACGTGATACTTTCCTTTTTGGATCGATTGTTTATCAATCGACCCAAAATTACTGAGTACACTAGATTTTCGCCGTTTATGTCCACGTGGCTATCACTGATTTATAGGCAATCCCGTGACGGTTATTTTTATATGTCGCTCTATTGTCAGTGTGACGTCAGAATGTTGGGTAAAGAAATGAAAATGAAAAATAAAACTGATTTGACATAGGTAAACAATGAATGTAGACCAAGATCAGACATAACG
Organism: Lucinisca nassula; assembly: GCA_963580285.1. Classification (NCBI taxonomy): domain Eukaryota; kingdom Metazoa; phylum Mollusca; class Bivalvia; order Lucinida; family Lucinidae; genus Lucinisca; species Lucinisca nassula. The sequence goes on along the minus strand of OY757015.1, from coordinate 37,760,464 downwards.
AAAACACGCCCCTCAAATATATTGAAAATTTTACCACCAAGTAACGAAAATTTTCAGATAAAAAGTCCGGTCACAATCTTTCGTATTTTTGCTCTAAACATTGGCAAAAAATGTACACCAGTATAAGACATTACGAAAAACTGCCCCTTCAAATATATTGAAAATTTTACCCCCAAAAACAAACATTGTCTGATAAAAAAAGGTCTGGTATCTTTCGTATTTTTGCTCTAAATATAGATTTGGGTACTCGTTAGAACCGCCTCGACGAGGCGGTTCTTTCAAGTACCTACAATCCCTGTTTTTGAGAAGAAATAAGCGAAAAAGTATATACCCTTGTAAACTCTAGTTTTACCATGTAAAAGTGGAATTGCAGGGGGTCAAAAATATATAGGCATGTTTTCGTGATGTGAAGCAGATCGGAGACACATTACGCAAACACGCCTATATAAATACATTGCCACCTTTATCGCCGAAAAACTGAAAATTTTATGATGAAAAATTGTGATAATTTTCATGTTTTTGCTCAAAATATAGATTGTGGGCACTCGTTAGAACCGCCTCATCGAGGCGGTTCTAACGAGTACTCACAATCTATATTTCAGAGCAGAAATTAGAAAAATAAGGTATACCCATGGAAACCCCAGTTTTACTATATAAAAGTGGGGTTCAAGGGGGTTAAATTATATAGGCGTGTTTTCGTGATGCAAGCCACCACACAGTCACGCTATCGGCGCTTTGATTTTTTTCTTTCCTGCATATGCTGCTAGTCCTTATCATTTTTTTTTGCCGATAATTTGTCAAACAAGTTCTTCAGTGATAAAGTCCACGTGACTATCACTGGTAACTGATTTATAGAAAATAGCTGCGTTAATTTTATCGCATTGAGGTCAGAGTGTTGGGTAAAAGGGTTGTCATTTGAATCTTTTTCTAGAATCATGGGTTTGGCTTGGCAAACGGGGAAGATCCAGATCAGACGCAACCTTCTCTGGCGTCTGATCAGGGTCTACACTCTTACATTACAGGAATGTAAAGGTCAGACGCCGCAAAACGCATCGTCTGATGAGGGTCAACAATTTTACTTACACTGGAATTTAAGGGTTAAACGAGACAGTTCTTTTCCTGTAAACCCCAGTTTTACAATATAAAGGTGGGGTTTAAGGGGGTCAAATGACAACAAAAAATCTTTTTTGGTTATTTCGTTCGATGAACAATCATCACGAAAACAGACCCATTACGAAAACACGCCTATACAAATACATTGCCACCTTTAACGCCGAAAAATGAAGATTTTAAGACGAAAAATTACGATATTTTACTTGTTTCTGCTCAACATATAAATTGTTGGTACTCGTTAGAACCGCCTCATCGAGGTGGTTCTAACGAGTACCCACAAAGTATATTTTAGAGAAAAAATAAGAAAAATAAGGTTTACCCCTGCAAACCCCAGTTTTGCTATATACACGTGGGGTTCAAGGGGATCAAAATTATATAGGCTTTTTTTCCTGATGTATATTATTTTGACCCCCTTGAACCCCACTTTTATATAGTAAAACGGGGGTTTACAGGGGTAACCCTTATTTTCCTAATTTCTGGTCTAAAACAGATCCTGTTGGAACTCGTTACAACCGCCTCAATAAGGCGGTTCTAACGAGTACCCACAAACTATATTTTGAGCAGAAATAAGAAAAATATCACAATTTTTTTATCTTAAAATTTTCGTTTTTCAGCGATAAAGGTTACAATGAATTGGTATATGCATGTTTACGTAATGATCACATTTGCATGCTTATGGGGATTTTGTGGGAAAGTAACTATCCTTTTGGCTTTCCGCTATTGATGTTTCCATTAGGGTCTGTTGTTTCATAATTGTGTTTCCCTCCCTTTGGTGTCTCTGATGGGAGCTGTGGGTTAATTGCATCGATTCCTGATCATTGCCTCCACTTCCATTTTATTGTTTATGGTCCCATGGGCCAGTCGAAAACGAGGCCGAGGGTTGGAAAAGACTAAGAATTATTTTTCTTGGATATCACAACATTTTTTCTTTTCGATTAAAGCAAGTCATTATTTCTATATCATATGCAAATGCCGGATATACTAATCTAGTGTATGCAAGAAAATTATCTCCAGTCGATTTGAAAATATACATTTTTTTTTCTACAGAAACATCGGAGACAACACCCAGCTTAAAAAGTGAAGCATCTACAACCGACGATGTATCACAAACAACAATGAGAAAGCCCTCGGGTGACAAAAAAGACGTCTTCACTACTGTTGCAGATACACAAGTGATAGGGATAAGCCAATCTCATGGCTTTAAAACCACAGACGCTCTTTGGCTTTTCTTATACATGTTCATGCTCCGTTCTGTCGCCTAACAATTTCAGTAAACACTAAGCATTCTGGGTACAAGATTCAGCAGACATGTCGAAAGACTTCTCTTATTTTTCCATTTAAACAGATTTTGACATTTCATGCAAATTGTCTCCATTGGAGACAATTTGCACGAAATGTCAAAATCTGTTTTAAGCATCAGTCAGGTTGGTTACTTGTATAGTAGTCGCAGATACATGTAAGATTGACAAGGCGGAGCTATTCTGGGGCCAGTTTCATCAACGCATTTGCGACGTATTTTCGTCTTAAAAAGATCGTACGAAGTTCTTACGACAAAAATCCTGTTTCATCAAATGCTCAAGATCTGCGATGTTCGCACATTTTGTCGTATTTCTGAGATGAATATTTAGACGTCGCACATTGAAATTTTCGTCTTAAACGTAAGTAGATAACGCGCAGCATAGGTTATAGAAACCTACGCTCGTTGTTAAAAGAATGGTGCGTAAATGCCATTTCGCTTACCTTCGCAGACCACGCCCATTACTTATACTAGCCCATGCAATGAAGACCCCTTATATAATCTTTAGTTTGGGTTTGGGTTGTGGGTTTCCTTATTTTTGGTCGGGTTTTTCAAGGAAAAATCCCGTCCTTTAGAATAGCTATGTCCAGGTGGGCGGGCGGGCGGCCGTCCGGCCGGGCGTCAGCGTCCCGGTTTACCTTTTGGTTAACCCTGTCAAACCCGTCCATAATGCCATTTGGCATTTTTCTTGTTTTCTAAATAGAGACTGGGGGTACTCGTAAGAAGCGCCTCTTTGAGGTTGTGCTAAAGAGTACTCACAATCTATATTTCATCCGACGCTGGCTTTCGACCATCGGGGCTTGGAGACATAGAGCTTCCGCACAGAGCTAAAACTTGATTACTGGTTAACCGCTAAGTTTGTAAAAGCATACCCCGCCCATCGGGGCTTGAAGAAATAGATGGGCTGCATGATGCTTCCACGCAGAGCTGAAACCGACCCGCACACGAGTACTGGTATTAGCTTAGAGGAGCTAAGCCTGCCCAGGCAAAGAGGTGCAAGTCGGACCGTCCATGCTTATAAACCCTATTGGTTTCGTTGGGCGTCAGGGCTTGAGATGTCATTTCATCTCAAGGTCGGGTAAATGTCCCACAAAATTGGAAGCATCGTCTCCAAAATGACCTTTACAGTGTTGACGGAGACGTTAAACTTAAAATCAAACAAACAAACAAACAAACAAACAAACAAAAGCCTACCCATGAAAAGTGGTACGAGTGGGACCGCTCCTTAAACCATAGCGGCTTTGGTCGGTAGGATTTATAATGTCACTTCACCTCAAGGGCGGGTAAAAGCCCTTCAAACTCAAAAGCAGCGTCTCCAAAATGAACTAAGTACATGTTTTTTTTTTTTTGTTTTTTTTTTGTTTTTTTTTTTGGTTTGGGTTTTACGGCCCTTTCAAGATTATTTCACTAATATCGAGCCGATCGTTAATCATAGGTGGGCGAAAACCGGAGTACCCAGAGAAAAACCACCTGACCTTCCGTTGCAGAACTTGGCGTCTCACACGTGACCCGAGCCCTAAGTACATGTACATTGTACCAACGGTTGGCGGGGTGCAAACAAAAGAACCGACGCGTTCAGGTAGTTCTAACGATTACCCACAATCTGCAATTAGACTTTTGATTAAAATGAAGTCTCATTGTTCCGCTAATCGACACATAAAACTAGAATTGTGAATACGACACAGATTTTCCCGCCCAGGGACCACCCTCACCAAAAAAGCATGTTGCCAAAAAAAAAAAAAAGACAGCATTGCTCGGCTGGAAAACTGTCCTTGAGAACAGGCGTAGGTGTAGGTTAATGTCGTTTAATTCTTGGAAAAAGTTTGTATCATCATCCATATATGCATCAAATCCATAAAAAAAAAATAAATTACTAAGTCTATGACATTGACCTTGAGTTTTGGCTTTACGGCGCTTTCAAGATTATTTCTTTTATTTCGAGCAGCTCATTAATCAGATGTGGACGAAAACAAAACGGAGTAGCCGGAGAAACGACATGTATCTTTCTTCATACCAAATCTGAAGTAAATGTATTAAATTGGTTGGGAAATGTGAGCTCTTATTAAAAAATGTTGACATTTAAATAAATCTGAGTCTGTAACCTGTACCTTGAGGTCATGGGCATTGACCGCGATTATGTTGAAAATTATGAGTCCGTGATCTTGACCTTGAGGTCAAGGGCAGTGATGCGGGTATGCTGTATTAACTTCGAATGTGTATCTATCACCGTACCAAATAGGAACCATATCCATTATATATGATTTAAAATTATGAGCGCTTAAATAATTTCAGCATTTAAAGTTTTCTAAGGCCATGACTTGACCTAGAGGTCATAGGTAAGGGTCAGTGTATTGCTGAATAAACCTTTTGCCCTATGTATCATCACAATTCCATCATATGGTCTGGAAAATATGAGCTCTTAAAAGTTTAGGTTCTTCCCGGTACAATGCCTTAAACCGGAGGGTACAGGAACGCGTACGTTCACTCATACGGAAGGACGTACGTACATGTGCGTACACTCGTATATACGAAACCCTTAAATGTCGACGGCGGGGAAGAGGATCATGGTCTTGCGTACTGTCATTTCGCCTATGTGCAGAAGATTGTATAATGGTGTATACATCTAGCTATAGAACAGGTTCTTTGTAATTTAAAAATCAGTCAGGCTCTATGTTGCAAATGAACTGAATTGATTTTTCATGGTAAGGCTGGACGGCCTGACAGACGAACAATCAATGAAAAAATATGTTGTAGGCTCTATGTTGCAAATGAACTGAATTGATTTTTCATGGTAAGGCTGGACGGCCTGACAGACGAACAATCAATGAAAAAATATTTGCTACAGACCATTGCCAACAACAAACCGGAGCTGAAAACTGATATACGTTAAAAACGAACACTTACAGAGGCTAAGTCATGTAACGTTATCTGCGGTTCCTTATTAATCGTCATGTATTGACGTTTTGTGTTAAAACCGTGCATAATCTGTGTTTTAAGTTCATACGATAAATTGAATCTTGCATTACGAAAACACGCCTATACAAATGCATTGTAAACTTTACCGCCGAGAAAACGAAAATTTTAAGACGAAAAATTGCGATAATTTCTCCTCAAAATATAGAATGTGGGTACTCATTAGAACCACCTCATCGAGGCGATTGAGGCGGTTCTAACGAGTACCCATAATATATATTTAGAGCAGAAATAGGAAAAATTAAATTTACCCCTGTAAATCCCATTTTCACAATATAAAAGTGGGGTTCAAGGGGGTCAATATTATATAGGCTTGTTTTAGTGACGTATCCGTGCCTTTGTATAACTGAATTTGTTAAATTGAGCGTGAAAAGGTAATACAATGCTCAGCGAAGTCTCATATGTTATCTTATATTATAAACTCAACAGTACAAGTGCACTAATGCTGACCCCCCCCCCCCCCCCCCCCCCACACACACACACACACAAACACACACCGCATTTACAGACAGACACGGTTGTTGTAAAAGGTTTACTATCAACGATAGTCTGACGTCACGGCGTCAACAAAACAGACCAACTCGCCAGTAGTACAGTGGGAAATGGGTCCAGATAATTAATATCTGTATCTTACGATAATGAGATGGAAACACAAGTTTGAAACAACGTAGAATCAACGTTGATTGAACGTTGTTTATATTGAATGTACATCTACATATTTTAAAACGTGTTATCTAACGGGCCTCCGTGGCCTAATGGATAAGAGCGCTGACTCTTAGTCATCAGGTCTCTCACCGCCGTGGGTTCGAGCCTCGCTCGGGTCACGTGTGAGACGCCAAGTTCTGCAAGGGAAGGTCAGGTGGTTTTCCTCCGGGTACTCCGGTTTTCGCCCACCTATGATAAACGATCGACTCGATATGAGTGAAATAATCTTGAAAGGGCCGTAAACCCCCCCCCCCAAAAAAAAACGTGTTATCTACTTTACACGGCTATTTCAAGACGGCACGTGATCACGCATGTGACAATTAGTGGCCCCGTCTAAGAGCATAATTATTCAAAATTGCGACATATTTTAGTGAAACGCAAATTTAGCTCTTACGAACACTTTGCGATGTTTTGATGAAACTGACATACGCAGTTCTTTAAAAAGTGCGTAAGAACAATTTAAGATTAATCGCACGATGTTTATTGATGAAACTGGCCCCAGGTGTTGTCAATATATGTCAAATTCGCCGAGTCCAACAGAAGATCCGGTAGAGTGCCTTTCGCACGCTTTCTACAAGTGGACAAAATGGTCATATATGCCACAGCTATAGTTGTGTTACAGTTGAATTCACACAATCGGGTGACTTGGTTTACCTTTTTGTTCATGGAATATTCCTAAGGCAGGTACAAATGATAGCTCCGCCTAGTCAATCTTATGTACTATACGCGTGACCAAGATAATCCCTTTATGAAGAGTTTTTTCTTACTGCACTGTAAGGTATTAGAGTTTTTCCCTTGCCCAAAAAGATAAAGTCAATTCATTTATTTTTCATAGGGAATATCACTTGAGAAGCTGATCACCGTGCAAAAGTCAGGATAACAGTTGATTTTTAGCAGGTACCCTCATATCTTTTTGGGGTGCGCGTCAGGATTTCTAACCCGCCGGTACATGTCTAATTATCTTTGTTTAATTGTATAGATAAATGAATGAAATATCCTTAAAAATTGCCACCACTTTATTGACAGTTCGTTAAATGCTTGCAAATAGCACCCAAAGTTGACTGAAAAATCAGGAAAAACTGACTTCCGAGGTAAGGGCGAGGATTATGGCCATGTAAAATCGATTTAAGCCCCCCCCCCCCTCCCCCCCACCACAGTGGAATACTTTCCACTGACCGCTCCAAGGCGGTTCTTTTGTGGCGGTTTATTTATGTTGTTGTTTGTTACTTACTGTGTGTATCACTTGTGTCTTTTTATTTTGGATGGCCATATGGCCATTGTGTGGGAAAGTAACTGTCCTTATGGCCTTCCTTTGTTTAGGTTTACATTATGGTCTGGTCGCTACATGTTTGTGTTTCTTTCCCTTTGGCGTCTTTGATGGGTGGAGTAAGTTAATTGTATCGATTCCTGACATTACGCAAACACGCCTATACAAAAACATTTCCACCTTTATCGCCGAAAAAAATGAATATCCCATTTTTTCTAATTTCTGCTAAAAATATAGATTGTGGTACTCGTTAGAACCGCCTCGATGAGGCGGTTCTAACGAGTACCCACAATCTATATTTTAGAGCACAAATAAGAAAAATAAGGTACACCCCCTGAAACCCAAGTTTTACTATATAAAAGTGGGCTTCAAGGGGGTCAAAATTATATAGGCGTATTTTCGTGATGTCTTTGTTTTACTTCTACTTTCTTTACCTCTTTTTCTCCAAAAGTGGTACAAACTACTTTTTGCAGCTATGTCTAATAACTCCAATGTGTTCGTGGTGTTTTGGGACTAATATATTCTACAATTTACAGATTTAGCAAAGATATAGTCTCATAGAGGATCTTACATGAGTGCTCATGTATTATTGAATTTATTAAACGAGTTGAGGTATAGGGATAAAATGTGAGGCTTTGCCAAGCATTTTATCCCTTTTCCTCTACGAGTTTAATAAATTCTAATAAATTTCCTCTACGAGTTTAATAAAATCAATAATACATGAGCACGAATGCAAGATTCTATTTATCATATGACATTTAATACGCTTTTTTATTCACGTTTATTTTACAAAAATATCAATATTCCGCCATAAGTAAACACGACGTCGTAAAGACGTCGTGCGTGTAACGTAACCGGACGTATCTAACTAATTTGCATTTTTAATCCACTAGTGGATTATCCAATTTATTGCATGGCGTTATTACACTCTCAGACGCCACGTCATATGATAAAAGTATTTACAATGCAGGTTTTCGTGCACGTGCAATTTATGACGTCGTAAGGTGATATTATTGATCGCGCGTACAAGTAACCAACCTGACTGAGCAAGAAAAATCATCAATTTGACGTCTGCTGACCAAGTCAAGAAAGTGTTGAATCTTAAAGGCATTTACTCTTGATTATTGAGGACTAAGCATTTCATTACATAATATTATGTAGCCCTCAGTGCTCACTGAAGAGAAGTCCTCTGTCTTCAAAAGGTAAGGGGCCTCCTTGGGGAAAATCAATAAATTACTTATTGTTGACTGGTGTACATTATTGATTTTCCCCTTAAGTGTCTCAGTCAAGAGATTCAACAAGAGCTACTAATCACCCTATTAAGGACCGCCTTTGAGCTGCTATAGTCAGTATATCACAGGGGGCAATAAAACAATTATGAACACACGGTGTGTTCTACTGTTACAGAATAAATGCCTTTAAGTTGGCTGCCAATAAAACCCTTTCGCCCCTGAGTTTCTTATATGGACCTTTCGTAAAAATTTCAGGACTATTTATCTAGCATATACCTAAAGAAAAACAACCCTCTATCAGTGTTGTCATTACTTTGATTTTGCATTTGCCATAAGAATACAGTCCAACCTGTATTAAGCAGACACCTTTCGGATATTGCTTAAGACAGGTGCTTGCTTAATACAGGTGAATTTTAATGAATATTCCTTTTCTGGAACTGAATGCTTGCTAGCTTAAGGCAGGTTGCTTGCTTAAAAGAGGTGGCCACTAAGAAAAGTGTAGGTGATTATCACCGTGTTAACAAGTCCGTGAAATGAATACCCCTCTAAAACCCACTTTACATCACGAAAACACGCCTATATAATTTTGACCCCCTTGAACCCCACTTTTATATGGTAAAACTGGGGTTTACAGGGTAAACCGTATTTTCTTATTTATGCTCTAAAACATAGATTGTGGGTACTCGTTAGAACCGCCTCGATGAGGCGGTTCTAACGAGTGCCCACAATCTATATTTTGAGCAGAAATAAGAAAAATATCACAAATTTTCATCATAAATTTTACATTTTTACGGCGGAAAAAATCTACAGTGTATTTGTATAGGCATGTTTTCGTATTGCATAGAGATGCGGTTTACAGGGATAAAGATTATTTTGCTTATTTCTGCTCCAACACATAGGTTGTTGGTACTCGTTAGAACCGCTGCATTCTCTATAACATTGCTTGGGACCTGAGAATCATTACGAAAACACGCCTATACAAATACATTGTAGCCTTTATCGCCGAAAAAATGAAAATTTTATGATGAAAAATTGTGATATTGTTTTTTTCTTATTTCTGCTCAAACTATAGACTGTGAGTACTCGTTAGAACAGCCTCGATATTTCTGCTCTAAAATATAGACTGTGAGTACTCGTTAAAACAGCCTCGATATTTCTGCTCTAAAATATAGACTGTGGGTACTCGTAAGAACCGTCTCATCGAGGCGGTTCTAACGAGTAGCCGCAATCTATATTTTAGAGCAGAAATAAGAATAATAAGGGTTACCCCTGCAAACCCCTGTTTTACTATATAAAAGTTGGGTTCAAGGGGGTCAAAATTATATAGGCGTGTTTTCGTGATGCAGGTGAATTTTAATGAATTTTCCTTTTCTGGAACTGAATGCCTGCTAGCTTAGGACATGTTGCTTGCTTAATAGAGGTGGCCACTAAGACAAGTGTAGGTGATTATCGCCATGTTAACAAGTCCATGAAATGAATACCCCTATAAAACCCACTTTACATCACTAAAACACGCCTATATAATTTTGACCCCCTTGAACCCCACTTTTATATAGTAAAACTGGGGTGTACATGGTAAACCGTATTTTCTTATTTATGCTCTAAAACATAGATTGTGGGTACTCGTTAGAACCGCCTCGATGAGGCGGTTCTAACGAGTGCCCACAATCTATATTTTGAGCAGAAATAAGAAAAATATCACAAATTTTCATCATAAATTTTACATTTTTACGGCGGAAAAAATCTACAGTGTATTTGTATAGGCATGTTTTCGTAATGCATAGAGAAAACTGCGGTTTACAGGGATAAAGATTATTTTGCTTATTTCTGCTCCAACACATCGGTTGTTGGTACTCGTTAGAACCGCTGCATTCTCTATAACATTGCTTGGGACCTGAGAATCATTACGAAAAACGCCTATACTTTATCGCCGAAAAAAATGAAAATTTTAAGATGAAAAAATTGTAATATTTTTTCTTATTTCCACTCAAAATATAGATTGCCGGTACTTGTTAGAACCGCCTCATCTAGGCGGTTCTAACGAGTAGCCACAATCTATATTTTAGAGCCGAAATAATAAAAATAAGGTTTACCCCTGCAAACCCCTGTTTTACTATATAAAAGTGGGGTTCAAGGGGGTCAAAATTATATAGGCGTGTTTTCGTGATGATAGAGAAAACTGGGTTTACAGGGATAAAGATATTTTTTGCTTATTTCTGCTCCAACACATAGGTTGTTGGTACTCGTTAGAACCGCCTTCTCTATAACATTGCGTGTCATCACGAAAACACGTCTATATAATTTTGACCCCCTTGAACCCCACTTTTGTATAGTAAAACTGGTGTTTCCGGGGGTATTCCTTATTTTTCTCATTTCTGCTCTAAAATATAGATCGTGGGTACTCGATGAGGCGGTTCTAACGAGTGCCCCCAATCAATATTTTGAGCGGAAATAAGAAAAATATCACAATTTTTCATCATAAAATTTTCATTTTTTCGGCGATAAAGGCGGCAATGTATTTGTATAGGCTTGTTTGCGTAATGAACCTGAGAATGATGACACTGTTATGATTGGTAACGGAAATAACTGAAATAATTGAGAGAGTAGTTTTCCAAGAAGTTTTGGACTGATTTATTTTGTTGACGCGCGACAAAATACGCGACATCTGTGCCAAAAATGACGCCATTAACGTTTCCATGACGTGCGAAGGGGCTAAGCGTCAATTCTATCACAGGTCATTAATTTTTAATCATCTACAACTTGAACATAGACTTAGATTTGAAGAGAAAAAGTCATTAAGCAAACACGCCATACAAATACATTGCCACCTTTATCGCCGAAAAAATGAAAATTTTATGAACAAGATATGTGAAATTTTTCTTATTTCTGCTCCATATATAGATTGTGGGCACTCGTTAGAACCGCCTCATCGAGGCTGTTCTAACGAGTACCCACAATTTATATTTTAGAGCAGAAATAAGAAAAATAAGGTATACCCCCGGAAACCCCAGTTTTACGATATAAAAGTGGGGTTCAAGGGGGTCAAAATTATATAGGTGTGTTTTCGTGATGTAGTTCCAAAATTGGTATCAGTCACTGTTTCAAACATATTCAGAATATATAGAAAATTTCAACACAAAAAAATGACATTTTTCAGCGAAAGATTCAGACATTGTTCATATATATATATATATATATATATATATATATATATATATATATATATATATATATATATATATATATATATATATATATATATATATATATATCTGCGCAAATCATAGATTGTGGGTCGGTCCCCGCCCATTGGGATTGAAGAAATAAATGGGCTGCATGATGCTTCCATGCAGAGCTGAATCCGACCGCACTCGAGTACTGGTAAACCACTTAGAGGATCTAAGCCTGCCCAGGCAAAGCAGTGTTAGCCCGACCCTTCATGCTTATAAACCCTATTGGTTTCACTGGGCGACAGGGCTTAAAATGCCATTTCATCTCAATGTTGGGTAAAAGTCCCACAAAATTGGAAGCAACGTCTCCAAAACGACCTATATAATGTTGACGGGGACGTTAAACATCCATGAAATCAAACAAACAAACATAGATTTTGGGAATTCGTTAGAACCGCCACGAGGCGATTTTAACGAGTTCACACAAGAGGCGGTTCTAACGAGTACCCACGATCGATGATTTTGAGCAGAAATAAGAAAGGCAATATATACCCCTGCAAACACCAGTTTTACTATATAAAATGGTGTTAAATGTGAACAAAACTATATACACGTAGACCTATTTACGTAATGAATGAGAAAGTTCTATATTGCATTGAAAAGCATGTAAAACGTCTTTTCATGCTGGTCACTCAATTAAAATTTACGAAATACGTCAGCTCTAACAGTGATTTGTTGAGAAGTAAATCACAGACTGAGGTAAGTTTTAAAGTAAAATGTAAATCTGATCACGAGCGTTTGCGCGAGTGATTTGTCTACTTACAGTTGACCGACAAACTGTGCTTTATTACTCTACAAATATTTGACTCCCCCGGTTACCGGGGCTGGGAGAAATAGGTTGAGTTGCATGAGCTAAAACCAACGAAACTTGAGTACTGTCTAAGCCTGCCCAGGAAAAGTGGTGCAAATCGGACCGCTCCTTAAACCCTTATAAAGAACCCGCACAAAACATTCCTTTTTATTTTATTTGATTTGAGGTTTAACGTCCCCGTCAACACTGTAAAGGTCATTTTGGAGACGCTGCTTCAAATTTTGTGGGACTTTTACCCGACATTGGGATGAAATGACATCTCAAGCCCTGCGGCCCATTGTAACCAATAGGTTTTATAAGCATGGACGGTCCGACACTCACAACACTTTGCCTGGGCAGGCTTAGATCCTCTTAGCTGTTTACCAGTACTCGTGTGCGGGTCGGTTTCAGCTCTGCGTGGAAGCATCATGCAGCCCATATATTTCTTCAAGCCCCGATGGGCGGGGGCCGACAAAACATTTATAATGGAGACATTACGAAAAAACGCCTATACGAATACATTGTAACCTTTATCGCAGAAAAAAATGAAAAAAAAAATAAGATGAGAAATTGTGCTATTTTTCTTATTTCTGCTCTAAAGTATGAATTGTAGGTACTCGTTAGAACCGCCTCGATGAGGCGACGAGTACCAACAATCCATACTTTAGAGCAGAAATAAGAAAAATAAGGTTTACCCCTGTAAACCCCAGTTTTACTATATAAAAGTGGGGTTCAAGGGGGTCAAAATTATATCGGCATATTTTCGTGATGACATTGTAACCTTTATCGCCGAAAAAATGAAGATTTTAAGATGAAAAATTGTGATATTTTTCTTATTCCTGCTCAAAATATAGATTGTGGGTACTCGCTAGAACCGCCTCGTTGTGGCGGTTCTAACGAGTACCAACAATCCATACTTTAGAGCAGAAATAATAAAAATAAGGTTTACCCCTGTAAACCCCAGTTTTACTATATAAAAGTGGGGTTCAAGGGGGTCAAAATTATATCGGCATATTTTCGTGATGACATTGTAACCTTTATCGACGAAAAAATGAAGATTTTAAGATGAAAAATTGTGAATTTTTTCTTATTCCTGCTCAAAATATAGATTGTGGGTACTCGCTAGAACCGCCTCGTTGTGGCGGTTCTAACGAGTACCAACAATCCATACTTTAGAGCAGAAATAAGAAAAATAAGGCTTACCCCTGTAAACCCCAGTTTTACTATATAAAAGTGGGGTTCAATGGGGTCAAAATTATATCGGCATATTTTCGTGATGAATAAGGAAAAATTATTTTCCGGTTATCATCGAATACATGTATACCAAACTTATCTGTCAGTATTTAATATGCTAAATTTTTTTGAAGAAAAACAAATACTGTGATAATATATGTCCGTCTCTCCATTGTATTCCGCTCCCGCTCATCGGGGCTTGAAGAAATAGATGGGCTGCATGATGTTTCCACGCAGAGCTGAAACCAACCGCACGTGAGTACTGGTAAACCGCTTAGAGGTTCTAAGCATGCCAAGGAAAAGTGGTGCGAGTTGGACCGTCCATGCTTAAAAAACCTATTGGTTTCATTTGCGCGTCAGGGCTTGAGATGTCATTTCATCTCAATGTCGGGGTAAAAGTCCCATAAAATTGGAAACAACGTCTCCAAAATGACCTTTACAATGTTGACGGGGACGTTAAATCTCAAATCTAACAAACAAAACTCTCCATTATACTGTATTATAGGGATCAACCATGGTTTTTCATGCATTAACATTTGCCGGATCCCGAGGAAGCTGTTTGAACATGAGGCCGCTAGACCGAATGTTCAAATATCTTCCGAGGGATCCGGCAAATGTTAATGCATTGAAATAACCATGGATGATCGTTGTTCTTGCATAACTTACGAATCCGACAGGAAATTTTGACGAAAACTCCCAAAAGCGCCATATAAATTCCATATTAACTCTTCAAATGCGACAGGCAAACCAAAATGGCGGCAAGTTCAGAATGTTGTTTACAATGACGTTGTCATGCAGTGACGTCATCATAGAACCCTCAAACGCCACGTTCAGGGCGATAACGTTACGTCGCTCAACGAAACGTAAACAAAGCAAGGCCCGTCTTGTAATATCAAAAGCTCAAAATCCATGTTCAAACACGCGAATTTCATGATTTGAACATGGTTTTTGCTGTTTGAGCACGGCTTTCGGTCCATTTGACAATGGCTTCAAACAGCCATGCGCATAGGTATTTATGCAAGAATCCAAATTTGAGCACTGTTGAATAAAAAACGTCGCCTTCAAACAAAGTATGATATAGGACTTGCGCGCACAACAAAGACTCAGATCAACATGCGCATCTGCGTAGCCTGATCAGAGACTTTGCTGTGCTCTGTACAGATGGCCCTTGACCAATAGCTTCCACACGCAGACAGGAAATACTGAAGTGTTTTCAGTTGAGGTTATACATCCCGTAAACACTATTGAGGTTATTTTGGAGACAGTTATTGCATTTTTTTCCAATTCTGTGGGACTCTTATCCGACATTGAGATGAAATGACATCTCAAGCCCCACTCCCAATAAGGTAAATAATTTTCTGGGACGGTTCTACTCGAACAAATTTGCCCGGGCATGCTTATATTGACCGGAGCGGTTAACTTACAAAGTATTCATGTGCGGTCGGTTTCAGCTCTGCGAGGCCTAATCTATTTCTCCACGCCCCAATGGACAGGGACATCAGGGAAGACTGTAAGAGTGAATTATTACGTTAAGGTACCCGTGTGACATTGTGATTTCTTATATTATATTATACTATTATTTTATAGTTGTTTGGACAATAGCCAAAACTTCGTACTGCCCCGAGGTGTTGTGGACAACCTGAAGCACTAGTGTCCGATGCAGAGTGCATCAGGTCCCCCACAACGCACCGAGGGACAACATCTGAACAGTCATGGAATAATTATTTTGTTTGTCAAACCGGCATACCGACATGTTATTCCATTTTTATGATTTGAATCACTAAATTAAATGCGAGAAGTCATATGCCGTTGTCTAGATATTGTTACCTGTTTATGATGCCTTGCGCGTCGAACTGATGACAGCAACCATCAGTCAGTTCAGTCGCACTTCAATGGCTCGAACACCTTTGGGACCTCGAAAATCTGTTCGAAACAGGGGTAGTTCGAGCCACAGATGGTTTCTCCTAGGAAGCATAACGAGGTACTTTTTTAACATATTTTCGGTGTCCTGTAATGAAAATGAATGCTGTGTGTACTCATTAGAATCGCCTCATCAAGGCGAATCTAATGAGTACATACAGCATACATTTGCAAGATAAAAGACGAAAGTCTCCTAAATTATCTCGCATCATTTCTGATATAGAGAATTTCCCTAGGGGCTCAAGAACGGGCTCCTCTCAGCCATGGTAAACGAGCCATCGGTGTTCGAGCCATCGAAGTTCTACTGTATATTGGACGGTGATTTAGTTCACTCAGGTTACAACTGAATAGTGTTGTGTTTGATTGATTTGAGTTTAACTTCCCCGTCAACACTATTAATGTCATTTAGGAGACGCTGCGCCCAATTCTGTGGGACTTTTATGCGACATTGAGATGGAATAACATCTCAAGCCCTGCCGCCCATTGAAACCTGCATGGACTCGCATCTCTTGTCCGGGCATGCTTAGACCTTCCACAGGGTTTACCAGTACTCATGTGCGGTTGTTTTTAGCTCTGCGTGGAAGCACCTTGAAGCCCAGTCTATTTCTCCAAGCCCCAATGTGCGGTGCGAGGGGGGGGGGGGGGGGGGGGTGTCACCAAATTACAATATGTCTCTTCTTATTGGACTATGAGCGCTATCAGTTGCGGTACAGTAAAACATTGGTCTTTATGAAAGCGGTACGTGCTTTTGAAGAATTGAATATTCTGCTGCTCTGGTTGGAGTTGGTGCTAAAAGAATTATTTCTATATTAGAAGAAATGTTAGTAAGTAGATTTCCTATTGTAAAAACAGAAAGACATTTGTGCTGACTGGCACCGAGAATGCCTAGATTTATTTCCTGAGGTATGGGTTTCTTGACAATGACTGCCAAAAAAGCCCGAGACATGCCATTCGACACCCTAAATTTTAGCTGCTTCTGGGAGGTAAACGGACTTCCTGTCAAATTACAGTAGAACTTCTATGGCTCGAACACCGATGGCTCGTTTACCATGGATGAGTCGAACCCGTTCTTGAGCCCCTAGGGAAATCCTCTATATAAGAATGATGCGAGATAATTTAGGAGACTTTCGTCTTTCATCTTGCAAATGTATGCTGTGTGAACTCATTAGAATCGCCTTGATGAGGCGATTCTAATGACTACACCCAGCATATATTTTCATTAGAGGACACCGAAAATATGTCAAAAAGTACCTCGTTATGCCTCATGGCAGTAAGCCTCTGTGGCTCGAACTACCTCTGTCTCGAACAGGTTTTCGAGGTCCCAAAGGTGTTCGAGCCATTGAAGTTCGACTGTATATGTCTTATAATGGAATCATCTGACTTGTTGAAATGTGGTAGAACATGGAGCAAAAGCCCCAGTTTGCATTGTGAGTGAGGGGATTTTTTACTGCAGTGCCATCCTAACCGAAAGTAGAAAAATCAGCTCCACTGTCCTGTTTTTCAGTCACTACATAATATTTTCACACATTTGAATGTTCCATCTAGTTCTGTATTTTGCCACAGACACTGTATAAAATGTAAGGTTAGTGCTAATTTAGGTACAACTGGGTTTTGCTTTTGATCCATGTAATGGTGTGTGTGTGGGTTGGGGTATGTGTGTGTGTGTAAGTAGGGGTATTGTAAAGTCATGTAAACCAGTTGTCATTGGGAGTCTGTTAGGGAAGCAGACTTGCAGTAAGTGTATAAATAGAAACACAAGAAAAAGAACCTACTCAATCTTGAATATAACACTAAAGTTACTTGGCATTAGGCTTGGTCGCAAGCCAAAGCAAAATTTCAGAATTGTCTTTCCGAACCAGCCCGCTGCAACATCACAATAAGTTTTCTTATCTATTTTAAGTTTTAATTGGTTGGATTCGTGATACAGGATCTGAACAGATATGATCCGCAATTTGTGATTGCATTAAGGAAGGTATTTATATTCATTTTCATCAAAGTTTTGTCTTCAAACTATTCTCAAAATGCCGCTGGTATAGGTGTAAGAACACCCACAAATTCTAGTATGGATGCTATTTATGCATAAGTTAGTGCAATTTAGAATTGAAGTATTCCGAAGACATATGAGAAGAACCACTGATGCATGCAGGTATTTAGTCTACATTCCAGAAAGAGGTAAACTTTGCGCTTTTTCACAAAATCTTGTTTGTTGGGCATTCATCGTAGAATCTGAAGGCGATTACTTTTTCGCAAGCTTGAAAGATTCTTTGTCACTGAACATTTATTGCGCGTGAATAAAATATTAAATATGATCTAAACTTCTTTTTGGCAATTCTTTTGACGGATCAAAAGAAAATATGGTTTGGTATAGGTTGCACTACAGTAAAACATTGTTTTTTATGAAAGCTGTACTTGCTTCGGGGGGACCTTTACTGCCATTATATTCTGAAAGGCATTGTTTTATATCAGAATAAATATCAGTAGTTACATGTAATTCCTATTGTAAAAAGCAGCTGATTTAAATAGAAAGAAATGGTGTTGACTGGCCACTGGTAATGCCTAGATTTATTCGCTGCGGTATGGGTTTGTTAACATTGACTGCCAAAAAGCCCAAAACATGCCGCACGACACACTAATTTTTTGGTTTGCTGCAAATGGAAGGTATTTTTGTTTTCTGGCAAATTATATGCCTTATTATGGACTCATTAGACTTGTTGAAATGCAGTGGGACATGGAATAAGCCCCCAGTTTAAATTTGAGTAAGGGGATATTTTAGTGTAGTGCCACCTTTGTATCGTCACGAAAACACGCCTAGTTAAGTTTGATCCCCTTGAACCCCTGATTTATACAGTAAAACTGATGTTTCCGGGGGTATACCTTATTTTTCTTATTTCTGCTCTAAAATATAGATTGTGGGTACTCGTTAGAACCGCCTCGATGAGGCGGTTCTAACGAGTGCCCACAATCTATATTTTGAGCAGAATAAGAAAAATATCACAATTTTTCATCTTAGAATTTTCATTTTTTTTCGGCGATATAGGTAGCAATGTATTTGTATAGGCGCGTTTGCGTAATGGTTGCTCTACAGTAAAACATTGGTCTTTATGAAAGCTGTGCTTGCTTTGGGGAGAGCTATCAGTACAGAAATTAACATTAGACTGCTTCTGATTGGATTTGGTGCTAAAAGCCATTATTTTTTTGAAAAGCATTATTGTTTATTAGAAGAAATATTACAAGGCACTTCCAACTTTAAAGCAGCTGATTGAAATAGAAAATTGTGCTGACTGGCCACTGGAAATGCCTAGATTTATTCGCTGCGGTATGGATTTGTTAGTTTAAACATATTGTATTGCATCAAAATGAGCAATGGGTTTGGGCCACAAGTTTTCGCAATGATAGTATGGGTTTGTTGGCATTGACTGCGAAATATCTCAAAATATGCCACACAACACCATAATTTTTAGCTGTTTCTAGAAGGTAAATGGACTTCCTGTCAACTTAATGGCCTTATTGTGGACCCATTAGACTTCTTGACATCCGACAGAACAGGGAATAAGCCCCAATTTAGATTGTGAGCAAGGGTTTTTGGGTCGATCGACCCTTATTTACTAAATGGCAAAACGGAATTCCTGCAGTTGTCCACGTGACCATCGTTTTCTTTCTTTCTTTCTTTCTTTCTACTGATACTGCGTCGTACACATTTGACCATTACCGCAGGTGTACATTACACACACTCCAGGGCCAAGGATTACAATGCGTACTTAAATTTTAAGTACCTACTTAAACTAAGTATTTTCTTAACTGGCGTATAAAGTGAACTACAAAGAAATTCGTTCGTTTAAGTCGATACTTAAACAAGAAAATACTTAAATATTTAAGGTAACCCAGGTAGGTACCTTAACTTTTAAGATTTGACCCTCACACATGAATGTATATATCAATGGCGGCAAACGTTAGGCCTTTTATTTGTTCGAGATCATCAGTGATGATCGGTAGCTCAAACGGTAGAGTGTTTTCTTGCTATGCCAGAGGACCCGGGTTCGAGACCCGGTCCGCACATTTTTTTTCCTCCCTGTGGGGCAAGTCTACTTGCCATATAGGTGCTGGGCTGTATTTCTCCTTTGATGTGTCAAAGTGTGCGACGAACAGAGCTGTGTAGAAACTTCCTTTTACATGATACTGTTTATCATATGACGTTATTGATAAGCAGTGGATAATGTCGTGTAATAAAAATCGTATGACCACACGGGTAATAACACTTTGGCGGGATTACGTAACGCCATGACGACGTCCGTGTCAACCATGCATTTTCTGTGAAGCAAAGTGTCAAATTTGATGGCGATAAAATCTAATTTCAAGTGGCCATATGATAAACAGAATCTTACACTCGTGGTCACTTCATATGAATTTTATGAAACTCGCCAAAGGCTCGTTTCATAAATTTCATATGAAATGACCACTCGTGTAAGACCCTCTATATAATACTGGTGACAGGGCAATAATTAATTGTTTGGTGCGGGAAGGTTATTATACGTGAGAGGGGATCCTTAATGACTTGGTTGTTTTTGTCAGGGTAGGTGTGTGTGTGTGGGGGGGGGGGGGGGTCGGCGCATATCACTTTTGTCTGTTAGTTAAAAACTGATCCTGTTGCACATCGGTTCCATGCTCCTACGCTCATGCCCTGCTTGTTTTACGCATACACTGTTCACAACGTTCATATGCCGTCTTTATATTCAAAGTCATGAAATAGTATGACGCCACGTGCATTTATGAAATGACTTGTTTTTCTGCTGTTCATGAAAGTATAAACGAATAGGGTCGCCTGCAAAGTAAATGAACTCTGAAGGGGTTCATATAAACTTTGCTAGCGACCTTCATGAACATCCGAAAAAATATTTCTTATATTTACATCCTTTTTTCCTCATCACTTGGCGTGAACAACTTTAACGTATGTCAACGATGTACATTTGTTGGGCAAATGGTCAAGGTAAAGACAATAAAATCCTATTTAAAATCCAATTCGAAGGCCCGTTACGTAACTTTCATATGAAAGGATCATTTGTGTAAGATTCTCGATATCAAAATTAATGAAATACAAAATTTGTTTTTTTTTTTTTTTGTTGTTTTTTTTGATTGATTGATTGATTGATCGATTGATTGATTGATTGATTGATTGATTGATTGATTGATTGATTGATTGGATTGATTGATTGATTGATTGATTGATTGATTGATTGATTTGAGATTTAGCGTCCTCGCAACACTATTTAGGTTTGATTTTGGAAGTGTTGATTCCAATTTTGTCGGACTGTTACCCGACATTGAGATGAAATTACATCTCAAGCCCTGTCGCCCAATGAAACCAACAAGATTTATATGCATGGACGGCCGACTTGCAGCACTTTGCCTTGACAGGCTTAGACCTTCTAAGCGGTTACTGGAGGTCGCGTGTGGTCGTTGTGTACTGGTTGGGTGAGGCGAAGGTGACGTGTATCTTGCGTCACTGGGGCGTCCAGCTGATTGTGACAAGGCCTGCTTTCCTAGCAGCAGGTAGTGGTAGAGGGGAATGTTGTTATTTCCCCTGTTTCTGCACATCCAATCATTTGCCTCTTCTCCCTGCCTGGAAATGCTCAATAAAAATGAGTTTGAGGCGTTCCACCCCCCTTTGTAAGCTCGTGCATGTGAGTAATTAAGTATGTTTGTGAGTGATTGAGCGCTTTATGTCTCACTTCACTCATAAAAAGACGGGGAAATCCAAGATCGAATGTACAGTGATTTTATATTCATGTTTTATTTTATTTATTTATTTATTTATTTTTTTTTTTTTTTTGTTACTCCGACTGGAGCTACGGTTTTGTCCGTGTTTGTCTGTACGATGTTTGATCGTGGCCTTAATGACTATATCAACTACATACATGTAATGATGACATCCGAAATCAATATCGTAGCTGGGGTTAAGTGTCGGAGTCTTCCCTGTTCTTCACCATAGCGCAGAATATGTTTATTTTCTTAATTATCGACTCTACCAGATTGTTTTGAATATTATCCAATACGACTAACGGCATGAGAAGGGTTGAATCATGGACAGACTCCATAAAACCGATTCTGCCCCCGCCCCTCGGGGCTTGAAGAAACAGATTGGGCTACATGGTGCTTCCATGCAGAGCTGAAACTGACCACACATAACGTAAACACGCCTATACAAATACATTATAAATTTTACCTCCAAAAAAGGAAATTTTAAGCTGAAAACTTGTACACGTTAGGCGGTTCTAACCGGTACCCACATTCTATATTTTAGAGCGGAAATAAGTAAAAAAAAAAGGTCGACCCCCCCCACCCCCAAACCCCAGTTTTACAAAATAAAACTGGGGTTCAAGGGGGTCATAATTATATAAGCGTATTTTCCCGATGCCTTAGTACTTGTAATCAGCTTGGAAGGACTAAGCCTGCCCAGGCAAAGTGGTGTGAGTCACACCGTCCACTGTATATAAGCCTTTTGGTTTCATTGGGCCACTGGGCTTGAGGTTTCATTTCATCTCAGAGTCGGTAAACGTCCCACAAAATTGGAAGCAACGTCTCCAAAATGACCTGCATAGTGATGACAGGGACGTTAAACCTCCATTCAAATAAGACTCCATAAAACCGAGCTTTGCATATTCAAATATTGTATGAGTTCTTGTTTCTGAAGGGACCACATAGAAACAACGTTTTGAATATGTCGTGGTGCTACTTTGTGACCAATGTTTGCCCGCACAATTTGAGATCGAGTGTGATCCTTCAATTACACAGGTTTTATAGTATATAAAACATTTTTCATGGTTTATGCAGTGAAATGGAAACTAAACCATCATATTTCCTATTGTCTCCATCCATTCAAGCAGAAGCAGAGATTTTTTGACAGATCGCGGGAAATTTGTGGGCCGCCTACATCAATGTGTAATTGAAACTTACGTGCTAATCTTCGTGAAAATTTCCGTCAAAATTACGACTTCATCCGAAGTTAAATTCTTAGCTAAGTAAATGAAATAGGTGGCTTTCGAATGCACTTTTTAAGGAAATACTTTACTAAGATAAGAACTCCTCCTTAAATTGTTAAGTCGACCTTAACTTAAGTAGCGATTGTAATCCTGGGCCCAGGTTTGCAGGATGAAAGCCTACACAGTAATCATGTAATTACGTTAGGGATCTTTAACCTACACAGGGGATGTTTCTCCCAGCACAGGGGTGTGTGTGTGTGTGTGGGGGGGGGGGGGGGGGGGGGGGCTCCAGTTAACGTCCGAAGGACGATGCACTTAATGACATTCATCCCTGCAAATGATGTCAATGGAGCGTGTTCGGACACCGAAATTTTATCGCCGCTGCCGGGGATCGAACCCGGGACCTCTAGCATCAGAGGCAGGTGCACTAACCACTAAGCTATCACGCTCTTTTATTAAACCAATATTAATAGAACTTGAAACGTTGCGCTATTTTTATTGATGCAACATAAAGGTCAGAGCAGAGAGTCTTGTCAGGAATCGTGTGAATGCAGAATACACAGATCAGACGCCGCGGAATGTGGCTTCTGCTCAGAAGGTTGCACGCGTACTACACTGTTTGCTTAAATAGTGGCATTTGAGGGTTAAAAATAGTATAAGAATGCCAGTATACCCAGATCGGATAGACACTATATTCCTTCTGATCAGGGTCGGCACTGTTCGCCATATGCATGTAGCAACAGTTTTGAACATGATTCAGGCCCGTACGCAGACTCTGAAAAGGGGCGGGTTTAGGGTGGGAATTTCGGGTGAAAAACTGCATGAACCTGAGACAATTTCCAAAATTGGGGAGGGGCTCCGTTTGCACCCTCCCAACTGTGCGCGGGCCTGCAGCAACAGGTAAAATTAACTTTTTTGTTTGAGCATATCGCTGAAAGGGCACTGTTACATATCACTGTTATTCAGGAGCTGGGGTGCAGTGGTTGGACTGAGCGAGGAGAAAAGAGAGAGGAGAAACAACGCAAACAGTGTAGATGCTGATCAGAAGCTATTGATGGATCTACACTGTTTGCAGCTGGATTAAATGTTAAACATGTAATATTTTTTCAGCACAGCTTGTTTTGCATAATCAATGAAATACTCTTAATTCAGAAAGATGAATCAATATACGCGTACATAGAAGGGAAACTATTAAACGCATTAACAAATGACAAGTACATGTAAATAATTTGACGGAAGATGCTGCCATATATTTTTTTTAGACAAACAATTGACTGAAAACTGTTCTTATAATGAAGAGTTTTAACGGGTACCCACAGTCTATGTTCAAAAGCAGAAAATCTTTTGCTTGCTATTGTCGGCGTGACTATCACTGACCATCTGACTTTGAACAAAATCCAAGTACTTGTTGTTTATAGTATCCCTAAAACGTCAGAGCGAAGCGTAAGAAGGAAATTCTGGGTTGTGCTCGTTTGTTTGTTTGATTTGAAGTTTAACGTCCACGTCAACACTGTATAGGTCATTTGGAGACGTTACTTTCAATCATATGGGACTTTTACTCGACACTGAGATGAAATGACTTCTCAAGCCCTGTCGCGCATTGAAACCGATAGGGATTATTAGCATGGACAGTCCGACTCGCATCGCTTTGCCTGGGCAGGCTTAGATCTTCTAAGCGGTTTACCAGTACTCGTGTGTGGTCGGTCTCAGCTCTGCGTGGAAGCATCATGCAGCCCATCTATTATTCAAGCCCCCATGTGCGGGGCGGTTGCACTGTGCGCGTTCACTTTGGCATTGACAAACAGAATCTACATAATCAGACGCCACATAACGCGATATCTGATCAGATCTACTGCGCTTGCTGAAATTTAAATGAACAGTTCGATTCTCAGTTCATGACTTTTTCCCAACCTACACTCAGCGACGATCGACCCACCAGTATTCTCAGTCCTATGATTTTAGGGTAGTGCCGGCCGACATCATCTCGAACAACAGTGCATCAAATAGCAGCGACGATATCAGTTGAAAATACAGTAGAACTTCGATGGCTCGAACACCTTTGGGACCTCGAAAATCTGTTCGAGACAGGGGTAGTTCGAGCCACTCGGGATTACTGCCAGGAGGCATAACGTGATACTTTTAAACATCCTTTCGGTGTTCTATAATGAAAATGTATGCTGTGTGTACTCATTAGAATCGCCTCATCGAGGCGATTCTAATGAGTACACATAGCATACATTTGCAAGATAAAAGACTAAAACCTCCTTAATTATCTCGCACCATTTCTTATGTAGATAACTTCCCTAGGGGCTAAAGAACGGGTTCGACTCAGCCATGGTAAACGAGCCATCGGTGTTCGAGCCATCGAAGTTCTACTGTAGATGGCTAGTACTATTGGCAGGCCATGTGATCAGTATCTGAGCATGTCAATAAAACCAATGATACCATGCCTTGAGGAATGGTTAGTACGGTTTACAACGCCTGCACGGGGGACTCTTTACAATGAAGGTACAGGTAAACACACTAGGTCTGGCAGTGACGTCAAATTAATAACAAAGCTTAAGATAGAAAGGATTTTCCAGTGTAAATCTGCGCGTGGGTTTATCGTATGAACTGGACACGCCCTCTGATTATACCGCAGACACAACGGTCCAGGGGATGTCAACGCTGCTTGTCATGTTGACGGTCCGATTTCGAATCACACTGATTGCTTTTTTATTATTTTATATTTGTTTTATATTTTTATTGTAAATTAAATGATCATTGTTTCGTATTTTACTGGTTTAAAATTTATAGTTAATTTTTTATATATATTTTTTTTATCTTTCACTTTTTTTCATCTTCATTTCTCATAAACAAGTTTTATGCAGTCAAGTGTTATGTGTTTGAAAATGAACAAGAAATATGCACAGTACACGTCGTAATTACCCACTTTTAACATGCCACAAGGGTAAAGCCGATTTCACATGTCGTGTATTACGAGGTCAAAAAAAAAAAAAATAATAATAATAATAATAAAAAAAAATAAATAAATAAAAATAAAAAATCATTCGACTCGTGGGTTTCGAACCAGCCACATCTTGGTCTGTAGAAAACCCCTTTACTCTTTCGGCCACGAAATTCACAAAGCGTTAGCGGTATGTAAATAATGTTACTCCTAGGTTTCAAGTAAAGGCCATATCATATGAATATTCAAGTAAATTAATTATGACGTAACTGCCAGGAATTCCTTGTCGGACTATAGTATTCTTCGTTTTTGAGTGGCTGTTAATGGATTTGCCGAACTTTGACCCTTGCCGTAATATAGGAAAATGGAACAGCAACCAAATCAGGCAAAGCTAGCCATTGGCTATAGATGAAGTCGGCCTAGTTATACTCTCTCAGCCTCGTTGTGATTTACCTAATCAATTATTCATCAGTCTTAATATTTTAAGAAGCACAATTCTATCCTACATCATCCCCTTGCATTACGTGCACATTACGATAACACACCTGTGCAACATAGCGCACTTTCTCACATCTCCAAAATGGTTACTTTTCTGAAGAAAATCCATCATGGTATTTTACTTATTTACACTTCAAACATAGGTTGTGAGTGCTCGTTAGAACCGCCTTATTGAGGCGGTTCTAACGAGTACCCACAACCTATGTCTTGGAGCAGAAATAAGGAAAATACTGTTTACCCCGTAAACCCCAGTTTTCTGTAGATAAAGTAGGGTTAAGGGGGGTCTTTTTCACGGACTTGTTCACTTGATGAGGTGCGCTTCTGTGCGATGTTAGAAGAGTATATGGTAAAAATAAAAAGTTCTCTTTGACTTATAAGAACTGGTGAAATAAATATGGGTTAAAATATTAAAAGTTAGAAGGGCAGTGCAGGCTGAAAGGTTAAAAACAACACACTGGTATTTAAGACAATTTCACACGGAATGAGTGTTCGAGAGCGATTCAATAAGATTGCAGCTTTCATCGCAATCGAACTAAAAGAAATTAGTATAAACTGCCCTATTAAGTGAATCAAATGTGGGCAGCAATGCAATACTTGGCGGCAGCCGGTTCCATTGTACGACTGTGAGGGTGTGGAAAAAAGTTTTGGATAATTCCATTTTTGTGTTCCGAGACAACAGTGCAATATTAGTCATCATCACGAAAACACGCCTATGTAATTTTGACCCCCTTTGACCCCCACTTTTATATGATAAAACTGGGGTTTAATGGGGTAAATAAACCTTAATTTTCTTATTTCTGCTTTAAAATATAGATTGTGGGTACTCGTTAGAACCGCCTCGATGAGGCGGTTCTAACGAGTACCGGCAATCTATATTTTGAGTGGAAATAAGAAAAATATCACAATTTTTCATCTTAAATTTTCGAATTTTAGGCGGTAAAGTTTATATAGGCGAGTTTTCGTTGTGTTGTTTATTGGTATGCTCGGAGACTGCGCACTCTGCAAATAATGATTGCAGATATCACGGATATCCGACACTTTCCCAACATTTAAATATAAGTCATTTATTGCCATACTTATATTACGGAGTCGAAAGCAGGAGATATATTGAACACAGAAAAATGGGGCCGCGCCCTGGGAGAGAAGTCGTGCTCAAGCATGCGCGCCTAACAAAGACTCAGATTAGCGTGCGCACCTTGATTCGAGTCTTCGTTGTGCACTATTGGATGACCCTTTTGCAATCAAAATGGAGAACATTATGAAAACACCTCTGTCGTATATAGACAAGTTTACCACCACAAAAGGCCCAGCCCATAGGGGCTTGAAGAAATATATGGGCTGCATGATGCTTCCACGCAGAGCTGAATCCGGCCCGCACACTAGTACTGGTAAACCGCTTAGAGGATCTAAGCCTGTCCAGGAACCGCGGTGTGAGGCGGACCCTCCATTCTAATAAACCCTATTGGTTTCATTGGGCGACAGGGCTTGAGATGTCATTTCATCTCAATGTCGGCTAAGTCCCATAATATTGGAAGAAACGTCACCAAAACGACCGTTACAGTGTTGACGGGGACGTTAAACCTCAAATCAAACAAAACCGCCTCGATGAGGCGGTTCTAACGAGTACCGGCAATCTATATTTTGAGTAGAAATAAAAATTGCACAATTTTTCATCTTAAATTTTCGATTCTTAGGCGGTAAAGTTTACAATGCATTTGTATACTTTTCGTTCTGTCGTTATTGGTATGCTCGGAAACTGCGCACTCTGCAAATCATGATTGCAGATATCACGGATATCCGACACTTTCCCAACATTTAAATACGAATATAAGTCATTTATTGTAATACTTATATTACGGAGTCGAAAGCAGGAGATATATTGAACACAGAAAAATGGGGCCGCGCCCTGCGAGAGAAGTCGTGCTCGAGCATGCGCGCCTAACAAAGACTCAGATTAGCGTGCGCACCTTGATTCGAGTCTTCGTTGTGCACTATTGGATGACCCTTTTGCAATCAAAACGGAGAACATTATGAAAACACCTCTGTCGTATATTGACAATATTACCACCACAAAATAAACAAAAACCAACATCAGGAGAAACATTCTGCTTTTTCGCATATTTCTGCTCAAAATATAAATTGTGGGAACTCATTAGAACCTCATCGGCGCAGCGGTTCTTAAGAGTACCCATAACCTATGTCAAATATAGAGTGTAGACTCTTATTAGAGCCGCCTCGGCGAGGCGGGTTCAACGAGTACCCACGTTTTGAGCAAAAATGAAAAAAATAAAATGATGAGGCTGTGTTATAAATAAATAGATACGCAAGCTTATTAGAGTCTATGCTGAGCGAACATGCGAAGATATCTTTTCGCCTAGTTGTGCATTGTAAATAGCGATCTGTAGTAACGGAAATGCAATAGTTTATTTGTAATGCGGTATCTGTTACATGTATATTTTGGTTCGAGAATTTTGAGATGGCTAAAAGATTATTTTGGATGCTTCAACTAAGTTTTATGCTACATAAAGGTCAGTATAACATACGAGTACCATCTGCGAGTTGGTAATTTCATGCCATCACGAAAACACGAGACACCCTTGAACCCCACTTTTATATACTAAAACTGGGGTTTACAGGGGTAAACCTTATTTTTCTCATTTCTGCTCTACAATATAGTTTGTGGGTATTTGATAGAACCGCCTCGATGAGGCGGTTCCAACGAATATCCACAATCTATATTGTAGAGCAGAAATAAGAAAAAATATCACAATTTTTCATCTTAAAATTTTCGTGTTTTTTTTTTTTTTTTCGGCGGTAAAGTTTACAATGCATTTGTATAGGCGTGTTTTTGTAACGCTTGTCACTTTGTTATTGTCACCATTTGTTCTACAGCAAAGCATTACGAAAACGTACACGCCTATACAAATAGACTGTAAAGGGGTTGGTTCACAAAGTGTCATAATTGGCCCAACATTTTTCTGATTTTTCAAGTGCATAAATGAAATATGTATGGTGTGTATATTTGCAAATGAAGTATTAAACTTTATAACTTTGCGTTTTGAAATTCGTTTCTTTGTTTAGTAAAGGCAGGAAAGGTTCCTGAAAACCCTCTGTAACGCAAATTGTTCATTTTGCGAGTTCTTTTGGTGTTTGAAATATAAAATTAAATACCAGCACAGGCCTCGACAACCATAAAATTACAAAATGTTGTCCCTAAACTTGTTTTTGTTAAGTCAGAAAAATCTGATGATTGTCGACAGCTGTGCTGGTGATGAAATCTTAAAAAATAGGATTTGATGTAAACGCGATCTTGCATGCAACGCAATGGAAGTCATGTCAAAAAACATCATAGAAACGATTTTATTTGCGAAAGCTGGACCTTGAAATTTCGTTTGACTGACATCAAACTGTGATAAAAGTAGGTAAGGTCAGTTCTGCCACTTCTCAAACACTGGAGCAAAAGTTTTCTGGACAATAAAACGGCCCGGTTAAAATCTACTATGACACCGTTGTCATGTCTGCTACATAAACAATGAAGCTGCCTCGATTATTTAATCCCGGTATTTACCAGAATTTTGACCAGACTACAAGCACGTAATTGTTTCAATGTTTAATTTAAGCTCCAGGCAAATTAGTAACATCTAGAGTATTTTTATTGTAAAAATCACGATCAGGACATAGATTTTAATTATATTAATTAACGAAACGCTGTGTTGCTGTAAATGACGTAACAGCGCGATTAGCAACGCCGTCGACTCTCACCCCGGCGACCTGGGTTCGAATCCGGATATTTTTTTTTTTTTTTTGGTTTGTTTTTTTACTTTTTTTTTGTTTATTGCTTTCTAATTCTTATCAATCTGCAATAGATGTTTACATAAACTGACAGACGTCTTTTTTCTTGACTTTTGTCAACTTTTCACGAGCGAAAAAGGGTTTAGTGACAGAGTTTGCTTAACATCAGGTTTTATTTCAGGTTTGACGTCCTCATCAAAACAATTTAGAGTAAAGTCGGGTATTATCGTTTTAATGAAGAATTATGTATGCCGGGTACGACTTCTTCCAGGAGTCAATTAGTTTTCTCATAAAACAAATTAAGCCAGACAGGGGGTCGATAATGCACATGGGTCGACACTAGACTCGCTTACTCTAGTTCATTTTAGAGACGTTGCTTCCAATTTTGAGGGACTTTTATCGAAAGAAATGACGTCTCAAGCCCTATGGCCGAAAGAAATCACTAAGCTTTAAAGTACGGCCCAGTGCGCATCATGCCTGAGACAATAGACAGCTCGGATACAGATTCCCAGGCTAGCAGTGTAGTGGAATTCCCAGCAGCCACTCACCGTTAAATCCATATTTGAACAACGTTGAAAATGTTTCATTATATAGGAACACCCATGTGTTTTTTTTTTTTTGTTTTTTTTTTCACACACGTGACAGCTAAATAAGTTTAAACATTAGGCAGCTAGGCCGAGTGTTCTGATATCTTCCGAGGGACTCGGCAAATGTAATTGCAATGAAATAGATCTACCCATGGATGATTGTTATTTTTTTCTTGTATAACTTTCGATTCCAACGGCAATGGTGACGAAAACGCCCCAAAGCTCCATAGAAACTCTATATAAACTGTTCCAATGTGACCGCAAACCAACATGGCGGCTTGTTCAGAATCTTGTCTACAATGACGGCTGTTAAGCAAAGACCCTCTGACGTCATCATAACATTCTAAAATGCTATGTTTAGTGCGATAACGTTACGTCGCTCAACGTAACATAAACAAAGAAATGCCCGTCTTGTGATATCAAAAGTTCGAAATCCGTGTTTTCAAACAGCATGCGAGTTTTTATGTTTGCTGTTCGCCTCAGGAAACCAAGCGTTCTATCGTGTTGCTAATGTGTGCATTCTATCTCAAATCGCGTGTGATTGTCACACCAAGGTATTAATTCTCGAGGACCGTTTCCTCTAAAGTGTAAGAAGCCTCAATTTTATTGGTTCTCTTCCTAGTTATCTACATAATACTGCATTTAACGGACTGAAATCTCATGACCCATTTTTGTGCCCAGCATAATTATCTATATCATTCAGACGTTTCAGTGAGTTCTCTGTACCTCTAATTTCCCAGTAGCAAACGCAGTCAGCTACGAACAGTTTATATCTGAGTTAATGACAGTGGAATATTATTAATGTATACAGGGAGAATAACAATGGACCAAGAACAGTGCCTTGTGGGATCCCAGACAAAACTACTGGAGCCCACTCTGAAGATTAACCACGATGATTAACAGCATTGCGCTGTTTTTTATAGCAAAGAAAGGAATCTATCCATTTGAGAGCATTCTTCCCAATTCCATAACCAAATAATTTGGAGTTCATTGGTGTCGAAAGCCTTCTCGAAGTCCAAAATAAATATGTCTGCCGCGGTTTATTTTTGTTACGGGTTGTCTTTGGGTGTTTGTGTCGCTTATATTATTTTATTTTGGATAGCCTATTGGCCATTTTGTGGGAAAGGAACTGTCCTTTTGGCTTTTCGCTATTGATGTTACCATTAGGGTCTGTTATTTCATATTTGTGTTTCTTTCCCCTTGGTGTCTCTGATGGGAGCTGTGAGATAATTGTATCGATTCCTTATCATTGCCTCCACTTCTATTTTTTATATTATAAACAGAACCTCACACTCATGAAGGTTATGATACTCGCCATAGGCTCGTTTTATAAATTTCATATGAAATGACCACTTGTGTAAGATCCTCTTTTTTTTTTTTTTTTTTTTTTGCACATTTATAAATGTTTTGTTTTTTTTTACTTGGTTGTTCATTACACGGAATGTACATAACATAAAATCTAAACAAATAGTTGTTGTGTACGAGGGCGTTTGGAAAATATTAGTTGTTGATGCGGCTTGTAAATATACAGGTTACCTGGTCAAAACTAGCTAGTGGAGTCCCTCGAAGTATTTTTCCTTAACCTGTACATACTTTCCAGTCTTATGATCCATTCAGATCTGGGCATGACAGCTTTCAAAAGGACATCCTGGGGCTGACATTATAAGTTATTTTGATTCTTGACGGGGAGCATGGGATCATATCCCCCCCCCCCCCCCGAGAGCGAAGCTTTCAGGCGGGGAAAGTTACGAGCCCATGTTCCCAATCAAGAATCAAAATAACGATTAACGATTTTGTTATACTGCAAAGCTTTTTCATGACATTTTGTGCATCATTCTAAAGTTTTCTTAGAAGCGGACGTCGTGAGAAGTCGATGTTTATATGCCACTATGCTGATCACAGCGCTCAGTAGGAACGTGTTTACGTCATGTTACAATGAAAGTTTTATTACAGAAAAAACAAAAATAAATAAAGCACCGAATGAATGAAAAACAGTCAAAAGTGGTTTTTAAAATTATTTTGCTTATTCAATGTATTTATCAACTGCAGTAAATCCGAGAAGGTGGACATCGCAATTCAGCGAAGGCAAGCGCGAGAGGGGTACATATTTTTGCTGACGGGGTATATGGAAAATAATTGCCCTGGCGCTGTCCAATCAAAAGCCTGGAAACTCCTTTGCAGTATTACACGTTTTACTATATGGGTTGAGCAAGAAATCACAGGGAGAAAGGTCTGGTAATGTTTTAATGTTCAACTCCTCCCACGGTTGACCTGTGTGCATTGCCGTTGTCATGAACAATATGAAGACCCCGCACCCCTGTACGTGGGCGCTTTGGAATATAGTGATCCACCATAGCAGAAATATGTTTTCTTTAAATAATCCTGAGACACTCTTGTACTCAGGTACTGATACTCGGGCCACAACTCCATCACAGTCAAAAATAGAGCGTACATGACATGTCTCTAAGTCATTTCTCCGCGTGATTTAAGGTGTTTCACAGTTTCTTCTACCCAAACTACTATTAATACTCCAAATGACCCTAGTATGTTCACTTACTGTTGCCATGGCAACCGATCTTGTATATTTATCTATGGTATGCAATTAATGAACACAATGTATTTGTTTGAATCAGTTTTATTGGCCATCTTATTATGTACAACTTGAAACTCTATATAGACTTCTGTGATCATTGAACTATATCTGTAGCTTTTGCGTATATAATAGTTGCTATGGTTATGGTGATTGTCTGAGATTCCACCCTGTAATGAATGTATTAGTTAAACATAAGTGCATAACTGAATTGTCCTTAATTCACAAACTTCTGAACTGATACAAAGTATTCACTTTTAGGTATATGTTCAAAATTGCCAGTGTCGTAGGTCACTTATATACTATGTGGGTGGGGTAAATCAGCATGTCATTTGGTTCTGAAAATTAAAAATTGGATTACATGTTCATTCTACAGGGCTCTGGCAATGATAAGAGTCAGACTGGAGTTATTAAATTGGTTTTCAAGTGTATACGAAGTACTAATTTCACATTTAGCCAAAAAACAATGTATGTTATATATTCAAAAGGGGTTATAGATATTTCGATACTTACAACCTTTGCGTCAAAATTTTGACGTCACTCAGATCCCAATATAGAAAAACAATTTTATTTTACTATATATCATGCTTGAAATGTTATGTAGCCAAAGTTTCAAGTATTTCTGAAGGTGGGCCATTTTTGGCACTTAATGAACCAACCCCTTTTATGGCCTAGAAAACGTAAATTGTAAGACGAAAAATTGTGATATATTTCTTATTTCTGCACGACACATAGATTGTGGGTACCCGTTAGAACCGCCGGTTTTAACGAGTACCCACAATCTGTGTTTGTGAAATTATGTGTGTATACTCCTGTACACCTCGGTTCTACTATATAAGGAGCTCAAGGGTTGTCAGAATTGTGTGTGTGAATTCAGGTTTAACGCCGCTTTCAACAATTTTTCAGTCATATCACGATGGTGTCTGGTTGCGACAGGGAGCTCAATGCTCACTTTTATAGTGCTGCCTCACTGAAGTTTCATGTCCCAGACACATTACATGATACCACACCCAGTCACATTATCCTGACACTGGGTCGACCAGTCCTGGCTCTTCCCCGTAAATCTGAGTGCCAAGCGAGGAGCAGCTAGTACCATTCTTAACGATTTTGGTAGGTCGCGGCCGGGGATCGAACCCGTGACCTTCCGTTCCCCGGAGCGGACACTCTACCAACTGAGCTATCGGGGCCGGGCACAATGTCCACTACAAAAAAGTCTTTGGAAAAAAAAAAAAACAATGTAAAAGATGTCGTGAAAAGCCTTGCATTACATGTATAACAAATTCGTTACATTATGGTAACAAGCCCGTGCGACATGGTGCATTTTTTTGGTAACCGGTCATTTCGTACCCAAGTCATTTCGTACCCTAGTCATTTCGTACCATTTTGGTCATTTCGTACCTGCTTTTTGGTCATTTCGTACCCACTAACAACCATTTCGTACCCAAGTTATTTCGTAACCGTTTTGGTCATTTCGTACCGGGTACGAATTGACCAAAATGGGTACGAAATGACTTAAGCACCAAGTCATTTGGTAATATCGTACCTGGTACTTACTGTGTTGTTTTGGACGGACAGACTGATGGTTGGACTGGGCTAATAATAGTTCGTCTGGCATTGTAAGTGGCAGGTGTAAATACCCTGTACTAGGAACTTTCTATCGCAAAAACCATTCAATATATTTTTGATTTTATAAACACCATTTTCCGGACCATTATGGATAGATGGACAGACGGGAGCATAACAGCGGCTCAAGAATGTCTGCAATTAAATGGTTTTCTTGTTAATTTTTCGCGTCTTTAATTTTGATAACTAAACTGCTAATTTGCCACACAATAGGTCGGCAATTTTCAAGGCTTTTTTTATTCTGGCAGTCGGATGGATGGATGGATGGGTGGATGGATGGATGGAGAGCGATCAATGCATGGATCTTAGGCATGGATGAGTATACGAACAGGAAAGAACACCACATCACAGCTTCTGAAGTCTTGTTAAATGGTGTACGCCCCGACGAACTCAAATGGTGCTGTTGTCGAGTAGTTGTTTTCTATTTAGCAATGGTAGTGATGTGCAACTATTAACTTAACGAGTCCATGTGATGAACACATGTAAACCTCACTTAACATACAGAAAGTGGAATTTCCATCAGTATACTTTGTGTTTTATTGTGGTCAAAACACATGTTGTGGGAACTCTTTGTTATAGTCTCCAACGAGGACTCAAAACCTATGTTTGAATTAATATGGGTGTACATTGTGTTCTGTGTTGATTGTGGAAACTGTGGAAGAGTTTTAAACATAAACATAGTTTGACAGTAGTAGGCATTAACAGAACGCATAATGATGCTGGGTGACTTTTTATTTTTGGATACTCACATACTCGCATAAACTATAGCTGTTTGTATTGGAGTTTCACGGCCCAGTCAACATTATTTTAGGTCATTTTGAGCCAGTCAGTTTATCTATCCACACATTGCCTGGATTGGCTTATACGTAAGCAGTGCACATTCTTTCGCAAGAAACTCACAACTACCTTTCTTGAATCAACGGGAGGGATAGAATGACCGTAGAAAAGATTTCACGATCAATCTCCACGAAAGAATGTTGCCGACCCCGGCAGGTATCGAACAGCGTCCTCCTGATCACCAGTCAGGCACGCGTCCGACTGATCTTCCGGGACCAGCTATAACCCCGGTGACTTGCAAAATACATTGTATGATATTGTAAAATCTGTTTGGATTGTTACACGGTGTCAGTATGTTCAATATTATGTAAAATTTTGTTAAAAAAAAATAAGTAAAACAAATATCTTCTTTTTAAGTAGAGCCCCACTTACTCTAAACCAAGCCGTTACGCACCAAAGTTATCCGTTACTTGTAAAATCAGCTTTAAAACAATTCAGCACACCAAAGTCAATTCGTACCTGTTTTTGAAGAACTAGGTACGAAATGACCAAAATCGATTCCTAGAAAAAAATAAATTTGGGTACGAAAAGACCAAAGTGGGTACGAAATGACCAAAATGGGTACGAAAAGACCAAAATGAAAAATAAAACGGGTACGAAATGACCAAAATGGTACGAAATGACTTGGGTACGAAATGACTAGGGTACGAAATGACTGGAAACCACAACATGTGTTTTGACCACAATAAAACACAAAGTATACTTTTTTTTCACATCCCCAGAATGGCTACTTTACTGACGTTAATCTGTGATGTTTTACTTATTTTTATTGCAATCATTGTTTGTTGCCTCGATGAGGCGGTTCTAATGAGTACCAACAACATATGTTTTGGAGTAGAAATAAGAAATATAATGTTAACACCCGTAAACCCAAGTTTTCTCTTTATAAAGTTTGGTTAAGTGGGGTGTCATTTCACAGACTTGAAACGAGTACCCACAATAGTACCATTACGTTAACATACGTATGCCAGGTTGCATTTTTATAGATCCAGAATGGCATTCTTTTATTTCTTATTGTTAACAGCAAACATAGACTTACCGCCTCTATACTGGTTGAAATAACCGAGTTTTGTGAGCAAAATACCTAAATAATAATAATAATAATAATAATAATAATAATAATAATCCCCAGTATAAACCTAACTTTACTCTATATAACATTTTTTCAAGGGCGTTATTACACTGACTTTATTATAGGTTTATATTTTCTGTCCTTTGGGATCAATGATTCCATTGTTGAAGTTTGAAAATATTTGAAGGCCACTGATGAGTCCTAATTGGTCGAAACTAGCGAGTCTGGCCCAGAAAAACTTGTACACACCATACGTTTCAGTGCCGTGGTGTTTTGCTTGCTATCCTTCCACATAACATATTTTTCATTCTACCCTTCCACAGAACATATTTTCATTCTACCCTTCCAGAGAACATATTTTACGTCACTACAGCTGGTGTTAAGGGAATGTGTGTTGGCCATTAAAAATTTCCCTACCCTGCATCATAGTGTAGTCTATAATTTCTTGTTCTTCGGGACAACTCCACTTTGGAATTTTGAAAATATTTAAGGGTCACTGAATAAGCTTAATTTGCCATAACTAGTTAGTCTGGTCCAGAAAAAAAACATGTACATTCCATATTTTTCAGTTCTGTGGTGTATTCCTTGCTTCCAACGTATAACCCTTTGATAAAACATATTTGATCATCGCGATAACACGCCTATATAATTTGAACCCCATGAACCCCACTTTTATACAGTAAAACTGGGGTTTTCTCATTTCTGCTCTATAATAAAGATTGTGGGTACTTGTTAGAACCGCCTCGATGAGGCGGTTCTAACGAGTACCCACACTCTATATTTGGAGCGGAAATAAGAAAATATTACAATTTTTCATCTTAAAATTTTCATTTTTTCGGCGATAAAGGTTACAATGTATTAGTATAGGCGTGTTGTCGTGATGTAACCGGATGTGAATCTGCTTTTAAATTGAAGGTCCCTTCATCCACCAACCCGCCAGTTGTTTTTCTACTGACCGTCCAAAGGCGGGGTCGTTCGTTGTCGTTTTTCTTTTCACTTTAATTGTTTCGTTTTGTGTGCGTGTTTTAGCGGCAATCTTTCTGGATCATATCGTTTCGTCTCCCAGAGATGGGAAGAAAAGGGGTCCATTATGATAATACATGTACATCCGTGCGACACAGAGCCTTTTTTCACATCTCCTATATGGCTACTTTTCTGATGAAAATCCGCGATATTTTTTAATATTTTTACTGCAAACATAGGTTGCGGGTGCTCGTTAGAACCGCCTCATTGAGGCGGTTCTAACGAGTACCCACAACCCATATCTTTGAACAGAAATAAGAAAAATAATGCATACCGACGTAAACCCCAAATTAATCGAAATAAAGTGGAGTTTAGTGGGTGTTCATTTCACGGATTTGATCCGGAAAGGAGTTGAAACGAGAGGGACATGGGAGAAAGAAAAACGAATACAGAAAAGAAACAAAAG
Organism: Lucinisca nassula; assembly: GCA_963580285.1. Classification (NCBI taxonomy): domain Eukaryota; kingdom Metazoa; phylum Mollusca; class Bivalvia; order Lucinida; family Lucinidae; genus Lucinisca; species Lucinisca nassula. The sequence continues at coordinate 37,722,352 of OY757015.1, read as the reverse complement.
AAATAACAACAGCCCCCTTTTTCCTGTCCGGCTGCAAGGACAGCAGGTTTTGCCCATCTGAAAACTAATATCAGCTGGACGCCCCGGTGAGGAAAGATTCACTACACTGTGGGTGCAAATGTAGTTAGTACATACAGTCGAACTTCAATGGCTCGAACACCTTTGGGACCTCGAAAATCTGTTCGAGACAGGGGTAGTTCGAGCCACTGAGGTTACTGTCAGGAGGCATAACGAGATATTTTTAGACATCTTTTCGGTGTTCTATAATAAAAATGTATGCTCCTCATCGAGGCGATTCTAATGAGTACACACAGCATACATTTGCAAGATAAAAGACTAACATCTCCTTAATTATCCCCCACTATTTCTTATGTAGAGGATTTCGCTAGGGACTCAAGAATGGGTTCGACACATCCATGGTAAACGAGCCGTCGGTGTTCGAGCCATCGAAGTTTTACTGTAATTTGCATTTTGTGCGTGCTTTCAAGTCAGTATTCTCGTCTCTTCTCACATCTCTTGTCAGATCTTTCTTTCCTCCTTTCTTTTTTCTTTCTTTCTTTCTTTCTTTCTTTCTTTCTTTCTTTCTTTCTTTCTTTCTTTCTGTTTCTTTCTTTCGTTCTTTCTTTTATTTCTTTCTTTCTTTCTTAAGGTTAATCACGAGTGCAGTGGAATGGCTAAACTCTATTCAAAATTGCCATTTGAGAAGATACATCTTCGGTGTTACGGTCGGAAATTTCGTGTTACGACAACTCGTCAGCGGAATGATAAGTAATTTCCGACCGTTTAACCGAAGACTTACCACCCCAAGTTAACCCTTATCCTGCTGAATATTCAGTTTAGCCACACCCAACCAGTCAGAACCAATCAGATTACTTGATATAATTTATTCTTACAAAGCCATACACTTTATGTCAAACATTGTAGATCCTGATCAGATGGCTTCTTCAGAAGCCATCTGATCTGGATCTACACTGTTTACAAAGATTGGGGTTGTCGTGAACAGCATGCTAAAAGTTAACAATTCTCTATCCAGGTTCCCCATTCCTAAACAGAATCCCAACTCGTCCCTAAATATTTGTTCCATACATCGTCGCTTGGTCAAACATTTGGTGCTAAGCTACACCTTGTTGCCAATTATAACATAATGCTGATGTCATATTGTTGACCTCAGTGAATAAAGTTTTGTTCTTGTTCCCTTCTGACAATTTTCAATAAGTTTTCAACATTTGTGATGTAATGTAAACATTGGTCATCAATCGGACGCTCCATGTACATGTACCAAATTTTCGCGCGACCATTGTCTTCAAACAATTATGTATGTTAATGAGCACCCGACCGGCCCCAATAGCTCAGTTGGTGGAGTATCCGCTCCGGGGAACGGGAGGTCACGGGTTCGATCCCGGGCCGCGACATACCAAAGTCGTTAAAAATGGTACTAGCTGATCCTCGCTTGGCACTCAGATTTACGGGGTAGAGCTAGGACTGGTCGACCCAGTGTCCGGATAATGTGACTGGGTATGGTATTATGTAATGTGTCTGGGACATGATACTTTAGTGAAGCAGCACTATAAAAGTGAGCATTGAGCTCCCTGTCGCAACCAGACACCGTCGTAATATGAGTGAAAAATTGTTGAAAGCGACGTTAAACCCGAATTCACACACACACACATGTATTTCAAAATGATAGTAAAACGTCTCTCCTTTCTTCCTTTCTTCCATTTGTACATAATTATAATTCCGCCACAGGTACATGTATTAGAAACAATGCATCAGGTATACAAGTCCATGTAATGAACACCCCCTAAGCCCTACCTTATATAGAGAAAACTTGGGTTTACGGGGTTAAACAATATTTTTCTTATTTCTGCTCCAAGACATACGTTGTGGGTACTCGTTAGAACCGCCTCATTGAGGCGGTTCTAACGAGCACCCACAACCTATGTCTTGGAAATGAGGTGATTCTAACGAGAACCCACAACCTATGTCTTGGAGCAGAAATAAGCAAAATAGCACGGTAGGCAATAATGCACCATGATTCACCAGTATGTTTATCGTATTGGGTTTTAATGACACAGTATGCAAATACAGACATTGGCACTACGTTTGTTGCGGACACTTTTTTTCAGTGAAAGTGAGAGACACAGGAAACACATGTGGCGGTAAGAACTTGACTTCTTTGAATTGAGGTTTAACGTCCCCGTCAACATTATTTTGGACATTTTGGAGACTTTGCTTCCGATGTTGTGGGACTTTTACCCGGCATTGCGAGAGGTCTCCGTGGTGTAATGGTTTCGCTACTCGCCATGTAAACCAGGGGTCGCAGGATCGATACGGGCTTCTCCAGACTTTCGGATGAGTCTTTAAACCGAGGTCCCGTCTCCGTATGACCTCAGCTGTTGGTGGGACGTAAAACGCAAACACTCACTCACTCACCCGGCATTGCGATGAGATGCATCTCAAGCCTTGCAGTATGGTTTATATACATGGACGGTCCGACTCGCACAGATTACGCAAACACGCCTATACAAATACATTGCCACCTTTATCGCCGATAAAATGAAAATTTTATTATGAAAAAATGTGATATTTTTCTTATTTCTGCTCAAACTATAGAGTGTGGGTACTCGTTAGAAAGAGGAGGCGGTTCTAACGAGTACCTACAATCTATATTTTAGAGCAAAAATAAGAAAAATAAGGCATACCCCGGAAACCCCAGTTTTACTAGATAAAAGTGGGGTTCAAGGGGGTCGCGATCCCGGGCCGCGACATACCAAATAAAAATGAGTTCCTTTAAGAGCAATGAAAACATTCATAAGAAAGAAGATGGGTCATACTAAAAGTCGTTAAGAATGGTACTAGTTGCTCCTCGCTTGGCACTCAGATTTATGGGGTAGAGCTAGGACTGGTCGACCCAGCGTCAGGATAATGTGACTGGGTGTGGTATCATGCAATGTGTCTGGGACATGATACTTCAGTGAGGCAGCGCTATAAAAGTGAGCATTGAGCTCCCTGTCGCAACCAGACACCGTCGTGATATGACTGAAAAATTGTTGAAAGCGACGTTAAACCCGAATTCACACACACACATTGTATCTTGTTCACATTCGTGACGCCAAGCTCTGCACCGGAAGATCAGATTGTTAATCTCCGGGTTCTCCGGTTTCCACCCAGCTCTGATTAAAGATTGGTTCAAAATAAGTAAATTACCTCGAAACGGCCGTAAAATCAAACCAAACCCACTGACTTTGCTGGTGACCTGATGTTGTTCATGCTTCGAAGAACCTCTTTTTCTTAATACAGTGGAACTTCAATAACTCGAATACCCCTGGAACCACGGAATCTTGTTCGAGATTGGGGTAGTTCTAATTACCGAGATTTGCTCATAATGCAAGGTCTTGATGCATAATGGGGATCACTTAAGGATATCTTTACGATCTTCAATAGAATAACGACCCCCGCCCATCTGTGCTTGAAGAAATATATGGGCTGCATGATGCTTCCACGCATAGCTGAAACCGACCTGCACACGAGTACCGGTAAACCGCTTAGATGATCTAAGCCTGCCCAGGCAAAGCGGTGGGAGTCGGCCCGTCCATGCTTATAAACCCTATTGGTTTCATAGGGCGGCAGGGCTTGAGATGTCATTTCATCTCAATGTCGGGTAAAAGTCCCACAAAATTGGTGGCAACGTCTCCAAAATGACCTTTACAGTGTTGACGGGACGTTAAACCTCAAATCAAACAAACAAATCAACAGAATAAAGGTATGTTATGTGTACTCATTAGAATCGCCTCAATGAGGCGATTCTAATGAGTGCACACAACAAACCCTATCAAGATATCATGAGAAAAATCCATATATTATCCTAAATATATGGACATCTTTTTGATTTGTTTGATTTGAGGTTTAACGTCCCCGTCAACACTGTAAAGGTCACTTTGGAGACGTTACTTCAAATTTTGTGGACTTTTACCCAACAATGAGATTCAATGACATCTCAAGCCCTGCCGCCCATTGTTTATAAGCATGGACGATCCGACACTCGCACCGCTTTGCCCGAGCAGACTTAAATCCTCTAAGCAGTCCACCAGTACTCGTGTTTGGTCAGTTTCAGCTCTGCGTGGAAGCATCATGCAGCCCATCTATTTCTTCAAGCCCCGATGGGCATATGGACATCTGGAGCTTTGGGAAATGTTCCCTAGGGACCCCAGAACGAGTTCGAATTAGCCGTGGTAAACGAACAACCCGTGTTCGATTTATCGAAGGTTCACTGAATTTACATTCTCAAGTCATTTACACAAAACCCCAATACATTACGAAAACATGTCTATATCAATACATTGTAACCTCTATCGCCGAAAAAATGAAGATTTTAAGATGAAAAATTGTGATATTTTTCTTATTCCTGCTCAAAATATAGATTGTGGGTACTCGTTAGAAGCGCCTCGTTGTGGCGGTTCTATCGAGTACCCACAATCTATAGCTTAGAGCAGAAATAAGAAAAATAAGGTTTACCCCTGTAAACCCCAGTTTTACTATATAAAAGTGGGGTTCAAGGGGGTGAAAATTATGTAGGCGTGTTTTCGTGATGAGGCCGGCCTCGGTAGGTCAGGCCGTCGCGCGTCTGACTGGTGATCAGGAGGACGCGGGTTCGATACCTGTCGGGGTCGGCAATATTCTTTCGAAGAGATTGGTCGTGAAATCTTTCCTATGAAAAATTTCTCCCTTCCGCTGATTCAAGCAGGGCAGATGTCAGTTTCTGAGGAAGAAAAAATGTGCACTGTACCCCTTAACCGCTTACGTATAAGCCTGCCCAGGAAAGTTGTGGATAGGTAAACTGACAGGCTTAAAATGACCCAAATGTGTTGGCTGGGCAGTAATAAAAAAAAGCACTGTAGTCTATGGTATATATTGGGACACAATGTTGATCATACCTTAATGAAAATATTAATATTATTGACTTCAAATCTCCAATGTGATTGGACGATGACGGCGCTGTGACGTCAACGAAGCTCTTACACTGTTTATAGAAAAACAAACGCGTGCAAGTTTTTTCTTGTTTTAATTTTAGCCCCCTAAGCATAAAACCGAAAATTTTCGTCACAATATGTAAATGTAAGTTATAATTTACCGATCACGAAAATACAACTATATAATTCTGACCCCCTTGAACCCCACTTTTATATAGTAAAACTGGAGTTTACTGGGATCAACCTTATTTTTCTTATTTCTGCTCTAAAATATAGATTGATGGTACATGTAAGCGTTAGAACCGCCACATTCTAATACATATATTGTGAGTACTCGTTAGAACCGTCACAATGAGGCGGTTCTAGCGTGTACCCACAATCCTATTTTGAGTAGAAATAAGAAAAATATCACAATTTTGATCTTAAAAGTTTCGTTTATTCGGCAATAAATACAATGTATTTGTATAGGCGAGTTTAGTAATGGTCATCACGTGAACAAGTCCATGAAATGAAGACCCCCTATACCCCACTTTATATAAAGAAAACGGGGTTTACGGAGGTATATATTATTTTTCTTACTTCTGCTCCAAGACATATGTTGTGGGTACTCATTAGAACCGCCTCACTGAGGCTGTTCTAACGAGCACCCCTAACCTATGTTTTGAACACTCATAACAAAAATGTCAAGGATTTTCATAGAAAAGTAGCCATTTTGGAGATATGAAAAATGCACTATCATTCCGATAACTCACCCGTGCGACATAGTGCATTTTTCACATCTCCAAAATGGCTTCTTTTCTGATGAAAATCAATGATATTTTTCTAATAAATGCTCAAAACATAGGTTTAGGATGCTCGTTAGAACCGCGTCATTGAGTCGGTTCTAACGAGTACCCACAACCTATGTCTTGGAGCAGAAATAAGAAAAATATTGTATACCCCCGCAAACCCCTGTTTTCTCTATATAAAGTGGAGTTGTGTAGGGTCTTCATTTCACGGACTTGTTCACGTGATGGTCGCACAGATGAGTTACCGTAATGAGGTACATGTATGACTACGGCCCCCGCCCATCGGGGCTTGAAGAAATTTATTTGCTGCATGATGCTTCCACGCAGAGCTGAAACCGACCCGCATACGAGTTCTGATAAACAGCTAATAGGAGCTAAGCCTGCTCAGGCAAAGCGGTGCGTGTCGGCCCGTCAATGCTTATAAACCCTATTGGTTTCATTGGGCGACAGGGCTTGAGATGTCATTTCATCTCAATGTCGGGTAAAAGTCCCACAAAATTGGAAGCAGAGTCTCTAAAATGACCTTTACAGTGTTGACGGGGACGTTAAACCTCAAATCAAACAAAATCAAACAAAACATATATGACTTACATTGGGCCACGCGCAAAGTATAAGTGAATCCCTTATTTGCTCGTCATATTTCAATAAATGTTAATTAAATTGCATTATAACATTTCTAAAAATGAATTGTACCTATTTTTCTCGGTGAAAGAAATAGAGGATCTTACATGAGTGTTCACGTATTATTGAATTTATTAAACGAGTTGAGCAAAAGGGATAAAATGCGAGGCTTTGCCGAGCATTTTATCCCTTGTCCTCAACGAGTTTAATAAATTCAATAATACATGAGCACGAATGCAAGATTCTATTTATCGTATGACATTTAAAACGCATTACATTCACGATTGTTTACAAAAATGTGAATTTTCCGCCGTTAGTAAACGCGACGTCTTAAGGATGTCGTACATGTAACGTTACGGGACGTATCTAGCTAGTTTGCATATTTAATCCACAAGTGGATTATCGAAAATATTACATGACGTTATTACACTCTCAGACGCGACGTCATATGATAAATTCCGATACTCGTTCAACAGTGAATTATTTCATTTCTTCGTTTCGAAACTTTTAACGTCATAATTGCTAGGCGGCGTTGTTGACGTCGTTGGAAACAACAATAACAATAGTTGACGTTTGGCTGAAAATCTGATAAAATCATAGAAATCAGACTTCAATTTTCGCGTCCATTTGGCATTTTTGAGGAGAGACCTGCAACACGAAAATAAACTGTTATTTTCTTGAAAATACAGTTCTAATTTCATCCCATTTGAGCATCTGTATTTAAGGACAGGATTAGATTTGCATTGAAACGAAAACAAGATGGCGACTGATTTTCAAACTAAACTACGGCTCCTGAAATCCATACCCTGACTGGAACTTTTCGGTTGGAAATCAGAATGGTTGAATTTAAAAATTCAAAGGTAAAACATAAATGGATATGTAATAAACAGTTTAATTTATTGTTTTGATTGATTACGGAGAAATAATTCACTCATGTTCTAAGGCTTTCGTGTAAAAAAACTCGTTCGCTATCGCTCACTCGTTTTTTGACTCGGAAGCCTTAGAACACATGTGAATTATTTCACCGTAATCGATCAAAAAAAAAAAATAATAATAATAAATAAATAAAATAAACTACGGAACCCGGGAAGGGAATGATTTTTTTATTTTTATTATGTTGTGCGAACAAGATAATATCTTGAGCGGACAAGATATTATCTTGTTCGGACAACATATTATCTTGTGGGGACAAGATATTATCTTGTGCGGACAACATATTATCTTGTCCGCACAACATATTATCTTGTGCGGACAACATATTATCTTGTGCAGACAAGATATTATCTTGTCCGCACAAGATATTAAGTTGTGCGAACAAGATATTATCTTGTCCGCACAAGATACTATCTTGTCTGTACAACATAGATCTTCTGTGGACAAGATATTATCTTGTTCGCACAACTTAATATCTTGTTCGCACATTATATTATCTTGTGCGGACAAAATAATATCTTGTGCGCAGAAGATAATATGTTGTGCGAACAAGATAATATGTTGTCCGCACAAGATAAAATGTTGTCCGCACAACATAAATTATGTTGTCCGCACAAGATAATATCTTGTCCGCACAACATCTTATCTTGTTCGCACAAGATAATATCTTGTTCGCACAAAATATTTTTAAAAAAATTTATGTCCCTTCCCGGGTTCCGTAATAAATTCTATTTAATTTCTTAAATGAATTCATCTGCAGCTGTCTGTGACACATGTTATGAGAACAGATCATCATACGAAGGCGATATAGTTCCACCAGATTTAGATAATGACGGATTCTATGACAACGACGTGTCTTGTTCCTGGTATTTTGACATCCCGTCGTCTCCTTTTGCCTACAAGATATATTACTATTTCACTCATATGGATGTGGAGTACCACCCGGCATGCGAGTACGACTACGTACAGGTCAGGTTTTGTTTGTTTGTATTGGAGTTTAACGGCCCAGTCAACATTGTTTTAGGACATTTTTGAGCTGGTCAGTTTACCCATCCACACTTTTCCTGGGCAGGCTTGCGGTTAACCAGTACAGTGCACATTCTTTCGCCAGAAACTTACAACTGTCCTCCTTGAATCAGCGGAAGGGAGATAATGACCGTAGAAAAACTTTCATGATCAATCTCCACGAAAGAATGTTGCCGACCCCGGCAGGTATCGAACCCGCGTCCTCCTGATCACCAATCAGATGCGAATCCGACTGAGCTACCGAGGCCGGCTACAGGTCAGGTCTCAACCGTTCAGTTTGTTTTAAGATATAAATCAGCTCCAGCATTCTATCTATCTATCTATCTATCTATCTATCTATCTATCTATCTATCTATCTATCTATCTATCTATCTATCTATCTATCTATCTCTCTCTCTCTCTCTCTCTCTCTCTCTCTCTCTCTCTCTCTCTCTCTCTCTCTCTCTCTCTCTATCTATCTATCTATCTATCTATCTATCTATCTATTTGGCCATTACCTCAGTTGCGTTGGTGGCTAAATTTAGAATTTAGCACAAAAAATCATCTCTGGATGAGTCCTTAAAACTATTTACAACCCAAACACAGAGGTATCCTAAAACGCATACCTCTGAGTCTCAATCTTATACTGTGCGGGCTTTGAACTCCTCTGCGGTCTTGGCATTCACCGCAGAAGATGGAAGACTATTCCACTGAGGAAAAGTTCAAAGGGAAGAAAGAGTTTTTCAGGGCATCACTATAGGACTGGTACCTACGATACTGTGAGTTATTTGCTCTTGATGCCCTTGTCCGGGTTGACACTGTTGCAGGGGTAAAATACCTATCCTTGTTAATTGATACTGTACCAGAATGTATCTTGTAGAAGAAGGTTAAGGAGGACTGCTCACGACGGGTTTCCAGGGATGGCCACTCTAGCTCATTAAGCATGTCACCGACGCTACTTCTATTTCGCCATCGTCTGCAGGTCCATCGAGCAGCTGTCCTCTGCACCTTCTCCACCTGCTGAATCTGAGTTTTAACATATGGATGCCAAATGGGTGATGCATATTCAAGCTGAGGGCGAACCAATGTTGTATATGCAACATCCTTTGTCTGCCGAGGTGCAAAAGCGAAATTACGTCTAAGGAATTTGTCTACTTATGAGTTAGGAGGCCTTCATGCGGACTGAATTTTTTTTTGTCTAAATTGCGACGTAAGTAGGGGCGAGGATTGTGGCCACGTAAAATCGATATAAGCCCTCCACCCCCAGTGGAATTCGTTTCATTGACCGTTCTAAGGCGGTTCTTCTGTCGTGATTTAGTTGTGTTACGGCTTGTCTTTGAGTATGTGTATCGCTTATGTTATTTTGCTTTGGATAGCCAACTGGCCATTTCGTGGGAAAGTAACTGTCTTTTTGATTCCGCTAGTGATGTTTCCATTAGGGTCTATTTGTTTCATGTGTTTGTGTTTCTTTCCTTTGGTGTCTCTGATGGGAGCTGTCGGTTAATTGTATCGATTCCTGATCATTGCCTTCTCTTCTATTATGAAAACATGATTTATTACTCAACTATTAACCCTTATCTTGCTGTTCACAACAACCCCTATCTTTGGAAACAGTGTAGATCCAGATCAGATGGCTTCTGAAGAAGCCATCTGATCAGGATCTACACTGTTTGACATTCAATTTATGGATTTGTAAGAATAAATTACATCAAGTAATCTGATTGGTTCAGAGTCAGAAATAGGTGTGGCTAAATTGAGATACCGAAGCTGATAGGTTTCTAACCTATAACACTTAAAAGACAATGATTGTGTTGTTTACTTCAGATTCTCGCAACCTTTTGCTATTGTTAGAAAAAAATCTCGCCCTTAAATAATGTTTTCGATGAGGGTCTCCGTGGCCTTTAAGATGAGAGCGCTGACTCTCTTATCGCTGTGGTTCCAGCCTGAATCGTGTCACATGTGCCAGTCGGATCACGTTCGAAAGCCGATATTCATAATTATTCATAATAGGCAATGAAAACATGTGTCCTAAGAATCATACATGCATATAGGGTTGGATAGAAAAAGTCCGTCACAAGGATCAAAGTCAGGCATCGCGACGATTGCACGATAAAGCCGGAGTGTGATCACGGGGTACGGAGTTTTCCACTTACATGTACCCTCACACCCATGTTATATTCTTTTTAGCATACCTTTTACTTCCGAGTGAAGATTTATAATAATGCTCACTTCGATTGCCGACGTCCGCTTACTGACTTCATATCACCTGCAATGACGTCAAACTTACAGTTCCACGGTAAATCAGAAATGGCATAGAATGGTACAGTTATTTGACCTGTCCCAATTAGTAACAGAACCAACTCGAATAACGGAATCAACCTCAACTATAATTGACCAGGTCTATACTACTCACTCGGAACATAATACTGAATGCTTCGTTCCTAATTTTTCTATTAAGATCATTTTCCGGTATGTCTTACAAGAAAAGTAAATTGCAAAATTTCTAAAAAAAATCATATCATCACAAAATATCGTTGGTTTAAAAACTTTCATGAACATATATTTTTGACAGATCTCGCAAATGAACTCAGCTCTTTCTTTGCAAATTCTTCTGACCTCGATGCCGATTTTGTTAAATGGCATCAAATAATAATGAAGCATTTAGACAACCATGCTCCTGTGAAACCAAAAGGGTGAAACATAATCGCATGCCCCTATGGCACACAACGGAAATGACACAAATGCAAAGATTAAGTGACAACTGCAAGCGCCAAAAGCAATGGGCGGATTTTAAACGGTATCGAAATAACACGCGACAGTTAATAAGATTGGCTAAACAGAAATATTTCTCCGATTCAGTTTCCAAATCTAAAGATTCTAAAGTCATATGGAAGCACCTACGATCCTTCAACGGAAACAAGATAACATCTTCAAATAACCTCCCAGATGAGTTAGTTTTCAATGATGAAACGATTAATAATTCTGAAAACATTGCTGCAAAACAGAACGAATTTTTCACCTCAAAGCTGACATACTTAACAAAAACCACACTGAGTAGCCTGAACTTGACACTAACCGACTAAGTCAATTTGTGAATGACAAAATACTCGAAAATGTATCTTTCCATATTCCTTTCATTACTTGCGACCAAGTTCTATCGTTTATAAGTAAACTTGATTCTTCAAAAGCCACAGACATTGGCGGTCTTGGACCTAGAATTATAGAATTAGCCGCGAATGTTTTATCAACGTCAATAACATTACTGATCAATAAAAGCATTGTTAGCGGAAAATTCCCATCTCAACTAAAATATGCTACAGTTTTCCCCATTTATAAAGGTGGAACTAAATCGGACCCTCAAACTATCGACCGATCTCAATCTTACCAACAATTTCAAAAGTATTTGAGAAATATGTCAACCATCATTTAATGGGCTTCTTAAATAAATACAAAGTAATACATGAGAGTCAATCAGGGTTTAGACAGAAACACAGCTGCCAAACTGCACTGGTTAAGCTAATCGATCATTGGATGGCTTGTATCGATAAAGGGGGTCATCGTGGGAACAATTATCATCGACTTTCGCAAAGCATTTGATGTTGTGGATCACAGTATTCTGATACAAAGGCTTTCCCTGTACAAACTTAGCCTAAACACAGTCCATTGGTTCGAGTCATACATTAGTTGTCATTAGAAAACGTTATGCATGACTATAGGAACTAGGCATCGCTTAGATGGCTCCAATCGTTTCGAAAAAAAAATCTAACAGCATCAATATAAAGCAGGTGTCAAATCAAAAGCTTTTGGGCCTTTATATTTACGAAAACTTAAACTGGAATACCCATATAGACCATCTTTGCGCTGCTGTCTCTTCTAAAATATCATTGTTGCGACAACTATCGGAATATGTTCCCATACACGTCCAAAAGCTATTTTATCAAGGGTATAATCTACCGCTTCTTGACTACGGCTCAGTTACATGGGGATCAACATCAACTGCTCATATTGAAAGGTTGATAAAACTACAAAAACGAGCAGCACGTATTATACTTAGTGCTGACTTTGATACTCCATCTGCCCTTATGTTCCAGGAGCTTGGTTTGACTCCCGTGACGAGTAGAATAAACTATAATACAGCTGTTCTTTCCTACAAAGCCTTGAATAATATGACTCCAGATTATATAAACAAGTTGCTCACACCGATGTCACACAAACATCCATTAATTTTAAGACCAAGGTCCAACGGTACACTGTATGTTCTAAGGTCCCGCACGGCACTTTATAGTGGGGCATGTTCATGCTCGGCCCCACGACTATGGAATTCTTTGCCTCTCGAAGTCAGAAACTCTGAGTCATTAGGTGCATTTAAAAGACAGGTAAAACCCTTTTGTTAGGCACTGTTGGTAATCATGATTTATGTTCACCATTGTACATATGCATTCCTTTTAAGAAACAGACAATTCATTGTCCACGCATCTTAATCAATTTTAGATAAACCCGATAGTCTGTGATATGTTTTATGTGCCATCTAATACATTAATGTTTTAATAAACAGTGGTCTCAACCGGAAACACAAGTCAGATACCACATGTGTTGTTGACTGTTTCAACACACGATCTGTTCTTTTGAAACATTCAAGAATTTTAGTATCTGTTTCAACAAGATGCGTCTTATGAGACCACATTGTCTTTGTTTACTGTATATATATATGTATATAATGCATTTTGTAATGTTTTCCATATGTTTTATATGTTATCTGTGTATTTTACAGAGGGCCACAAGGTAGACTAGCTTGCAGCTAATTGTGCCACCCTCTTAAAATATTGTATAAATAAATATATAAATAAACAGTAACGTATATGGATCCTATTCAGTCAGTGCACATGAAAACATTGAAATTTTCGATTTTGTCTTCTCACATGGTAAGATAATCTGGGTGGAATAAGAATTTCTATCCCAGGGTAGAATTCAGGATTTCCTTATCTTGTGTGCAAGAATATATGAATTTTATACGGGTGTGAGGGGGTGAATGGAAAATTCCGTTCCTCGGGATCACTGTCCGGCATTACGAGGCTTGCCGAGTGATGCCGGACAGTGATCCGGAGGGACGGATCTTTCTATCCTCCCCTCATACCCATATAGGATTCTTTTTCTTGCATAACTTCCATTTCTGAGCGTGGGTTTTTAATACTGCAGTCAATTCAGTTGCCGACGTCCGCCATATTGTGATGACTGTACCGTGATGTTTTCTGACGTCACGTAACGTGTTGTGACGCAAACCTTAACGACGGCGCATATGAAGTCGTATTTAACCAGTGCATTTATCAAACACGCGAGAATATTCGATTTTGGGTAATCTTGAACACCAGGGTTATCCACAGCTAAAATTATGAATTTCCTTATCTGGTGTGCAAGAATGAAGGGTTCTCTTCAAAATTGTAACACAGTGCGCCTTAATAAGTCAGACAGGCAATGAAATGGTACGGTGGTAAAATCTGCAACAATTCATTGGGCGGCTGAGCGTCACAAGTGACGTCATAAAAGCCACTGTTTCACGACGTCACCAGAACATGCTTTTGACGTTAGGCAGTGTAACGTTGTTCTCTCTCATCGAAAACGTGTTTGTGGTTTTGGTTTTACGACCCTTTTGAGATAATTTCATTAATATCGAGCCGATCATTAATCAAAGGTGAGCGAAAACCAGAGTGCCCGTTGCAGAACTTGGCGTCTCGCCTATGGTCCGAGCCAGGCGAGAACCACAGCGGCAAAGGACATAATGATTAAGAGTCAGCACTTTGATAAAATTGTCATTTGTTTACCGATTTTCATTTTTGTGGTATATTTCAGAACTCACGGAATGCGGAAAGCTGAAAAGAAACATTTTGTTTAATCCCTATTTAGAGCGAAGAAATATGCGAAAATGTCGTTTCTGGAGAGTACAGGGATCAACGACAGGAACTGATACAATCAGATCCCACATTTGGAATACTTGTGCTCATCCCATTCTAAAATACATTATAAACTTTACATGTACCGCCAAAAAAGAAACTTTTAAGATGAAAAATTGTGACATTTTCTTATTTAGGCTCAAAAATATAGATTGTGCGTACTCGTTAGAAACGCTTCTTGCGTACTCGTTAGGCGGTTCGAGGCGAGGCGGTTCTTACGAGTACCAACAATCTATGTTTTTGAGCAGAAATAAGAAAAATAAGGTTTACCCCCTGTAAAACACAGTTTTACTATATAAAAATGGGGTTTAAGGGGGTCAAACTTATACAGGTGTGTTTTCCTGATGGTTAAAATCAAAGCACAGACTGGCAGTGACAACACTGCACCGGTTGGGTGATTGTCTCTGAGTGTAGGCTTACAACATAGTCCTGAAAAGGACTTTGTCTGTTTTGTTTCACCCTTAAATTCCTGTATCGTAAGCAAACAGTGAAGCTGCTGATCAGACGCCGAATTATGCGGCGTCTGATATGCGTCTACACTGTTAACCAAACCGAAAACATGATTCTAGTCCAGATCCTATAGAAAACACTCTTACGTAACATAGTGACCGCTCAGCGATAAGAATAGCGCAGCTATTTTCTATAAATTAACATTTCCTGGATTTCCTACAAATCAGTGTCAGTCACGTGGACATCAAAAAATGAAAAGCTTCAGAATCTGTGCTTAGTAACTTTGGGTCAACTGACAAACAATCGATCTAAAAACAATGCAACAAAAACAAGCCACTCAAGTGTCATAAACAATTGACTAGCATATTTGTTTGTTTGTTTGCATTTGGGTTTAACGTCCCTGTCAACACAATTTAGGTCATTTTGGAGACGTTGCTACCAATTTCGTTGGACTTTTACCCGACACTGAGGTGAATTGACATCTCAAGCCCTGTCGCCCCATGGAACCAATAGGGTTAATACATGAAAGCATGGACGGTCCGACTCGCAGCGCTTTGCCTGGGCAGGCTTAGATCCTCTAAGCGGTTTACCAGTACTTGTGTGCGGTCTGTTTCAGCTTTGCGTGGAAGCATCATGCAGCCCATCTATTTCCTCAAGCCCCAATGGGCGGGGCCCGATTGACTAGCATAAAGTTTTTGTCTTTTCTTTTTTCAGATAGTGGATCAGAAGATTCTACAAGGCAGGTTTTGTGGAAGGTACATACCGCCGAATCTTGTATCCAAGAAACAATCTGGGCTTCTGATAAACTGGCGCACAGACACTCTGATCAGCCGTGGGGGATTTCTTATGGCCTACAATTTAGTTCAAGGTCAGGATTTGGTTTGGATTTGGGGTTAATGGCCCAGTAAACACCTTTTGGTTATATCGAATTTGCCAGTTTATCAAACCATGCGATTTCTGTGCAAGCTTATAGAATGTGTATAAGCGGTTGCCTTCTAAAGCGAACATGTGTTCGCCAGAAACTGACAACTAACCTTCTTGAATCAGCAGAGGCATTCGCTAACACACCCGTGTACTAAAATGCTGTCTTCCATATTTCTAAAAGAGTTTTTCAGGTGAAATGCGTTTATTATCTTTCTTATTTCTATAAGAGACATATCGAGAAGTTTGACCCATCAATATTTCCGATAACTAAGTCGTACAAAGTATCATCCATACACAAAGATTCAGTTTTTCCAGTGAAAAACGGACAAGCAATATCGATCATTGCCAAAGGATATCTTTGTGTGGATTCATCAATGAATGTGACATCCGATTCTTTCCCTATTAAATGATCATCTGAAACCAAACCGCTGTCCCCACCTCTGCACTATATAGCTGTTTTCGGTCGGGACTCCTAATACATTTAATTGGTAAGTGCCCCTTACCACATATACTACACTTGATATCCGATTTACCGCTCGGTTTGTTTGAGTCAACTTTGTCCGGCTACCCCCCGCGCTGCGCCTCTGTTATCACGTTGCCCCTTATTTATGCAACAAAACACGTCACTTCTGCAAACAAATCTGCCTCCCTAGCCATTTCGTCTAAATTACCAAACTGTTTTGGCTTCAGATGAACATACAGTTCTCTATTACATTACTCCATGGACCGGATCCCTTGCCATGAAATCAGAGACAGCACGAACAGATTTTTCTATATTTGTCATATCAAGCAATTTCTCTAAATAACTTCCTAATCTACTACTGAACTGGATGAACGTTTCCGATTTCTCGGGCCAACTATAACGAAACTTCTTCCTAAATCCGCGCTCTGTCATATCAATATTCTTTAACAGGGCATCCTTTAACTTGTCATAATCTGCCGCATCCTAATTTGACAACCTGTCAAATACATCAAGTGCGCGCCCCTTAAGTAAATCACTTAAATACGCGACACAAACACTCCTATCCTATTTGTAAGTCGTCGAGCATTTCTCAAACCTAATTAAGTAACTATCCATTTCATCTTTACCCTCTTCAAAATAAGATAATTTAAGATCCCGGGCTTGCGCATCTTTTACAGCTTTTGGCTTTTCACTCTTCGCTCTCTGCATTTCCAGCTGATTCCTTAATCCTTCATGCTGCATCTCAAACCCATACCTTATCTTTTCTTAATGCGCTTCATTTTTCTTTTTGGCCACTCTTTCGCTCTCAGTGCGTGTCATTGCAATCTCCTTATCAACATTCAACTTAGCTAGTTCATTTTCCTTTTCCTTTTCCATTTCTACTAGCTTAGCTAGTTCAAGTACCCTTTCCGTTTCTTTTTCTTCTGACCTTAATCTTTCTAAATCCCTTTGCTCTTGCCTTTCTGCACTCTTAATATTTTTCTGCTGCTTAATAAACTCTTGTAAAGCTTTCCCCTCATAATTTAACTCCTTTCCCGTTTGTATTAAACACTCCATTATTGTTAACGTAAATCTCACCTTACTACAAATATGTCAACTGACCAATGACCCGTTATGATTGAATGCGCTTAACTAAAACGTTATGTTAATTATGATACGCGCCAACCTAACTAGAACGTTAGTAGATATATGCACACGCGATTTGAACTGTTAAGTACTCTCAGCAAAGAATGACGTTACGTACTTGCAGTCAAATATGACGTTATATGTTGACGACGTTTACAGTAAAAGGCTCCAATCTGCAGTTTCATCTCACATTATAAAACTCAGACTATAACATGGTATCATCAATGTTTCTATTATGCCATACCTAACTTCAAGCCACAACGTATATGTTAACGTTACAGTAAGGAATTTGGTAACGTCAGGATATTGTTAACGTAACTATGTCAGAACCATGATTGGCAACTCAGTGAGTAAAATTAATTGGTAAGTCAAGTTAGTAGAATGCCAGATAACACAATTAAAAGGGGTTTACGAAAAATGTTCGCTACCAAGAAAAAGTGTGTTTGCCGCTGCCTTCCTGCTCAGATGCTTTCAACTTGTCAGTATCCATTTAATTGAATACAAGGGTTTCGGACATCTTCAACGCAGGAAAGACGATTTGAGAGGCCAGGGGCCAAGTATAAAAGCCAAGGGGTCTGAAAATTGGCCAGTTCTTTCCCTAGTTCACATACAGTCAACATGTAGCTTTCATCACAGAAAATCCAAAAATGCAAAGCACTGACCACATTATGAATCCTGGCACATGACTTTTTTAAGACATAGACGTTAATTTAATACAAGAATTGAAATGAAATTCCATTCCATAGTTTGTTTTTTGGCTTGCAAGCCAGTTAGATTGGAAAAGTGGTTCCGGTTTTAGACTTCTCTTTCTATGTTATTTTGGATCCTCAGGTGTTTTTTTTTTTTAAAACAAAAATCAGAGATACAGTCAGCTTTTTCCGGTGTTCTGGTTCCCTCACCCTGTAGCTCAATAGCTTTCGCATATTTTAATAGAATACAGGGTACCGGTTAAGTGAGAGATGGTCTAGTGCCAGAGCTATCGTTTCTGTGCGAAAGTTTAACTAAACACCGAAGCGAATTTATCCACTAGGCCACTGTCTACTCAGCACTACCGTCAATACAGTTTACCTCCAATAACATGTGCGAGTACAAATTGGACATAAAGGTGAATATTATAATTTATTAGGGCCCCGCACTGAAAGTGTGGGTGCTCTATAGTAATCACTCTGTCAGTTCGTCTGTCTGTCCGTCCACAATTTTTTTATCCTCCATAACTTTCTTATTCCTGGATGAATTTAAATATATACTTGGCAGACATGTTGACCATAATGTGATGGAGTGTTGCGCGCAAGACTCAGGTCCTTACCTCAAAGGTCAAGGTCATACTTAGAGGTTAAAGGTCCAAAAAGGGTCTTTGTCGTGTCCAATCAATAACTTTGTTATTCCTGGATGGATTTAAATATTACTTGGCAGAAATGTTAACCATAATGTGACGGAGTGTCTCCCGCAAGACCCATAGCCGTACCTCAAAGGTCAAGGTCATACTTAGAGATAAAAAGTCAAAAAAGCGTATTTTTTATTGTGTCCAATCTATAACTTTCTTATACCTGGATGGATTTAAATATTACTTAGCAGAAATATTAACCATAGTGTGACAGTGTGTCACGCGCAAGACCCAGGTCCGTACCTCAAAGGTCAAGGTCATACTTAGAGGTGAAAGGTAAAAAAAAAGCCTTTTTTATCGTGTCCGATCAGTATCTTTCTTATTCCTGGATTGATTTTAGAATCTTATACTCACTTGTATGTATATTTGTTTCGTCAACTCACAATTACATGTTTACTGGCCACTTGACATGAATGTATACTCAGTATGTGTGATAGACCGCCTCCGTGGTCCAGTGATTAAGGTTGCTGACTTGAGAGGGTGAGGTTTTGCGTGGATGTGCACACATTACTCTCATATGATTAACCCGGTAGGACCCACCTTTTCTATATGGAGGGTTGGGCTTACATGGATATGCACAAATTACCTTTCACTTATACTCCGAAACATATTACAGGCACTATTCTGAAGACCAATAACTTTGATTGGCTTAAAAAAAAACTATATTGACAGCAATAGGATACAGGAAACCGGTATATGTCACTTATCATTTTTGAAACACTGCCATACATGTCTGTTGGTCAGAACTGTCTTTTTCTTTATGTTATTATTATCTGCACTAAAGTATCGTCAAACTCCAATAACTCGAATACATTCGTGTTCGGGACAGGGGTAGCTGTAACTATTGAGTGTTACACATACTGCCTGTATATAACACATAATATTGATGACTTTAAGATCTATTTTTGACCTTTAGAAAAAAAAAATATTGTATGTTGTGTATACTGATTAGAATCGCCTATACAATGTGAAGCTAATGAGTATACACAACAAACCTTTTCAAGATAAACTTAAAAATATAAATAAATTGGCCAAAGCACATGGATATGTGGAACTATAGGAAGAATTCTCTAGTAACTCCATAACGATTTCGAATCAACCATAGCAATCGCATTATCCGTTTTCGAGTTATCGCAGTTTTACTGTATGTTAGAAATAGCTTTTCACATAATATTCATAATGTCGGTTTTCAAAGCATATTAAATATGTCCAAGAATACTCCATTGAGAAGCACTGGAGCATTCTTTTATCGTGCAATCATTTGGCGAACTATATGACAACCGTAACACTGGAGGGGTCAGGTTGTGGCATGATTGAACTTTTGTGGGGTTTTGATTTGATGGTAAACGAAACATGTGCAAAAAAAAAGGATCTAACAATATAACCTCAAACAATGAGCGGTTTCAGTCTTCTTTTGTGCAACAGTTGGACTCCACTTACGGTGTTAAAACGGTGTCATGAAAATACCTCTGGCAATCTGGAACAATATGCACATGCATATATAAGATCGCTTACTCTTCCCAAAATTCAATATCATAATTATGTTACCTTTTTTCTCTTATGTATTTCAATTTATTTCTTGTATTTCCTTTATTCTTTCACTCTCTCTTGTTGCTGCCTTTTGCGTGAATAACCTTTTTTATATTCTCTCAAATGACAAACAAAATTTGTTCATATAATGTAAGAGGATTGGGAAATAAAAATAAACGGGGCCAGATATTTGCATGGTTAAAGGAGAAACAATTCGCGATATGCTTATTACAGGAAACACACTCAGGCGAGGGAACACATGATCCATGGGCAAACGAGTGGGGGGCAACTTCTTACTTTAGTGGGACCAAAAATAATAGCGAAGGAGTAGCTATATTGATAAACTCAAGTCTTTCATGTAGTGGTTTAAAATATAAAGAAATAATGACTGGGAGACTACAAGCCTTGGAACTGGAAATAAACGGAAAAGAACTTGTAATTCTAAATGTGTACGGTCCAAATGCAGATGATGTACTTTATTTTAAAACATTAGAAAATTATTTGAAAGAAAATACAGACAAATCCTTTATAATAGGTGGAGATTTTAATACTGTTTTGAATATTACAATGGATAAAAAGAATGGGCGGTCAGACACTCACAAAGCATGCAGAAACCTCTTAAATATGATAGCATCGGAATATGATTTAATAGATATTTGGAGAAGCACGCATCCAACCTTAAAACAATATACGTGGCATTCGTCTAATAAACCACCTATTTTCTGCAGATTAGACTACTTTCTTTTATCAGAAAACCTTGTGAACAGTGTTGTTTCGTGTGAACATAGAATTAGCTATAAATCCGATCATAGTATAGTTGAACTAAAAGTTGATATAAACAATATTCAAAGAGGCCCGGGATACTTTAAACTTAACAATTCTTTCTTGCTTGATAATCAATATCAAGAAAATATTAGAAATAGTATAAAAGAAATAACGACCATTAACAAAAATGCGAACCTAAATATTTTATGGGAATTAATAAAAGGAACGATTAGAAACGAAACAATAAGATATGGTACAATGAAGAAAAAAAGAAAGGCATAAAAATGAACAAAAGCTTACAAAAGAAATTGAAAACCTGGAAAATGTGATGAATAATTCAAACAACAACGATAACGTAGATTTATTAAAACAACAAATTGATGCTAAGAAAACGGAACTAAATACGCTTATTGAAATTCAAACAGAAGGTTATATTTTAAGATCAAAGGCCCAAATTATAGAAGAGGGAGAAAAGAACAGTAAATTTTTCGCAAGTTTAGAAAAGAAGAGAGCAGAAAGTAAAATAATTTCAAGACTTAATGTAAATGGTAAAGTTATCACTGACCAAGATGAAATATTGAAAGAGGAAAAAACATATTATCAAAAATTATACTCAAAACAGATATTGAAATCGACAACACATAACTTTTTTGACCATACTATCGAAAAACTAAATGAAGATGAAAAAAGTATCTGCGAAGGTGTCTTAACAGAACTGGAATGTGTGACAGCACTTAAAGACATGAAAAATAAGAAAAGTCCTGGATCAGATGGTCTAACGACAGAATTTTATAAAATATTCTGGGCAGATATTAAACGATTCTATTTGGATTCAATAAATCACTCGTACCAAATTGGTAAACTTACAGACTTACAAACACAAAGTATAATCTCCCTTATCCCAAAGTCAGAAAAAGATACATCTTTTCTTGAAAATTGGCGACCAATTAGTCTATTGAATGTCGATTATAAAATAGCAACTAAAGCAATTGCAAACAGAGTGAAACGAGTGATACATAAAATAATTCATAATTCTCAAACAGGATTTCTTAAAGGTCGTTTTATTGGGGAAAAAATTAGAATCTTATTTGAAATACTCAACTATACTGAAGAACAAGATATACCTGGTATGATCTTCTTTTCAGATTTTGAAAAGGCATTTGATAGCGTCGATCACGAATTCTTAACAAACTGCCTGAAACATTTTAATTTCGGTAATGATTTTATTTCATGGATCGATTTGTTTTATTCCAAAGCAAAAAGCTGTGTTTCTAATAATGGGTTCCTATCAGAGGTTTTCCAAATAAAGCGAGGAGTTCGCCAAGGTTGTCCCCTGTCCCCATATTTATTTATACTTTGTATGGAGTTACTGACACATCAGATAAGATTAAATGAAAATATAAAAGGTATAACTATAACTGGCCCTGAGATAAAAAAATTCATGTTATGCTGATGACGCCTCTTTCATATTAGATGGCTCACAAAAATCTTTCGAAACACTGGTTGATGTTTTAGAAAATTTCAGCTACATATCTGGTCTGAAATTAAATTCTAGGAAATGCCAAGTGTTACGAGTAGGAATTACTAGGAATACAAACATAATTTACCTGAAGAAAAAACATTTCACATGGAGCTCAACTGAAGCTAAAGCGCTCGGGATTACTTTTTGTACAAATAAGGAAGACTTATTCAAACTGAATCTTGAACCCAAAATTAAGCAATTTCAAAATGTACTGAAACAATGGCAGCACCGAAAACTTACATTAATGGGAAAAATTACGGTAATAAAAACTTTTGCACTTCCAAAATTAATATATGCCTTATCGTCTTTACCGAATCCACCTAATACTACGATCAAAGCTACAGAAAAAGACATGTATACATTCCTTTGGAACAATAAACCAGAAAGAATTAAACGTAAGACGCTCATTCAAAAATATTGTAAAGGTGGACTTAAAATGATTGACATACAAAAATTTATGCAAGCACAGAAAGTGACCTGGATAAAAAGAATATTAGACCCTAACAATAAGACCATTCTAAATGAGATATATTTACACAGGCTTAGAAAGTTCGGCGGTGCTCTTTATTTTGAATGCAATGTTAATCAAAATGACATTTTAAATAATTTTAAGAAAAATGACTTTTTCACAGACATACTTTTAGCCTGGAACGTAGTTAACTATAAAGACGTTATACTTGATTACAGTAATGAAATAATATGGAATAATTCAAATATTAAAGCTGGAAACAGAACGATCTATTATAAAAACTGGTCTCAGTTAGGTATTAAATATATAAAAGATATTTACAATTATACACAACGAAAACTACATACATTTGAAAAATTAGAAGAACTATATAAAATACCAAATCATGATTATCTTAAATATATAAGTCTCGTTCGGAGTATACCAAATATTTGGAAGTCTCGAATTAAACAAGAAAATGGTCATGTTCCATTAAAGCCAACATTGTTAAATCAACTTGTCTGTGTTAAACAAACTAATAAATTTGTCTATAACGTCTTACTACAGCTTGATAGTATTGAAATGACCAAATCAGAACAAAAATGGAGCAACATCTTTTCAGATGAGGAATTGAACTGGAAAATCATATATATCACGCCTTTTGTCATTACATCTGATACAAAACTAAGAGAATTCCAATACAAATATCTGAAAAGAATAATCCCCTCAAATAACTTTTTGAATAAATGCAAGTTAATAAGTTCATCTCTGTGCGATTTCTGTAATATGGAAATCGAAACGCTCAATCATCTGTTTTGGGAGTGCAGGCATGTGCAGGTTTTTTGGATGCAGCTTAGAAATTTTCTCTTTGCTTATAGGATAGAATTAGATGTGACTTTAAGAACAATAACTTTCGGCATAAAAGAGCAATATACAGATAAATCCAATATTAAAAATTACATAATTTTAATTGCTAAATATTATATATTTCTAAATAAATACTATCGATCAATTCCAAATTTACAAACTTTTAAAATTCATATGAAAAAAAGATTGCAAATTGAAAAAGAAATAGCTCTGATGAAAGACAAACTTTTTGAATTTGAAAGACAATGGGGAAATGTTATGACCGTATTTGAACTAGTTTAAGGCAGCACCCTCCTCTCCTCCTCCTTCTCTCTCTCTCTCTCTCTCTCTCTCTCTCTCTCTCTCTCTCTCTCTCTCTCTGGTGCCCATCTATTGTTCTCATCTCGTTATCGTATTACCTCTTTTTTGTATTAATTTATTTATTGGTTTATATACCTATCTGTTACTTCTCTTTTTCCCTTATCAACTATATAAACTCCGTTCAGAAAATCTGAATCATCGATTTTTTCGATTCTCGCGTTTAATACTCATTTTAGTCCATACATCACTATGGGAAAGTTTTAGACCTCACCCTCCGCCGATTTCTCCAGCAATTCGTATGCCTCTGCGATAGCCAGGAAAGTCTGTGATTATTTGGAGAAAAGTGCAAAATCTAAATTTTCTTCCACAGACTAAGACATTCTGACAGGCTCGACACACCCTTTTAAACCATATATAGAAGTGGCTACTGCTCTTGTAAATTACAAGGGCGTATATGTTTTGTTTGCACGATCACTTCATGGAAAATCATTAGCTGTGACACCACATCCGATATCTGTATATTTCTTTTTGACCACTGTTGACAGCACATTACGCTAGTGGCTCCTCGTTCCTAGTGAGCCTCTATCTAGCCATTCGAATGTAAGGTGTGTCGTAACTGCATATCTATTTATAAAGTGCATCACATGGATTTGAATATTTATTATTTTACCTGACAATCATCGTCAAATGGACTTAGTCTGTGGTCTCATTTCTTTGTTTTGCAATTTTCTTCAAATAATCACAGCCATCCCTGACTGTCGCAGAGACATATGACCTGTTGGAGAAGTCGGCGGAGGGTCAGGTCTAAAACTTTCCCACAGAGATATATGGGCTAAAGTGAGTATTTAAAGGAAGATGCGAAAAAATCGATGATTCAGATTTTCTGAACGGAGTTTAGTGTTGTTTCATGTTATGGAAAATGGTTCTTTCTCATTATATGTAGGTCAACTGCAGTTTTGTATATTTAGGACGATTTTGTTATTCTTTAAAAATGTCGTAGTTTGTATGGTATGTTTATTTCATGTAACATATTACAATAAAAATTAATAACAAAAAAAAAAAAAGGTTGCTGACTTGTAATCACTGGAGGGTCATGGGTTCGAGCTCCGCTACCGGCCATGCTCGTTTACGTGAGAACATTTGGTAGTTTGTGTCGGAGGATCGGAGTCTAGTACTTGTACTTTCCAGGAACGATGGTTAGGAAACTACCCGCCTGTATATGACTGAAAGATTGTTGAACGGGCGTAAAACCTAGCAAAACAAACAGTATGTACGATGTGTTCTACCACATTATTGTCTCTCATAAATCTGTTAGGGACATTTATTTTGTTTTGTTTATCAATTTCTACTTGCCAAATCGCATATCGTCTGTGCTCCATAAGTCCATTATTCCTCCTGTCTGTCTGTTAACAATGTCTTCTTCCAACTACTATCCAGATACTACTAAGCAAATTTCAATAAAACACAATGATCCCTTACTATCATAGTTGGTCAAAAGTTAGAATGTGATCATTGGGTCACATGTCAATGCCTCAGTTACCTTAACATTGAAATATTTCTTCCAATGACTGTCAGGGTAGTGCCCATAGAAAATTGACACCTCGTGGGTTTGTCCATTCCAATGTGTACGAGGACTGTTCAAATATGAATGCAAGTAGAACGTTTTCTCATGCACTACACTAAGGCGAACATCACCTGGAAATAAATATCACAGCGTAAAAAACATTTAACCTATACATTGCTACCAAACCTGTTAAAATCCGTCCACTTTAGCCATGTATATCGTTCGATAAACACTGTCTACTCTTGTATACTAATACAAAACATGGTTGGAAGAAGGTCAGAGTACGCCGTTGAAATACGGTCCTATATTAAGAATCGTTGTATTCTTGGTAAACGGTGCAAAGACATTTTTGATGAAATATGTTCGGTTTATGGGCATAATGAAATGTCTTTTCCGACAGTTTTTCGTTGGTGTAAGAAATTCAGCTGTGGGCTAGGCTCAACAGAAGATGCACAACATGATCGTCGGCCGAAAAGAGCAACATCTGCCAAGATGGTTGCTAGAGTGAAAGAAATAGTTGCTACCGATGCACGATACACCACTAGGCAAATAGCTAGTATGGTTGGCATCTCATTAGGAGCAGCTCATACAATTCTGAAACGGGATTTGAAAATGAGAAATATCTGTGCTAGATGGATTCCCCATCTGTTGACAGATGAGCAGAAAAAGCCACGCGTTCAGTGCGCCAAGAAGTTGCTTAAAAAGTTTCCAAATTAAAATGCACGGTCTTTCGCTAATGTCGTCACAGGTGTCGACACATGGGTTCACTTGTTTGAGCCAAACCGAAAGATTCAGAACAAAATATGGGCAACAAAGAATTGCAAATGACCATGCATTGCAAAGCGGACCATGAGAGTCAAGAAGGTAATGTATGCCATATTCTTTTCGAATCAGGGCCCTGCTATTCAGGTTGCTGTGCCTAAAGGCAAATCTGTAAATGCGAAGTTTTACAAGAATAAAGTTCTTCGAAAATTGAAGAAATATTTCAAAGAACGAAGACCAGCAACTGGTTTCGCCAATGTCAGATTGCTACATGACAATGCGTCATCGCACAAGGCGTTCATTGTGCAAGACTATCTGAAGCAGGAAAAGGTTGTTGAACTCCCTCACCCCCCGTATTCCCCTGACCTTGCCCCGTGTGACTTTTTTTTTGTTCCCGCGGCTGAAAAAAATACCCTTCTGGTCGAAAACTTGTACAGCGCAAACACCTCAGTTCTCCTTCATAGTATACCTCGAAAAGACTACCAAAATGCATTCAATGATTGGATCAGAAGACTGAGAGTTTGTATATCTGTTAAAGGGGAATACTTTGACGGGACAAAATAAATTTTTCATCGTAATCTATCACTGAATCATTTTTATGTGCTTAGTTGCATTCATATTTGAACAGTCCTAGTAGATAAACCATATATTGCCTTTGAGTACACTGCATCAAAAGTCTATGTCCCATTAACAAGAACAGTGCAACTTGCTTCCTCACCAGTACTTTCATCCACATAAACTCGTGCACCCATGTGGCGGCAATATGGCTACATTTACACCAGGAAGAGTACCCTTAAAACCAGGCAAGCCTTTCCTTTTAAAAGGAACCTTTTCAGAAAATTTTTTTTGCTGTCTGCTACAAAATTCAAATTTACCACCAGGTATAATTGATAGCAAGTGGGAGGGCTTATCAGAGTTCATAACCTCTACTGCAGCAGCTGAGAAGTGTAGCTCCTTACACACACACACACACACACACACACACACACACACACACACACACACACACACACACAAAATCCAATAAAATTACTGGATACAAAGCCAATAGATTCAAACTGATAACTGTGTAGTGAGACAATAAGCCCATCCTACTTGGCATATTGGCTTAATTGCTGACCGGTAGGATATTTTGCTGTTTGATACCTGGCCTTTAAGTTAATTTCCAAATGTAACCATTAATGCCAGATAGAGAAAAAAATATGAAGGATGAAGAAGAAAAAAATCACCAAAAATGTCCGGAACAGCTGATGATTATAACATCTATGAGCTGTCCTTCAGCTCGCAACATCTCTCAGAGATCAACAATACCCACTACATGTACTTTGACAGTAAAATTTTGCATATAGGGTCACAGCGTCCCGCAAATCCACATGCTGACAAGACGACCAAGGGCGATCTCCGACAGGTGCACGGCCAACCGTAGGGCAAGTCACAAAGAAGATACCATATGCGAGACATTAATTATTAACATTAACTATATACAACAATACTAAACGGATAACAACACTACACTAACAGAATAGCTGCTTCTATATCATTTCACGACGCTGTTGCGAAGGCAAAAGTAAGTTTTACGCTCGGAACCGCGACGTGAAAATCACATAGAAACAAATAACGCCCCCCCCGCGCCCCCCCCCCCCAAAAAAAAAAAAGGATGGGTGCGGCTTCAGCACTTCCACTTCTGGTGACCTAATAAAATAATTCACGTGCATAACTAACGAGTCCCTTAGACCGCGTATGTTGAATTAACGTCGTAACCACCATCTAAGGTCATATTGAGATCTCAGTTTTATGACTCACGCACAAGTCTGAAGAAGCCCGTAATCGAACATACGACGCCTGGTTTGCGAGATACAAAATTAACTGCATCTCATATTCGATAGAAAGGGCCAGACGACGGTGATCCTTAATTTGGCTATGCCCGCCTCTGCGGGGCACTAGCGCAGAGCGGTTTGTGGTCGTTGGATGTGCCTGCCCATAAAGAGCAGTGAGCAGCAGGTCACAACATCTAAAGTGCCGGAATTAATAACAAACATCTACAATACGGCTCACAAAACGTATACATTTTTTCATAATCCCTGTCTCGTAGAACTCTGAACATGTTCATGCATATCGCGCATGCGCTTACCAGACAAGCAGGTTGATCCGTGCATGCGACAATAACCGCGCAGCAGAACTCAGCTTAACTGGGCCAAAAATATCAACACCAAGTGCTTGAAACAAGAATACTCAAAATTTCATGAGCATTACTGAAATCAATTTTATTCTCACTATAACTGAGCACAACACACATCAAAGTCTTGCTCACCGCATTAACAAGCAAGAGGCAATTGATCACAATGCTCCTTTGCGCCAGCTGGTCATTCGCCAATGCAGAACAAAGCTCAGTTTCAGACCCTTCTCCGCGATAAGGCTCATCAATATAACTGCTCACAAATTCACTAAATAAGCAACACCTAGAAACTAAACAGGACGATTTTACCGCCCATCACACACCGCGATTATATCTTCGAGCGGGTCTACACTATTTGCCTTAAAATGCTCAACTCAAGTCATTTCCGTGTTTGGTAGCCGTAACGTTAGAACCGACTTTGCAATGACGTCATTTACGTTGTTTGGACCGTTACAACGAATGACGACCAAACACTCAAACTATTCAATCTACATTTATCATATGACGTCACGTCTGAGAGTGTAATAACGCCATGTAATATTTTCGATAATCCACTAGTGGATTAAATATGCAAATTAGCTAGATACGTCCCGGAACGTTACATGTACGACGTCCTTAACGTCGCATTTACTAATGGCGGAATATTGATATTTTTGTAAAGAACCGTGAATAAAATGCGTTTTAAATGTCATATGATAAATAGAATCTTGCATTTGTGCTCGTGTATTATTGAATTTATTAAACTCGTTGAGGAAAACGGACAAAATGCTCGGCAAAGCCTCGCATTTTATCCATTTTCCTCAACTCGTTTAATAAATTCAATAATACATGAACACTCATGTAAGATCCTCTATATCTGTCAACTCCTAATACGATGCATCTTATGAAAGATGCATTATTTACGTCAATACATGTATAAGCAGATCTCTAAACATAATTAACATCGCTACAGTAAATTGAACTTTTTAATTCTTGTCGTACGAACAACTAGGAACACGCTTGTAATATCATTTCATAATCAAAAATAACTCGTCAGGCACGAACATGCCTGTAATGTCATTTCATCATCAAAATTAACTCGCCAACAACCGGGAGTCAAAAGCTATGGATCAAACACACGACCCGGTGTTTAAAATTACAAAATCTATTACACCATCTTATATTAATGCAATGTTCACTTTCAGACCCATAAATGAGACTCTTCTTTCTCTAAGATCAATACAGACATCCAACTTTCAAACCCCAATGCCACAAAAAATTCAAGCAAATTATAATCTGTTCTGGGCCAGTCATTTCGAATAATCTATCCAACTGGTTAAAAAATTCTGACTCTGTAGATTCTTTCCATAAACAGTGCATAAAATGGATGAAATGTTCACTATCTAATTAGACATGAACAAATACATAAAAGCTACATATTCTATATATTTGTATATATATTATTTTTTTCATCACACTTGTTTGTCATATGTATGCATTTTCTATTGTTTTGTTTTGTTTTGTCTTTTTCTCAATCATATTTGGTTGCAGTATGCATATGTGAGAAATGCTTGTCCGTGTGAATTTCTGTATATGTATTCTGTTGTTAGTGATGGTCTCATTGAAGATTAGTTGTTGCTAAATGTGTCACCCTCTTGAAATAAAGTCCAATATTATTATTATTGTTATTACGTAACTCGATGAATATCGAACAGGCTTCAGAAAGTTTGGGTATACTATAGAGAAAACACCAAGAACAAATGCTAAATCATACAAACATATTTTTAAAAATAATATGTAACATAGATTTCACAAACCGCCATACATGTACATGTAGCTTCTGCTTATGGACTCGACACGCTCTTGTGGAGATTTAGCATTAACAAGCCCTGCTAAATATTCCGACCCACTGCTGAATCCGCACTACTGTTTAGGGTAAATTTATCTATCGGCTACATAGGAAAACCATGCATGCCCGTTCTGAGGAAAATATACAGTCGAACTTCAATGGCTCGAACACCTTTGGGACCTCGAAAATCTGTTCGAGACAGGGGTTGTTCGAGCCACTGAGTATTACTGCCAGGAAGCATAACGTGATACTTTTAAACATCCTTTCGGTGTTCTATAATGAAAATGTATGCAGTGTGTACCCATTAGATCGCCTCATCGAGGCGATTCTAATGAGTAGACACAGCATACATTTGCAAGATAAAAGACTGAAATCTCCTTAATAATCCCCCACTATTTCTTATGTAGAGGATTTCGCTAGGGGCTCAAGAATGGGTTCGACACATCCATGGTAAACGAGCCATCGGAGTTCGAGTCATCGAAGTTCTACTGTAGATACAGGTTACAATTATAGGCATGCAGCAAAATAAAGCAGAGTAGGGATCTCTACTAAAATTGAATTTCCATTGAAGGATACTGCAAAAAGTTCCATAGGGACCCATGGTATAGCATGTCAGTACAATATCACCACAACTAACGCTTTTGGCTAGAAAATATATATGGCACTATTTGGCGACTGGTGATTTTTTTGGCAAAATACATGAAAAGTAGGCATATTGCCGCCTACTGTACGACTAATAACACCGCGCAGGAATATATCGTGTGATAACTGCACGTGCAGTGCATGGTAAGATATATTTTGCCCACCATATTTCGTCTCAAAGACGCGCTTGCTTTGCGATATATGTACTTAAATGAATGTATACGTGCCAAGGAACCAGATAGGCTTCTGCGTTCTATATTCATCTCTTAACATACAGCCAAGTTTCATCTCCAATTACTATTTCTCTGAGCCACCTGGGATCCATGTCCTTATAATTTGCTAGAAGTTCTGAGGCTTTTTCGACCCTTACTTCCTTTTGTTCAGGTGTCAAATGATGGGGGATCTACCTAGCACAAACCATCTTAAGCTTAAGAACGTATTTCAATATATAAAATATGGCCAACGAATTCATACCATATACATTCCATATTTTTCCATAGGATTCAGTGCATCTTCTTCAATTACCGTTTTCACAATCTCGATGTCGCTGAGCAGTAGGCCAAAAATCATATGGCACGCAGATAGAAGATTGCTTAAAGAATATTTCTATGAAAGTTTTGAATAAGTATCCGCTAATGCTTTGGCAATAAATGCATTTTTCATATTTCCCAATTATGGGTCACTGGAAACTATAAGTTGCCGTTGTAACCAAACAGAAGGGCCGAATTTCATGAACACACAAAACCTGTTGAGGCAAATATGGTGAATATTTTCATAAAGTCTTAGCCAAATAAAGCATATGGTTTCTGAGGAGATGATTTTTAAGCATTTTGTTCTATGTTTTACATTTTGGTTTCCATGACAGCCAATAAAAATGAGCATGTGGCCCAAAATCCAACGGCAGATATATGGTGCTGATGGAACATTTCTATGAAAATTTGGTCAAAATACCTGCAAATGCTTGGTAATTAATGCCATTTGTCAAGTTTCCCCATTTTAAGCCTATGGAAACTCTAAGTTACCATGGCAATCAAACTAATGAGCCTATAGTCATAAAATAATTCAAACTTTCAATCCTCCTGCCCAATGATGCAACAGATAAAATACGGGCTCAATCGGCCCAGTGGCTTCAGCGGAGATGTCGTTTGAAAGTGTTGACGCCAGGCAGACGACGACGCTGACGACGACTGACAACTGCCTATCCTATAAGCTCCCCCGGAGCTTCAGTTCTGGTGAGCTAAGAAATTACGCACGGCAAAGTGTCATAGACAACGGTCAAAAACTTACAAAGTGAAATAACTATAATAGTAATGATCCCTTGACCATTCATAATCTGTAGCAGCAATATCTAACAAATATCACCATTCAAAATAAGAATCCTGCGATAATTAATCTAGATATGAAGAAAGAAAAAATCAGTGTTCAAGAACTGCAAAGGGAAATAACTATGTAAATTTTGGTCCGTGGACCCTGCCTTTTCCAAAGTAGCAACATATTATCAATATCAACATTTATGCAAAGAATGATTTGATTCCTAAATTTTTTTAGCAGGAAAAACAGAAATGTCACGTAGAACAAAGTGTCATAGAGAACTCTGAAAGAATTACAAAGGGTAATAACTACAACAGTAATGATCCATTGACCCTTCATTTTCTGTAGCAGTCACAAATAGCAAATATCAACATTCGTGCAAGATATGACACTATTCGTAACATAATTAATATAGATATGGAGAAAAAAAACAGTGTTCAAGAATTGCAGAGGGGAAAAAACTATGTAGGTATTGAACCCCGGACCCTAATTCTTCCCTAGCAACAACAGCTTAATCAACATTTATGCAAAATGTGATAAGATTCCAATGATTATTAAAAAAAAAAGATAGACATGAAAAACCAATTTGAAAGCGTTACGAACAAAAGTGCAATGGACATCTTTTAAAGAATACAAAGGGCAATAACTATAACAGAATCCCTAGTCCCTATAAGAATCTGGTATGGGTGTGAGGGGTGGATTGAAAAATCCGTCCCGAGGGACACCGTCCGGCATCACGAGGCTTGCCGAGTGATGCCGGACAGTGATCCCGAGGGACGGATTTTTCTATCCACCCCTCACACCCATATTGGATTCTTTTTCTTGCATACCTTCCATTTCTATTGCGAATTTTTAATGCTGCTGTCACTTCGGTTACCGACGTCCGCCATTTTGTGATGACACAACAGGAATGTTTAGTGACGTCACGCATGACGACAGTGCACATGAGGTTGTAATCAACCAGTGCATTTATCAGACACGCGATTATCGGAACACTAGGGTCAGAACATAAATTTCTATCCCAGGGTAAAATCATGGATTTCCTTGTCTGGTGTGCAAGAATGATATTTCTGTACCAGCAACATCTTATAAATATCAACAGTTATGCAAACTATGATACAATTCTTGATATTATTAATCAATATATGTAGGAAAAACCAGTGTTACAAAAAAAAAAAAAAAAAAAAAAAAAAAAACACGGCCGTTTTCATTAAGACACATTTTTGGAATGCATAACACCCCCAATAACCGGTTATTAAATTTTGAGTAAGATACGCTTGGTGTATTCTTTTTGTCATACAGGTAGGGGACCAATAGAGGGTAATCGAGTACCTACGGATATGATTTTCACAAGTCACATTTATCCATTTACAAGTACATGTTGTTTACTACGTCCTGGTTTTGATTTTAATGGAAGAATCTACAGCATTTTTTTTTCAGATTTTATTTTGAGTCACCATTATTAATAACAATTACAAAAATATGCTGATTCAAATATATGGTAAAATGTTACCACCAAAATTGATTTTTAGATAAAAATCCTGATATATTCAATATACCTGCTCAACACATATACTGTGGGTACTCGTTAGAACCGCCGCCAACTATATCTGACATTAGCCCGATGACTTTCAACCGTGACAGTCGCACAGAAAGTCAATATTGGGTTGTCTCCCTTTGACTGAGGCCTACGATAGCTACCTATCGTGCACCTATCGTGTAATCAATATTGTGTTTTAATCCGGCTGTGTGTGAAAATGACCCCGGGGGATATTGAACGAAAGATACGTCTAGTAGATACGTCTAGTTAATTTAGAACTGCGTAATTTGGTACTTTAAGCGAGAAAAATTCTCTTTTTGTCGAACGATTAAAATTGAACCTTTTTGTACTTGAAATATTATCGGTTCTCATAAAATCCATTTTCTTCTGGAATGTGATATTCCACATT
Source organism: Lucinisca nassula (assembly GCA_963580285.1). Lineage (NCBI taxonomy): Eukaryota > Metazoa > Mollusca > Bivalvia > Lucinida > Lucinidae > Lucinisca > Lucinisca nassula. The sequence continues at coordinate 37,688,077 of OY757015.1, read as the reverse complement.
ATTTTTAAAAAAAAAAAAAAAAAAAAAAAAAAACATTTACAGTTAATGGATGTCAGATTGCATTATTTAAAATTACATTGTTTAGAAAAGCAACATATTCATAAGTCCGTGTAATAAAACCCCTGTAAACCCCACTTTCTATTTTTTACAGAAAAGAGGGGCTACTATGTGTGTGTTATCCGCACCAAGACATTGTATTGTTCATCATAAAAATAATGTGCTTTTTTGTTTTATTTTATTTTTTTAAATATAAATTAACATTTCGAAGATAAGAAAGAAAACATTATCACAAGGATATGTTTTCTTAATGGGTTGACAGTTTTGTTTGATTGGAGGCTTAACGTCCCCGTCAACAATGTATAGGTCATTTTGCGGACACTGAGATGACTTCTCAAGCCCTGCCACCCAATGAAACCAGTAGGGTTTATCTGCATGGACGGCCCAACTCGCACCACTTTTCATGGGCAGCCTTAGAGTTTCCATGCAGTTTACTAGTACTCATGTGCTGTGCAGTCAGTTTCAGCTCTGCGTGGAAGCATCATGCAGCCCAATCTATTTCTTCACATCATGATAACACACCCGTGTGATATAGTGCATTTTTTCATACCTCAAACAAGGTCATCTTTCTGATGAAAATTTGTGATATTTTTTCTTATTTATACTCAAAACATAGGTCGTGGGTGCCAGTTAGAACCGCCGCAATGATGCGGTTCTAACGAGTACCCACAACTTATGTCTAGGAGCAGAAATAAGAGACATAATGTACACCCCCGTAAACCTCAGTTTTCTCTATTTAAATTGGGGTTTAATGGGGTGTTCATTTCACGGACTCGTTCACGTGATGAAGCCCCGTTGGGCGGAGGCCGTAATGGGTTGGCAGCAAAGGCCCTGATCTAAGCTCGACGTCTGATCTGGGGCTTGAAGAAATAGAAAGGCTGCATGATGCTTCCACACAGAGCTGAAACCGACCCGCACACAAGTGCTGGTAAACCGCTTAGAGGATCTAAGCCTGCCGAGGCAAAGCGGTGCGCACGGGTCGGCCCGTCTATGCTTATAAACCCTATTGGTTTCATTGGGTGGTTGGGCTTGAGATGCCATTTAATCTCAGTGTCGGGTAAAAGTCCCACAAAATTGGAAGCAACGTCTCCAAAATGACCTGTACAGTATTGACGGGGACGTTAAACCTCAAATCAAACAAACAAACAAAGATATAATAATAATAATAATAATAATAATAATAATAATAATAATAATAATAATAATAATAATAATAACCAGTGCTTCAGCTGAAGTGCACGACCCGCCGGATGCTTTTAGCTTTATGAGTGTTACCATATATGGGTATGGCGGCCATTTTGGTCATGTGTCCTAGACCTAAAACGGTTCCCCCGATAAATGCGCCTTATTGTAAGGAGCAAAAATATATCTTATACTTTAGTACTGTATTCTGAATCGTTTGCAGGATAAAATGCATTCTCACATTTTCCAATACAAAAGCATATGCGTAAAAGTTTTACCTAGGCACAATGAAGGTCAAGGTCAACCCAGGGCCACTATTTTAGCAATGTATAATGGGCCTACGTCCCAGATGCCATTTATCAAGTTTCGTGGAAATCTGCCCAGTGGTTCTGGAGAAGACTATTTTTGAAGGGTTTTTACCATATATGGCTTGGCGGCCATTTTCGTCATGTGACCTGGACCACATTAGCAAATTTTGGTTTCCCCCATCCCATAGAGGCTCCATATGAAATTTGACTTCAATCGGCCCAACGGTTTCCGAGGAGAAACAGTTCGAAAATGTTCACATTTTTCGCCTCGGCGAGACTATACTAAATGGAATGTAATATTTCGCAAGTTCATTGGTTAGATCTCATTGATATCTATCAGTATGCCGAAAATTATTGTTTAAATATTCCAAGCGGTAAAGTCACTATCACCAATTTTCACAAACGGGTGCCGGATTTTTCGCCTCGGCGAGGCTATACTAAATGGAATGTAATATTTCGCAAGTTCATTGGTTACAGATAAGCTCGAGAAAAACCTAACCATTTTCGCGTTTTGTCCGCGGGACATACGCGCATTGCGTGCGTGTAAAATTTTCGGGTTTCAATACGCGGTTCATCGCGTTCATACGCGATTGCAACGCGTTTAATATCAGCCAATGAAAGTGATTATTCGTAACGCGTTAGGTTAACTCAATACGCGTTTCTTTGCGAGAGAATTCCAACCAATAAGAATAAGACAGGTAAGCGAAGATAAACCGCGTGAATGCGAAAGAGCACGGACCAATCAAAATCCTCTTAGCTCGTATGTTTGACCAATAGTCTTTATTTTATTTTTTTTTTATTCATTCACAAATCAATGGTGCTATTGGCCTCTCTTACCAGTAGTGATTTCTTCGGATAAACACACACAATAAAATTTTGGATTGCATAACACCCTAATGTCTGGCAGTTTAGAGATAATAAACACTCGGGGTATTCTGATGCATATGGTGTAGGGAACCAAGAGGGTAATCGTTTATCCTGGGATATTTGTTTGACAAGTCACGTCTATTTACTTGTTTGTGGGCGCTCATCAGAACCGCCATTTAATGGGTGTTTATGGTGTTTCTAACACATCTTGAAACACACTTATACATATTTGACCCCGCTAATCCACACTTTTAAATAGTAAAATTGGAATTTAAGGTGGTATATATTCTTCTAATTTCTGCACAAAATATAGATTGTGGGTACTCGTCAGAACCGCCTCGCCGAGTCGGTTCTAACGAGTACAACAACCTATGTCTTGTGCAGAAATATTAAAATAACGGAAAATGTTCAGTTTTGGTGGTAAAAAAATCAATAGATTTGTATAGGCGTATTTTCGCAATGAAGTTCCAACAATCTCTGTTTGGATCAAAGACAAATAAATGAATATATAAGCACATAAATAAAAATAAGGAAAAGGTAAAGGCTGAAATACGCACATTTCTTAAAGTTCATAAAGTTTAGCGCCAAATGGCAAACAGTGCAGGCCCAGTTCAGACGCAGAAAAACTAGGCGTCTGATCAGGGCCTATATTGCTTCCAAAAGCTTCAGACATTTTCATAATAATTTCATAATATTTTTGAAAACAACACAACCTCACTCTCTTAAATTTGGAACTTGTCTTGTGCTATTTACAAGGTGGAAGATTCCATTTGGCAACAAAGTGCAAACCCAGATCAAACGCAACAGAATTAGCGTCTGATCAGGACTACAATGTTTGCAAAAAGTTCAGGCATTTTTTTTTTCAAATTTATTACATTTTGAAGAAAATGCGGAAAATGGTAATATTAAAAATGCCCCAGGTCAGGCGCAGCAGAAGTAGGCGTCTGATCAGGGCCTAGATTATAGAAGATTACGAAATGTTCAGTTATTTCCCAAATAAATTTCGAACCAAAAAAGGTATGTTAGGTGGAAAATTCCATTTGGTAAAGCAAATGTGTTAATGAAAACAAAATAAATGGAAATTACAGCAATAAGTAATTAAATAAATTAGCTGCTTTTGTGAGTGACGGTACATCAATTATTTCGGAAATTTTGAAGAAAAGACAACCTCACACTCTTATATTTCGAAATATTTGTGTGCTATTTACAAAGTGGAATATGCCATTTGGCACCAGTTAGCAAACTGTGCAGACCAATATCATACGCATAAGAAATAGGCACCTGATCGGGGCCTACATGGCTTCAAAAAGTTCAGATATTTTCAAAATAAATTTTGAAGAAAACACACCCTCACACTCTAAAATTTTGAAACGATCTTGTGCTTTTTACAAGGTGAAAGATCCCAATTGAAGCCAAATGGCAAATTAAGTGCAGATCCAGATCAGACCTAGCAGAAGTAGGCGTCTGATCAGGACCTACTCGGTTTGCCAAAATAAACAAAAAAAAAAAAAAAAAAACTTCATACTCTTTAATTTTGGAATGGACTTGCTCTATTAACAAGGTTGAAGATTCCATTTGTAGCCAAATGGCAAAAACCATGCAGACCCAGATCAGACGCAGCAGACGTAGGCCTCTGATCAGGGCCTACATTTTATGCAAAAGGTCCAGGCATTTCCAAATAAATATCGAAGAAAACGCAACTTGATTCTCCGAGTTAATTAAACAAAATAAATGAAAATTACAAAAATAATTAATTGAAAATTGGGCCGCTTCTGTGAGTGAAAGAACAGTGATTATTTCGGACATGTAGAATAAATGACTATAATGAGATGTTGTTTTAAACAGCTATCTTTATAGCCCCCCCCCCCCCCCCCAGTTGCACCTGGCTGTCATAAAACTTTTGGTCAATAAACATCCTGCATTTTGACAGTCAACTTCAATCACGACTCAGTACCTGTATTTTACCCTTTACCCCCAGGCAAATGTAAATGGATAATTGACTAGTCCGCCAGATTTGTTATGTTCAAACTGAAAAAAAAATATCGGGAAAAAGGAAAATTTGAAGAAATAGAAAAAAGAAACAAAAAAATAAGGATAAGTGTGAAATAGTTACGCGGTACTGATTGGTTGCTTTTGAAACGCGAAGCAGTCTGTGAATGTGCACTATCTGCGTTTTCGACACTCATGTTTGATTGGCTGGTCAACAATCGCGATTTACACGCAATATCGCGTTATTCATAAAAGCAATTGATTGGCGAAAATGTCATTCGCAAGTGAAACGCGCGAATCACGAGTGCGAATCTCGCGCGTTACAAATGCGAAACAAATGCGTGCGCGCTGTAAAGTTCTTCTCAATCTTATCTGTAGATCTCATTGATATCTATCAGTATGCCAAAAATTGTTTAAATATTCCAAGAGGTTAAGTCACTATCAACAATTTTCCCAAACGGGTTACGGACGGACAAATAGACATACCATATATGGCTTGGCGGCCATTTTGGTCATGCGACCTGAACCCCATGAGCAAATTTTAGTTTCCCCCATCCCATAGAGGCTCCATATGAAATTTGACTTCGATCAGCCCAACGGTTTCCGAGGAGAAGCAGTTCGAACATTTTCACATTTTTTGCCTCGGCGAAGCTATACTAAATGGAATGTAATATTTCCAAGTTCATTGGTTAGTTCTCATTTATATCTATCAGTATGCCAAAAATTGTTTAAATATTCCAAGCGGTTAAGTCACTATCACCAATTTTCACAAACGGGTTACGGACGGACAGACAGGCCATATTTGGTTTGGCGGCCATTTTGGTCATGTGACCTGGACCCCATGAGCAAAGTTTGGTTTCCCCCATCCCATAGAGGCTCCATATGAAATATGAATTCAATCGGCCCAACAGTTTCCGAGGAGAAGCAGTTCGAAATTTTTCACATTTTTCGCCTCGGCGAGGCTATACTAAATGGAATGTAACATTTCTCAAGTTCATTGGTTAGATCTCTTTGATATCTATCAGTATGCCAAAAATTGTTTAAATATTCTAAGCGGTTAAGTCACTATCACCAATTTTCACAAACGGGTTACGGACGGACAGACAGACTGACAGACTGACAGAATGACCGAATGACAGAATGACATGGTGATTTTAGGGCACTCTTAGAAAATCAACCGACTTCAGTCGGTCGCTTTTTCTGCGGGTCGTGCAATAACAACAATTGGTACTCATTATCTAAATAGCACCAATACTTCATATGAATACAGAATGCACAGTAGTACCCATGACACAATCTTTCCGGAAATAAGGTAATCTATTATACGCGCACGCGTGTCCATTAATCTTCGGACTTCCTGACGGTCGGTAGCCGGAACGCAATACACAATCCACGTGTCATAAAAGCGATAATTGTCTTCTGCTTAAATACCCGTGATATTTTCCCCTGAGTGTAATAAAAAGTTGATTATGGGCACAGAAGCGCCAAATTGAAATCTTTCTACCTATGTTTTGGGGTTTATTAGGTCAAAATCATGCTCAAAACAAAGGTTGTGTGTGCTCATAAGAACCGCCTCATTGAGGCGGTCGTAACGAGTACCCACAACCTATGTCTTGGAGCAGAAATAAGAAAAATAATAAATACCCCCGTAGATCCCTTTTTTCTCTATATAAACTGGGGTTTAAGGGGGTCTTCATTTCACGGACATGTTCACGTGATGCATAAATAAATTAAAAAAAAAATCAGAATGAGCTGGTTCTAAATAGTACCATCAATCAACGTATTGAGCAATAAATAAATTTTATATGAATAAATCCGTGCGGCATAGTAGGGTATTCTTGATATCTCAAAAACAGTTAATTTGTTAATGAAAACTTATCGATACTCAAAACACGTTTTGTATTCTCGTTAGAACCGCCTAATTGAGGTGGCTCTAACGAGCACCCACAACCTATGTGGAGAAGAAATAAAAAAAAATGAATCCACAGTAAACCCCAGTTTTCTCTATATAAAGCATTGTTTAAGGGGGTGTTCATTACACGGCTTGTTGCCGTGATGAAAAAAAAAAAAACAAAAAAAAAACAACAACAGTGACTAAAATAATATAGAAGAATAAGAAGCAAGTACTTTCGAACTATGTTTTTGTGTTATGTTAAAATCATGCTGATCCCTGATTATCCGACTGTTCAATATATAAAGTTGGGTTTACATGCAAATTCTTTTCCCCGGTATGATGGAAGGAACACCAGAAAAGGTGTACACCCTGATCTTAATAAATCATTTAACAGTTGAAATAAAATACATACATATAAAAATAAATAAATCGGAATGAGCTGGTTCTAAATAAAACCAACAATCCACGCATTGACCAAAAATATAAACAAATAAATAAATAAATTACGATAACACATCCGTGCGGCTCAGTCAATTCTTGATAATTTGTTAATCATCACGTGAACAAGTCCGTGAAATGAAGACCCCCTATACCCCACTTCATATAGAGATAACTGGGGTTTACGGGGGTATACATTATTTTTCTATTTTTTTTTCCAAACTATAGATTGTTGGTGCCCGTTAGAACCGCCTCGATGAGGCGGTTCTAACGATCGAGGCGGTTCTAACGAGCACCCACTACACATGTTTGCCGTATTTATAAGAAAAAGATCACTGATTTTCATCAGAAAAGTAGCCATTTTGGAGATGTGAAAAATGTACTTTATCGCATGGTTGTGTTATCGTAATGGAAACCTTAAAAACATAAGTTTTGTATTCTCGTTAGAACCGCCTCATTGAGGTGCCTCTATCGAGTACCCACCACCTATGTCTTTGATAAGAAATAAAAAAAAAAACGAATACCACGGTAAACCCCAGTTTTTTTTTCTATAAAAATCCATCTTTCTTCTTTCTTTCTTTCTTTCTTTCTTTCTTTCTTTCTTTCTTTCAATTGTAATCTTATTACTAGCAATGTTTGCTTAGTAAGTATAAAAAATCTAATCGGGTCATGAAAAATAAATAAATAAATAAGACGCAGATCAGACACCGCATTTTGGATGGATAAATAAATAAATAAGACGCAGATCAGACACCGCATTTTAGATTGATTTACATTCCAAGGGTATGCCCTGGCGAAGATGTGTTCATTTCACGGTCGACGGAGAATGGCACGCTTTGAGATTACACGCGTGTGTAGACGATAAAGCTTTTTCTGAATAAGCTCCAAATTTAATCGCAAAATGCCGCTATTAAGTACAATTTTGAAATATTATAATTGCTATCAAAGTGCACAACATTGAAACCACATTGCGCCTGATACGGGTGATTGTTTGCAATATTAACAGAAAGTGAAGATTTTAGCCGTTAAAGTATGGTACCGTCGTTGTTTTTCCACAGTTTTGTATGCTTCATATAAGGATTAAGGGTTGTTAATTTGAAAATAAAAATGCCGGCAGCTAATTAAATAAAAGTTCCACTTATTTGATATCTTTTTGAAGGTATTTAAACGGACAATTAGATTAAATCGGAACTTGTTTGGCAAATTGAAAAATAAATAAATTATATTTGTTTAAAAAATAGTTTCCATTAAAGCGCCTGCTATTTCCAACAAGACATTCTGTACAGGTAAGCCGAGAAGGTCAGCGCACAGTAAAAGGCTTAATCCTTTGCGCCAACGGCATAAATGTCAATAATAGTTGCGGATGTGGGTACTCGTTAGAACCACTTCTATGAGGTGGATCTGACGCGGACCCATAATATCTGTTTTAGCAGAAATATGAAAGTAATGTATACCTCTTTAAATCCCAGTTGTTCTGGATAAAGTGGAGTTTAAGGTGTCAAAATGTTATAGGCGTGTTCACTTGATGTATTTCTTTTCCCCGTTACGAATTTACCGTAGTACATATTTTTAATCCACATATGAAAAACCATTCAATTTTAATCCTAAGAATCCATTAATAAAATCACTGCAACTTACTAGTACTCGCAATTTATTTTTGAAGCAAAGGAAAGGAACAATTAATATACTTCATGGTAGAGGTAACTTGTACAAAAATGCATGTACTTTTAGAATACATTGTATACCCAGACCAGACGCAGCGATCTGGGAACACACATTTTCAATGTCCCAAACATTGAAAGCTAGGCATATTTCGGTTTACATCAAGGAACACACACCTTTATAATTTTGACACCCCTTGAACCCCAATTGTATATAGTAAAACTGGAGTTTACAGGGGTAAACCTTATTTTTCTTATTTTCTGCTCTAAATATAGATTCTTGGAACTCGTTACTTCTAATATGTACCCACAATCTATATTTTGAGCAGAAATTTGAAATAAATCATCTCGAAAACACGCATATATAATTTTGACCCCCTTGAACCCCACTTTTATATAGCAAAACTTGGGTTTCCGGGGGTATACCTTATTTTTCTTATTTCTGCTCTAAAATATAGATTGTTGGTACTCGTTTGAACCGCCTCGATGAGGTGGTTCTAACGAGTGCCCACAATCTATATTTTGAGCAGAAATAAGAAAAATATTACAAGTTTCCTTCTTAAAATGTTTCATTTTTACGGCGATAAAAGTGGCAATGTATTTATATAGGCATGTTTGCGTAATGATCACAATTGTTCATCTTAAAATGTTCGTTTTCATGGGGGGGGGGGGTAAAGTTTACAATATATTTTTATAGGCGTGCTTTCGTAATGAACTTTAAAAGGTGAAAAAAATACCTATAAATGTTTTCTTTTTTCTCTATTCTGATATGGTTCTTTCTAAAACAAGGGACGTTTTATAATTCCATCTTGACTGAAACTGACTATAAAATGCTAATGTTTTAGACATAATTTGATTTGTGTGTCATATGCATGTACTTCCAATGAAACAAAAATAATTTAACAGATAAATAAATAAAAATAAATATAGGTTAATTGATTGATTAAAATCAATTCATTTACTTCTTTTCCATTTTGAGTTAATTAAACAAGGGATGCCAGTGTTTTTTTGTTGTTGTTTTTACTTTCTTTTAAAATAAAAAAAAAATAAGTATTCTATTTACAAGATTTTGTCAGCAACAATGTAAGATAAAATATACCATCACACAAGTTCCCCACTATTGAGCCCTCCATTGAACATATCACTCTGCTCATAAACACGACATGATCACTTGGATAAGTTTAACCTTTGATGTGAACTATGGTTCGAAGGACTTGTTTATTGGAGACTAGTAGATAGGCCAACCCTTTTATACAGGGAAAATGTGTCTTTAAATGCTTTCGAACAAAGTTAAAACCTTAAATTGTCTACGCCCATGGTTTACAGTACGTCCGAACCGAGTTATTTTTTTATTTATTTATTTTTTTTAACTAATTTGTAGTTTCTAATAATTGTATATTAAAATGTTGTTTTTTTTATTTTTCAGTATCACATTGTAAATCAATAGAAACGTTTTCAGCAGGCAACTTCGGCTCCCCGGATAATCATGGCGACCAACTCTATCATACCCCCATGGAATGCACTTGGACCCTTCTTTCGCCTGTGCAGTCACAATGGGAACTGAAACAAGTCTACGTCACAAATATGGACATCGAGCCAAGCTATAAATGCATGAAAGACTTCTTGCATGTAAATATTGGATAAATAGGATCTTACATGAGTGTTCATGTATTATTGAATTTATTAAACGAGTTGAGGAAAAGTGATAAAATGCGAGGCTTTACCGAGCATTTTATCCCTTTTCCTCAACGAATTTAATAAATTCAATAATACATGAGCACGAATGCAAGATTCTATTTATCATATGACATTTAAAACGCATTTTATTCACAATTGTTTACAAAAATGTCAATATTCCGCCATTAGTAAACGCGACGTCGTTAAGGACGTCGCAGATGTAACGTTACGGGACGTATCTAGCTAATTTGCATATGTAATCCACTAGTGGATTATCGAAAATATTACATGGCGTTATTACACTCTCAGACGCGACGTGATATGATAAAAATACTTAATAGAGCACTTTTTCATGACTAGCAAAAGGGCATATTTTGAGTGAGTGAGCTTTAGTTTTACGTCCCACCAACAGCTAAGGTCATACGGAGACGGGACCTCGGTTTAAAGACTCATCCGAAAGTCTGTGGGCATATTTTGAATAAATTGGGGGGGGGGCGGGGGGGCTACCAGGCCCTTTTTCTGCGTCTTATCAAAAGTCTTCCTTTTTCCCTGATGTATTGTCTATAGTGTCCCGTTTACTAAAATAGTATTGGTGTTGCAACGTAAGACCTTGTTATAGAAAAACATGGTTATCATTACGAAAACACGCCTATATAAATACATTGTAAGTAGTAGGAGGGTCACTTTGGCGTCATGGACTGCGCATGCGCAGAATGACGTCACTCCCGGAAACGTAAGAGAAACGATTAGATGACGAAACTACCCTAAATATCGGACGGGTGTTTAATTTATTTAAATTACCGTAATTACGCCGTAATTATCCTAAAGTTTGAGGTCTCGGGCGACGATCGAAAGGCGTTCCCGCGGAATGGCGAAGTTTGCTGTCCCCGATCGGGTCAGGGCGATCGGGGTCTACACCGTTCGCTCGAGCGCTCCTATCCATATATTTAGGGGGAAACTACCCGGTGTCGTATTGATATTTTTGACAATCGCGGCGAACCACTTATCGCCTCGAAAACCGGAAAACAATGGAAGGTGCTGGAAGAGCGCGATTTGATGATCTGCTATCGATTCAATTACTAAAGGCGTGAGAAAGGACTGCGCCCCGGGAAAAAAGTTTTGTTTGTTCGATTTGAGGTTTAACGTCCCCGTCAACATAATTTAGGTCATTTTGGAGACGTCGCATCCAATTTTGTGGAACTTTTACCCCGACATTGAGATGAAATGACATCTCAATCCCTGCCGCCTAATAAAAACAATAGAGTTTATACGCATGGCCGGGCCGACTCGCAGCTCTAAGCCCCTGATGGGCGGGGGCGGATCAATCATTTTGCCCCGTTTTCAACATAGAAATATTTTTACCCAAACAAAATAGATTTAATACGTCCGCAAAGTCTACGCGGTGTGACGGGACTTTTTAGGCCTTATACCATTACGAAATTCCGCCCATGCAAATACAGATAAGATTGAGAAGAACTTTACAGCGCACACGCATTTGTTTCGCATTTGTAACGCGCGAGATTCGCACTCGTGATTCGCGCGTTTCACTTGCGAATGACATTTTCGCCAATCAATTGCTTTTATGAATAACGCGATATTGCGTGTAAATCGCGATTGTTGACCAGCCAATCAAACATGAGTGTCGAAAACGCAGATAGTGCACATTCACAGACTGCTTCGCGTTTCAAAAGCAACCAATCAGTACCGCGTAACTATTTCACACTTATCCTTATTTTTTTGTTTCTTTTTTCTATTTCTTCAAATTTTCCTTTTTCCCGATATTTTTTTTTCAGTTTGAACATAACAAATCTGGCGGACTAGTCAATTATCCATTTACATTTGCCTGGGGGTAAAGGGTAAAATACAGGTACTGAGTCGTGATTGAAGTTGACTGTCAAAATGCAGGATGTTTATTGACCAAAAGTTTTATGACAGCCAGGTGCAACTGGGGGGGGGGGGGGGGGGGGCTATAAAGATAGCTGTTTAAAACAACATCTCATTCCCCTATATTTTGTCCAGGTAGTTTGTTTTCTCAAAGAATTTGAAAACCGCGTCCCTCATTTCCTGTGACATTAGATTGAGCAAAGAAATCGCGTTTATCTCCCCTTGGTATCCTAGTGCTGTCAGTTCTCCCTTTAGTTCCCTTCTAGCGGGGCCGTGTGCGGGGCACTCTGCGAGGTAGTGTTGAACACTCTCAACCCCGCCACAGTGCCCGAATAATGGATCGGCCGCGTTATAGAAGATGTTGTGTGCATTAGTCCGTTGACCCCAAGTCTTAGTCGTGTATATATGCGATCGAGCTTTCGGCTGTCGCTGTATTGAACTATTTTCGGGGTCAAGGACTGGCAGATCGAGTGTCTGAAGCCGTGTTGTCCCTGTCATATGCGCGCCCATTCCTTTTTGATGCTGGCCTTAATGATTGTGTAGACTTCTTGTGGGTGGGGAGGTAGTCAAGTTCCTTCCCCCGGGTCAGAGCTTCTTTGGCCAGCGTGTCTGCGCGCTCATTCCCCTGCACGTTGCAGTGTGAGGGGATCCAATCTATGTTCAGGGTGATGCCTTGTTTCAGTATTTTGTGTATTAGGATATGAATGTCCTGCAGTATATCCGGTCTTGTAGTGCTGTTTCCAGAGTTTATGCTTTGTACTGAGCTAAAATATAGGGAAAAGCTAAGGGCGCAGACTAAATTTATTGCACTGTTACGAGAGACACACCCCGTACGAGGTTACACACAAACATGCCTGAAACCCAAACCGTTAGAGACCCGATTTCAGAAACAATAAATGATTTAACCGCACCTAAGACGCAACCAACCAAAAAGGAGCGTAGTGATCAAAGGGCGGCCGTCTCACGGCGAAAAGGGGAACAAAGTCAACGGTGGGCACTGTGGTTTGCGGCCTCGGCTTTGCACTAAGGAGTGCCTAACGGTGACAGCGATCCCTGGATCACTGTGAGAAGACCATAACAGAACGGGGCATGGACCTACCACAAGGAAAATCCATGGCCCCGACCCACCCTCCAACGGGGTATGGCAAGCGAGAGGCTAAGACGAGATGTAGCGTTGTGGTTGCGGCCTACTGGCTTTGCACTTATGAGCGCTGCACCAAAATCCTAGCTGATCGGGAGCCACACTGCCCAAAAGAGGATCACACGAGAACACGCCGGGAATTGGCATGGATCCACCACAAGGAAAATCCATCGCCCGGCCTATCCGGAGGGGGTGAGGCAAACGGGAAATCAGGACGAGATGTAACGCTGGGGTTTGCGGTCTTAGGACTTTGGCACTGAGCAGCGTTGCGTCTAAATCCTGGCTGATCGAGAACCACACAACCCAAAGGAGAACGGCACACAAACACACTAGCAAACAAAAAGGCTCTCCTTCAGGAATGCACATAGATAAGTGGGACAGAAATAAGAAACAATAGGCCTTATCACATCTCTTTGTTTTTCTCTTTTTTTTTTTTTTTTCTTTTTTTTTTTTTTTTTTTCGCAAATTTCGCTTTCGAATAAAGGATGCACATTATAAGGTTACCCAAACGGAATGATCTGGGGGCCCACAAAAGGACATTTTATAAACACCCGACCAGCAGAAAAATCGCAGGAAGGCCCTTTCTAAGCACACATGGTATTGCTTCTGTCCCTCCCTTGACAAATGAATACGGTCCCTATAATAGTGCCTGTGGAGACGACCATCGCTGTCCCAATTTTGCCCTCGGAAAATATGAACCGCTGTCCCACAAGTCAACATCATAGCTCGCCACGCGCATACCACCACGGCCGAAAAACCGAACCTCGCCTGGTACATCAAACAGCCCTCGGTACTGCCCTTGTCGTTAAACATAAGTATCATCAAAGACAGCAAATCGCGCCATGACCGTAAATAAAACGGACGGTCAAGACGGCCAAATATTTATACAGATAAGGGAAATTAACTAACTAACTAGGGCATGACTAAGCGCGACCCTGAAGGAGGGCATCAACACACAACCACCCACGCAAAACTAAAACAACACACATCCACCCACGCAATGCTCAATGAGGTAGATAAAGCGATAGTTGTAGAATATTTGTAGAGTAGGAATCCCGTAGAGAGGATAGTATAGGAAAAGAGAGATCAAAAACCTGGAGATAGAAGAAGAAGAAGAAGAGTTTTTTCCCAAAAAGCGATTTCAAACATTGTCAACTGTAAATATGACACATAAGAACAAGATCGCATAGGAGTGCTCGACTGCGCACATGCGCTGGCGGACGCTTGTATGCGACCTACATGATTATATGAATTTGTACTAACTACATTGCTAACGAGATCGGCCACGAAATCTCGGGCCCTCAAACGACTAGGTAGGAATACAATTCCTCCTATGGTGCCTTCCTTCACGTAGGTTGCGATAATGACATGTAAACATGGCGACTCAGAATGGCCCACTTACGGCCCCACAGAATATGACATCCTACGTGGAGGAGGCCTAGCTAGGGGCACCACATTTTCCTAACTTTAACAAAAAAATGCAGAAAGGGGATTGACCTACTTCCACATCCTCCGCGATAGAGGTCACCCACTAACTAAAATAAACACAAACTTGGGCCCGAGACAGCGGAGGCCATCATACTATACTATATGTTGTATGTACAGAATAAACAAAAATCACAAAATATAATCTACAAGCACAACCTTGCAGGTACAAAAACTGTCCTACCCAGCAATAGAGAGCGGGTGGGCTTGCCCCAAAACGGACAACACCATCTTTAAAGCACAAGAAAAACAAACATGACAGGTCCGTGGCGGGGCGAACACATCCGCCCACATATATACTCAATAAGCTGGGGGCACAGACCAAATAATGTAAAAATGTACATACGTTACAAAAATATGCAAAAATCAAACAAAAAAAAAAATAAAAAAAAAACAAAATACCAATATCAAAATTGATACAAAAAGCGTAGACGACATCCATAGACATGGTGCTGGCGCGAGGGTGTAGATGCGGCTGAAGCTACAAGCTAGAAGAAAGAAATGGATGTACTCTACAATTTTGTTGTGCAAATAAGCACCACAAAATGGCTAAAAACTTTGTCTCGAATCCCCTGATTGGATATAAGGTGCATAACACGTAGCATGGAAACGTGTATAGCAATCTTTAGAAACGTCTTCCAAATTGCAATGAAACTTTCAAACATAATTAACTGCTAAACGATCCCCTTTATGATAAGGTCAAACTCGGAGCCTACCCTGTTACACAAAACAACCCACACCCCTTTGCGGCAAACCGCAAAAACCCAAGGCACAGCACTGCTATAACTTAAACGCAGTGCAATCACGTAGCCAAACCTTTAGATTGGAGTTCCAAATTACTACAACTAAACTATGTTGCACAAAAACAAAGGCTCACATTGGAACTGTGCAACATATCCACAGCCCTTGAAATATGAAGCACGCCTAGCCCAGAAACTCCTACATTTAAAGATGCCCTTTAGCGACAGGACACATGCACTCCTGAAGCAAACGGGAAGACAAAATATAAGCCCCACCGAGACCTGGAAAGGTCACGGCACCGTTTCACAAACCTCTCAGGACGGAGCTCGGCGATTGGCTACAGGGCAAGGGGATGCCCGTGGGCTCAGAGACACCTGAGACGTGAGACGACAAACATGGACGGACGGGGCTGGAGCCGAGCGATGGTCTCCCTGTTCACCGGCAACGGGGAATAGGGGTACCACCGAACGGCTACGGTGTAGTGCCAGCATGGATTCGTTCCCTGGGACCCCACCAGCTGACGACCCGCGACACGGGGAAACTGGAAAACAACAACAACAACATCTCATTATAGTCATTTATTCTACATGTCCGAAATAATCACTGTTCTTTCACTCACAGAAGCGGCCCAATTTTCAATTAATTATTTTTGTAATTTTCATTTATTTTGTTTAATTAACTCGGAGAATCAAGTTGCGTTTTCTTCGATATTTATTTGGAAATGCCTGGACCTTTTGCATAAAATGTAGGCCCTGATCAGAGGCCTACGTCTGCTGCGTCTGATCTGGGTCTGCATGGTTTTTGCCATTTGGCAACAAATGGAATCTTCCACCTTGTTAATAGAGCAAGTCCATTCCAAAATTAAAGAGTATGAATTTTGGTTGTTTTTTTTTTTTGTTTATTTTGGCAAACCGAGTAGGTCCTGATCAGACGCCTACTTCTGCTAGGTCTGATCTGGATCTGCACTTAATTTGCCATTTGGCTTCAATTGGGATCTTTCACCTTGTAAAAAGCACAAGATCGTTTCAAAATTTTAGAGTGTGAGGGTGTGTTTTCTTCAAAATTTATTTTGAAAATATCTGAACTTTTTGAAGCCATGTAGGCCCCGATCAGGTGCCTATTTCTTATGCGTATGATATTGGTCTGCACAGTTTGCTAACTGGTGCCAAATGGCATATTCCACTTTGTAAATAGCACAAAAATATTTCGAAATATAAGAGTGTGAGGTTGTCTTTTCTTCAAACTTTCCGAAATAATTGATGTTCCGTCACTCACAAAAGCAGCTAATTTATTTAAGTACTTATTGCTGTAATTTTCATTTATTTTGTTTCCATTAACACATTTGCTTTACCAAATGGAATTTTCCACCTAACATACCTTTTTTGGTTCGAAATTTATTTGGGAAATAACTGAACATTTCGTAATCTTCTATAATCTAGGCCCTGATCAGACGCCTACTTCTGCTGCGCCTGACCTGGGGCATTTTTACTATTACCATTTTCCCCATTTTCTTCAAAATGTAATAAATTTGAAAAAAAAAAAAATGCCTGAACTTTTTGCAAACATTGTAGTTCCTGATTAGACGCTAATTCTGTTGCGTTTGATCTGGGTTTGCACTTTTTTGCCAAATGGAATCTTCCACCTTGTAAATAGCACAAGACAAGTTCCAAATTTAAGAGAGTGAGGTTGTGTTGTTTTCAAAAATATTATGAAATTATTATGAAAATGTCTGAAGCTTTTGGAAGCAATACAGGCCCTGATCAGACGCCTAGCTTTTCTGCGTCTGAACTGGGCCTGCACTGTTTGCCATTTGGCGCTAAACTTTATGAACTTTAAGAAATGTGCGTATTTCAGCCTTTACCTTTTCCTTATTTTTATTTATGTGCTTATATATTCATTTATTTGTCTTTGATCCAAACAGAGATTGTTGGAACTTCATTGCGAAAATAAGCCTATACAAATCTATTGATTTTTTCACCACAAAAACTGAACATTTTCCGTTATTTTAATATTTCTGCACAAGACATAGGTTGTTGTACTCGTTAGAACCGACTCGGCGAGGCGGTTCTGACGAGTACCCACAATCTATATTTTGTGCAGAAATCAGAAGAATATATACCACCTTAAATTCCAATTTTACTATTTAAAAGTGTGGATTAGCGGGGTCAAATATGTATAAGTGTGTTTCAAGATGTGTTAGAAACACCATAAACACCCATTAAATGGCGGTTCTGATGAGCGCCCACAAACAAGTAAATAGACGTGACTTGTCAAACAAATATCCCAGGATAAACGATTACCCTCTTGGTTCCCTACACCATATGCATCAGAATACCCCGAGTGTTTATTATCTCTAAACTGCCAGACATTAGGGTGTTATGCAATCCAAAATTTTATTGTGTGTGTTTATCCGAAGAAATCACTACTGGTAAGAGAGGCCAATAGCACCATTGATTTGTGAATGAATAAAAAAAAAATAAAATAAAGAATATTGGTCAAACATACGAGCTAAGAGGATTTTGATTGGTCCGTGCTCTTTCGCATTCACGCGGTTTATCTTCGCTTACCTGTCTTATTCTTATTGGTTGGAATTCTCTCGCAAAGAAACGCGTATTGAGTTAACCTAACGCGTTACGAATAATCACTTTCATTGGCTGATATTAAACGCGTTGCAATCGCGTATGAACGCGATGAACCGCGTATTGAAACCCGAAAATTTTACACGCACGCAATGCGCGTATGTCCCGCGGACAAAACGCGAAATTGGTTAGGTTTTTCTCGAGCTTATCTGTATATGGAAAAAATTACTAACCAAAAACTGAAAAATTTCAGGTGAAAAAATATTTTTTCTTATTTCCGCTTCAAACAGTAATATTTTTTTTTTTTTTTGGTTCGGGTTTTACGACCCTTTCAAGACTATTTTACTCATACCGAGTCGATCGTTATTCAGAGGTGGGCGAAAACCGGAGTGACCGGAGAAAAACCACCTGACCTTCCGTTGCTGAACTCGGCGTCACACACGTGACCCATACATTGTGGTTACTCAATAGAACCGCCTTAATGAGTCGGTTCTATCGAGTACCCACAACCTATGTCTAGGGGGCAGAAATGAGGAAAATAATATTTACTCCACCCCCCTTAAACCCTAGTTTTACCATACAAAAGTTGGGTTTAAAGGGATCAAAATTATATAGGCGTGGTTTCGTGATGCGATAGCGTGTTCGCCTTTTCCGGCCTTCTAGCTGCGCAGTAAAGAGTCTTCGCTGCGCGTATATGCGTTAAGTACCGTTTTCGCTTATGCCGGTGTAGCGTGAGATTATTGATCCCGTGAGATTCTTCAGTCGCACCGGAAGTGGCTGAAATCCCTCACGGAGGGGTGTGAGAGAATTCAGTCGTGAGAATTGTAATACGATAACTCTATAAGAGACTGGGGTATCGAAACTCTCTTAGTATATTAAATGATAAATTATGATGGTACATTAATTAAACTTTAAATTAGAAGCTGTGTTACTAGTGATTTTATTTATTTATTTATTTATTTATTTATTTATTTATTTATTTATTCAACAAGCCCCGATCGACGGGGGCCAATGACAAACAGATACTATAGAATGTAGAAAGATATTATCTTGATTAAAGACAACTCTGTCAAGCTGAACTTATATTGGGGTCCGACTTGACCAAAGCCAAACTGCAACGCCCGAGATCACTAAGGGCGACTGGACTTAGGGTCGAAATGGTCCGTATTCATAGTGGTGTTGATTATCAAATTACAAAAAAAGAAAAAAAGAAAAACTGTAGGGACATTCCTTGTTTGTTCTGTTTGATTTGAGGTTTAACGTCCCCGTCAACAATGTATAAGGTCATTTTGGAGACGTTGCGGCCAATTTTTCCCGACATTGAGATGAAATGAAATTTCAAGCCCTGTCACCCAATGAAACCAATAGGGTTTATGAGCATAGAAGGTCCGACTCGCACCGCTTTGCCTGGGCAGGCTTAGATCTTCTAAGCGGTTTACCAGTACTCGTGCGCGGTCGGTTTCAGCTCTGTGTGGCAGCCTCGTGCAGTCCATCTATTTTTTCACGCCCCCATCACGAAAACACGCCTATATAATTTTGACCCCCTTGAACCCTACTTTTATACAGTAAAACTGGGGTTTCCGGGGGTATACCTTATTTTTCTTATTCCTGCTCTAAAATATAGATTGTGGGTACTTGTTAGAACCGCCTCGATGAGGCGGTTCTAACGAGTGCCCCAATCTATATTTGGAGCAGAAATAAGAAAAATATCGCATTTTTTCTTCATAAAATTTTCATTTTTTCGGCGATAAAGGTGGCAATGTATTTGTATAGGCGTGTTTGCGTGATGCCAATGGGCGGGGGCAAGCCGACTTCGTATTTCTAACTTTTACTTTGACGTTGTATAGGTAGGTAAGTAAGTAGGTAGGTGTTTTGGTGGCTAGATAGGTAAAGAAGATGGGTGGCTGGGCAGGTGCTTCCACGCAGGGCTGAAACTGACCACACATGAGTTCTGGTAAACCGCTTAGAAGGACTAAGCTGATGAGTCAGTCCGTCCAAAGCCTTTTGGTTTCATTGGGCGGCAGGGCTAGAGCTGTCATTTTATCTCAGTGTCGGGTAAAGGTCCCAAAAAATAGGGAGCAACGTCTCCAAAATGACCTAAATAGTGTTGACGGGACATTAAACCCCCAATTCAAACCAAACATACCTACTTAGTTACATTTCTACCTGCCTATACGTCTACATACCTTCCTATCGATATACGTAAGTAATACCTACTTACCTACATTCCTGCCTGCCTACCTACCTAACAAAACATACATGTCTACGACCCTACATACGACCTTCCTATAGATCTGCCTACCGGTACATACCCATCGCCACTAGCCCAAACCTACCATTCCTACCTCATCACGCAAACACGCCTGCATAATTTTGATCCCCTTTAACCCCACTTTTAGATAGTAAAACTGGGGTTTACAGGGATATTTATTATTTGTCTTATTTCTGCTCAAAAACATAGATTGTGGGTACTCGTTAGAACCGACGCGCCGAGGCGGTTCTAACGAGTAGAAAATATATCAAGATTTTTATCTGAAAAAAATCGTTTTTGGTTGTAAAATTTTGTCAATATATTTGAATAGGCGTGGTTTCGTGATAAACCTACCTACATGCATACCTCCACTCTACCTACCTGTCGCACCCGCCAATCGGGGCTTCAAGAAATATATGGGCTGCATGATGTCTCCGCGCAGAGCTGAAACCGACCGCACACGAGTACTGGTAAACCGCATAGAGGCTCTAAGACTGTCCAGACAAAGCGGTCGGAGTCGGAGGACCGTTCATGCTTATAAACCCTATAGGTTTCATTGGGCGACAGGGCCTGAGATGTCATTTCATCTCAATGTCGGGCATAAGTCACACAAAAATGAAAGCAACGTCTCCAAAATGACCTGTACCGTGATGACGGGGACGTTAAACCTCAAATCAAACAAACAAACAAAATCTATCTACCTAACTTCCTACCTACCTACAATGTCGAAGGTTGGCCCCCGCCCATCGGGGCTTGAAGAAATAGATGGGCTGCATGATGCTTCCGCGCAAAGCTGAAACTGACCGCACACGAGTACTGGTAAACCCTTTAGAGGACCCAAGACTGTCCAGGCAAAGCGGTGCGAGTCGGCTCGTCCATGCTTATTAACCCTA
This sequence comes from Lucinisca nassula, assembly GCA_963580285.1. Lineage (NCBI taxonomy): Eukaryota > Metazoa > Mollusca > Bivalvia > Lucinida > Lucinidae > Lucinisca > Lucinisca nassula. The sequence goes on along the minus strand of OY757015.1, from coordinate 37,667,030 downwards.
TTGGTTTCATTGGGCGACAGGGCTTGAGATGTCATTTCATCTCAATGTCGGGTAAAAGTCCAACATTGGAAGCAACGTCTCCAAAATGACATATACAGTGTTGACGAGGACATTAAACCCCATTTCAAACAAAGCATAGATTGTGGGCACTCGTTAGAACCGCCTCGGCGCGTCGGTTCTAACGAGTACCCACAAACTATGTTTTGTGCAGAAATAGGAAAATATATTAAGACTTTTATCTGAAAAAAATCGATTTTGGTTGTAAAATTTTGTCAATATATTTGAATAGGCGTGTTTTCGTGATAAACCTACCTACATGCATACCTCCACTCTACCGGCCTGTCGCACCCGCCCATCGGGGCTTCAAGAAATATATGGGCTGCATGATGTCTCCGCGTAGAGCAAAAACCGACCGCACACGAGTACTGGTAAACCGCATTGAGGCTCTAAGACTGACCAGACAAAGCGGTCGGAGTCGGACCGTTCATGCTTATAAACCCTATAGGTTTCATTGGGCGACAGGGCTTGAGATGTCATTTCATCTCAATGTCGGGCATAAGTCACACAAAAATGAAAGCAACGTCTCCAAAATGACCTGTACCGTGATGACGGGGACGTTAAACCTCAAATCAAACAAACAAACAAAATCTATCTACCTAACTTCCTACCTACCTACAATGTCGAAGGTTGGCCCCCGCCCATCGGGGCTTGAAGAAATAGATGGGCTGCATGATGCTTCCACGCAAAGCTGAAACTGACCGCACACGAGTACTGGTAAACTGCTTAGAGGATCTAAGCCTGTCCAGGCAAAGCGGTGCGAGTCGGCCCGCCCATGCTTATAAACCCTATTGGTTTGATTGGGCAACAGGGCTTGAGATGTCATTTCATCTCAATGTCGGGTAAAAGTCCAACATTGGAAGCAACGTCTCCAAAATGACATATACAGTGTTGACGAGGACATTAAACCCCATTTCAAACAAAGCATAGATTGTGGGCACTCGTTAGAACCGCCTCGGCGCGTCGGTTCTAACGAGTACCCACAAACTATGTTTTGTGCAGAAATAGGAAAATATATTAAGACTTTTATCTGAAAAAAATCGATTTTGGTTGTAAAATTTTGTCAATATATTTGAATAGGCGTGTTTTCGTGATAAACCTACCTACATGCATACCTCCACTCTACCTACCTGTCGCACCCGCCCATCGGGGCTTCAAGAAATATATGGGCTGCATGATGTCTCCGCGTAGAGCAAAAACCGACCGCACACGAGTACTGGTAAACCGCATTGAGGCTCTAAGACTGACCAGACAAAGCGGTCGGAGTCGGACCGTTCATGCTTATAAACCCTATAGGTTTCATTGGGCGACAGGGCTTGAGATGTCATTTCATCTCAATGTCGGGCATAAGTCACACAAAAATGAAAGCAACGTCTCCAAAATGACCTGTACCGTGATGACGGGGACGTTAAACCTCAAATCAAACAAACAAACAAAATCTATCTACCTAACTTCCTACCTACCTACAATGTCGAAGGTTGGCCCCCGCCCATCGGGGCTTGAAGAAATAGATGGGCTGCATGATGCTTCCACGCAAAGCTGAAACTGACCGCACACGAGTACTGGTAAACTGCTTAGAGGATCTAAGCCTGTCCAGGCAAAGCGGTGCGAGTCGGCCCGCCCATGCTTATAAACCCTATTGGTTTGATTGGGCAACAGGGCTTGAGATGTCATTTCATCTCAATGTCGGGTAAAAGTCCCACATTGAAAGCAACGTCTCCAAAATAACCTATGCAGTGTTGACGGTGACGTTAAACCTTAAATCAAACAAAACAAACAAACAAACAACGTCGAAGGAAGACGTTAAAAGTAAACCTGCCTACCTACCTACCCACCAGACCATTCACCCTACCTACATACCTACCTACCTGCCTACCTAGCTATCATGCAGCCCATCTGTTTCTTCAAGCCCCGGCTGGTGGGGTCGATTTTGATTGGTTGAAAGTAAGCAGTGAGTTCAGTAATTACTTCTGTTTATTATTATTTTATTATTATTATATTAATTTTTATTGAAAGGGTTAAGAGAACCCCATATAAGCAGAAAGGTGTGAAAATTAGTCAGTGTGTTTTGATAAGCATGGGGACAACAGGAAATGTCAAACCATAAATCACACATGTTCATCACGGTAATCGGAAAGAAAGTATCAGGAAAAAAAGTATCCGGAAAAAAAGTATCAGTTCTAACCAGATTCGCTTCTGATGTAACAATGATATGATGATTTGGATACTTTTGTATGTTTTGTTTTGTTTTTCAGTTTAATAATCAATTTTGCGACCTATCTCTGTAATCCTTACCTTATAAAAGGGCTTGAGAAGTCATTTCATCTCAATGTCGGGTAAAATTCCTCCACACCTCCAGAATGGCCTAGTTGCCCCCGCCCATAGGGGCTTGAAGAAATATATGGGCTGCATGATGCTTCCACGCAGAGCTGAATCCGGCCGCACACTAGTACTGGTTAACCGCTTAGAGGATCTAAGCCTGTCGAGGAACCACGGTGCGAGGCGGACCGTCCATGGTAATAAACCCTATTGGTTTCATTGGGCGACAGGGCTTGAGATGTCATTTCATCTTAATAGCGGGTAAAAGTCCCACAAAACTGGAAGCAACGTCTGCAAAATGACCTTTACAGTGTTGACGGGGACGTTAAACCTCAAATCAACCAACCAGAATGGCCTATATAGTGTAGATGGCGATGTTAAACCTCCAATTAAAGAAACTATAAGTCAGACCTCCATGCTCATGGACCCTATTTGGTTTCATTGGGCGGCAGGGCTTGAGATGTCATTTCATCTCAATGTCGGGTAAAATTCCTCCACACCTCCAGAATGGCCTATATAGTGTAGATGGCGATGTTAAACCTCCAATTAAAGAAACTACAAGTCAGACCTCCATGCTCATGGACCCTATTTGGTTTCATTGGGCGGCAGGGCTTGAGATGTCATTTCATCTCAATGTCGGGTAAAAGTCCCACAAGTTGGAAGCAACGTCTCCAAAATGACCTATATAGTGTAGACAGGGATGTTAAACCTCCAATTAAACAGGTAAAGTGTGCACCTCTATGCTCATGACCCATATTTGGTTTCATTGGGCGTCAGGGCTTGAGATATCATTTCATCTCAGTTTCGGGTAAAAGTCCCACAAATCGGTAGCAACGTCTCCAAAATAACCTATATAGTGTAGACAGGGAGGTTAAACCTCCAATTAAACAAACTAAAGTGTGCAAGTCAGACCTCCATGATCATGCCCCATATTTGGTTTCATTGGGCGGCAGGGCTTGAGAAGTCATTTCATCTCAGTTTCGGGTAAAAGTCCCACAAATTGGTAGCAACGTCTCCAAAGTGACCTATATATATTTTTTTTCCTGATAATTTTTTTCCGGATTCTTTTTTTTCCGATACTTTTTTTCCGGATACTTTTTTTCCTGATACTTTCTTTCCTACATTCGTTAATCACCTTGGTATATAACTAAAATTTAAATTCCATGAAGGGTTCAATATCGTTTAGAAGCTAGGAATACACAGTAGAACTGAAAAGGTAAGAGTGTACATGCTTTCTCTAAGCCTCGAATTATGATTAATATTATCATTATTATTTATTATAATTGTTATTATTCCTGTTATATTTTTATTATTATTGTTGTAAAAAGGCACTTATATTGAGATAGATCAGGCTTATGCTACAGTATTCCAATCCATTTAGGCAGATTAATAATTTTTAAATTTCCACAGAACTTGTTTTTTAAAAGTATTAATTGCGAGAACACGCCTATTAAAAATATATTGAAATTTTACCGTCAAACTTTTAGATAAAATATTCTGATGTATTTCATTTTTCCGCTGGAAAACATAGATTGTAGGTACTCTTTAGAATCGCCTCGCCGAGACGGTTCTAACCAGTACGTACAATGTATGTTTTCCAGCGGAAATGAAAATAATATACACCGCTGTAAACCTCAGTTTTACTGTATAAAAGTGGAGTTTAATGGGGTTCGTAATAATTTCAAGAAAATACATGTACCCGCATATATTTTGTTCTTTTTGAACACATGGAAACCTATTTATGGCATATTTAATACTCGCATCTTTCGAATAAATAAATAAATAAAAATAAAGAAATAAAGCCTGTAATAAAAAATGTTCTATTTAAAATTCTTAATATAAGCAGATTTCTTTAGACATTTTAAACAAAGGAGCAGGGGCTAACAGGAAGTGGATGACATTTCTCACGGCCTTCTTGCGCATGCGCAGATATACGTTGGTATTAAGGTTCTCACGGGTTTAAAGATCTCACGCTACACCGGCTTATTATATAGAAATTAGCGTTATTCATATAATTGAATAGATTGATATCTCAAGCCTTTCTTTAATACTACATCATTTATAACAATACGGAACAATAGACATGACTAGATAACAATGGCAGGTATTGCGAAACGTTTTTTAAACGACATCGGACGTTCTACCTGCGATTTTACATACGTACAAACTACGTTACAATCCCATAATTCTTTGCCGTTCTAGGAAAGTGCCAAACGTTTAATTTTTGAAACGAAATTGTAATAAGCCCCGCCCACTGATACTGTTACGGTCAATCAAAAAGGAGAACATCTGAGCAAACCGTATGTAAGAACCTATCAAGCTGATCAGATCAATGCTTAGTTTTGAGGATTTCTACTGTTTAAATTATCGTTATAACGAGTGTGCCGTTATAACGAATGTCGGTATAAAGAGGTTAGACTGAGGACATAGCGGAAATAGATGCGCTTGATCAGGGTTAGCTCCGTTTGGTCAGAGGCAGTCAGTCCGTCGTTAACGCAAATTGTTGTGCATGTTAAATGAAACGACGTTGTTGTAACGTTGCACGGTAGCAGCAGTCTTCACTCCCAACATTTAGGATTTTACTACTGTCAGGTGCAGGCGCAGCGTCATGGTCAGCTTAATAAGCGGCGAAAGGCTTATCGCCAGTTTGTCAGGCCAGAACCAAACAACTTAAACTCGGTAAACGATTAAAAGTATTTGTCCTGCTCTCACGAAACATCACACACATACTTACTATCACGAAACCTACATTCTGACGACAAAGGGTCATAATTAGAGTATTATTTTCACTGAATTATCTCCCTTTTTTTCAAAATAAATATCTCCTGTTGTTTCATAACCATGGGTAATAGGGCTTTCGTATTTCACATGCGTAATCCTTGTGACATTTTTCATTGAAAATCGCTAACTAGGAAATTCTCAGACTTTTGGTTTATTTGTTTGTTTGATTTGAGGCTTAACGTCCCCGTCAACACTTTAAAGGTCATTTTGGAGACGTTGCTTCCAATTTTGTGGGACTTTTACCCGACATTGAGATGAAGTGACATCTCGAGCCCTGTCGCCCAATGAAACCAATAGGGTTTATTAGCATGGACGGTCTCCCTCTCACCGCGCTTCCTGGACAGGCTTAGATCCTCTAAGCGGTTTTACCAGTACTAGTGTGCGGGCCGGATTCAGCTCTGCGTGGAAGCATCATGCAGCCCATATATTTCTTCAAGCCCCTATGGGCGGGGGCCGAGACTTTTGGTTTAAGAGTTACAACAGGCGGCTACTATATTTAGTTTTCTTTTTCACATCTGACACTTAGTTCATTGATTAACCCATTGGATGCGGGAAACCCCGAAAGGAGTACCTTGGCAAACAGTGCTGGCCCAGATCAGACGTCGCAGAACGTGGGGTCTGATCAGGGCCTACACTATACACATCCGCATGCACTCACACCTACAAACGCGCACAAACTGATTCAAACCCTAATATAATATGAAAAGTTTTTAACAAAATCCGACTTTCACTCTCCTATCAGACAATGAACTCTTAAAAGTAAAATCTATGTTAACAATGACTACGACGCATACCGATTGGTTGCTATTAAAAGCCGACCTATACTGTAAACAAATGACAGCCTCGTATGAAATCGGCGAAGAAAACGTAAAGGTTGTAGTAAAAAACTTCATTCTCAAACGAATCCGCAAAAAGAAAACACAAAGCGTTGCGTTCCAGGTAGGATGGGAAGGTTTCTTAAACCATATATATTCCTGTTCCTTATTATATGATGCATTAAGTGACACCAACCTGGAGGTCCTCCGGGATATGCCGGGGACATGCCCCGACCCCTCCACTTCATAAAAGGCCATTTATCTCAGAAACCATTTAGATCCCCACCCCTAAACCATATATATTCTTGTTCCTTATGATAACCTGTGGGTCCCCCGGGATGTGCCGGGGACGTGCCCCACCCTCTCCACTTCATTAAATGTCATTTAGCTCAGAAACCATTGAGATTCCCACCCATAAACCATATATATTCTTGTTCCTTATGGTAAGACTGATTCAGTGACAACAACCTAGGGGTCACCCAGGGCATACCCGGGCCATGCTCCACCCCTTGACTTCACAAAAGACCATATATCTGAGAAACTGTTAAGAGCCCCAACCCTAAACCATATATATTGTTGTTCCTTGTGATAAGACGCAATCAGTGACACCAGCACGGGGGTCCCCCGGGGTACCATGGGCCATGCCCCACCCATTTACTTTATTAAAATCCATATATCTCAGAAACTGTTCAGATCCCCACTAATTAACCATATATATTCTTGTTCCTTATGATAGGACTCAACTTCATAATAGGCAATATATCTCAAAAACCATTCAATTCCCCATCCTATAATCACATATATTCTTGTTCATTGTTAATAGACACATTCAGCCATCCCGGTCTTGGGGGGTCCGTAGGGGCAATTTCTCATCCTGCCACTCATAAAAGGGCCTCATATCTCAGATCTACGATACGGTAAAGCACTACTGGAAACGGCTAAAGCAAAAACTAAGAGTGATCAGTGTTATTTCTTCCCATCCGCAAGAACTCCACCGCCGGATAGCGACGACAACCCCATCAGATATAAGCTGAGCACGGGAGAGCTGTATTCGATACCTACGTCCGGAAAGAAAAGTCCCATGCATTTGAAAGATATTGAGTTTTACGAAAAGTGGTTCAAAGACTTGTTCGCTGTTGTAACAGAATATCTGAGAGATGTGACCCTTAGCTTAGCCGTATCTGATTAGACATAACGTGAAAAAAAAAAGAAAGCGATTTTCGCAAATCGAACATTTGGGACCAGTTGTATCCTCGAACGAGTAAAGAGGAGAGACACCGGGTATTGGTGGTGGTGGGTGGTGGTGGTTGTGGTGTCTGTGGTGGTGGTGGTGATGGCTGTGGTGGTGGCTGTGGTGGCTGTGTTGGTGGTGGTGGTGGTGGCTGTGGTGGTGGAAGTGGGTGGTGGTGGTGGCTGTGGTGGTGTTGACTGTAGTGGTGGTGGTCAATGATGTGAAAAGAAGAACGCAAGAGTTCATATGGCGAAGGACCCACGAGCTTGCGAGTGCGTCTTCGCCATATGAACGAGTGCCGACCTTCTTGGTGGAAGTGGGTGGTGGAAGTGGGTGGTGGTGGTGGCTGTGGTGGTGTTGTCTGTAGTGGTGGTGGTCAATGATGTGAAAAGAAGGACGCAAGAGTTCATATGGCGAAGGACGCACATGCTTGCGAGTGCGTCTTCGCCATATGAACGACTGCCGACCTTCTTTTCACATCATTGACCACCACCACTACAGTCAACACCACCACAGCCACCACCACCACCCACTTCCACCACCACAGCCACCACCACAGCCACCACCACCACCACCACAGCCACCACAGCCACCACCACAGCCATCACCACCACCACCACAGACACCACAACCACCACCACCCACCACCACCAATACCCGGTGTCTCTCCTCTTTACTCGTTCGAGGATACAACTGGTCCCAAATGTTCGATTTGCGAAAATCGCTTTCTTTTTTTTTTCACGTTATGTCTAATCAGATACGGCTAAGCTAGGGGACTCATCTCTCAGATATTCTGTTACAAAAGCGAGCAAGTCTTTGAACCACTTTTCGTAAAACTCAATATCTTTCAAATGCATGGGACTTATCTCTCCGGACGTAGGTATCGAATACAGCTCTCCCGTGCTCAGCTTATATCTGATGGGGTTGTCGTCGCTATCCGGCGGTGGAGTTCTTGCGGATGGGAAGAAATAACACTGATCACTCTTAGTTTTTGCTTTAGCCGTTTCCAGTAGTGCTTTACCGTATCGTAGATCTGAGATATGAGGCCCTTTTATGAGTGGCAGGATGAGAAATTGCCCCTACGGACCCCCCCTCCCTCCTCAAGACGGGGATGGCTGAATGTGTCTATTAACAATGATCAAGAATATATGTGATTATAGGATGGGGAATTGAATGGTTTTTTAGATATATTGCCTATTATGAAGTTGAGTCCTATCATAAGGAACAAGAATATATATGGTTAATTAGTGGGGATCTGAACAGTTTCTGAGATATATGGATTTTAATGAAGTAAATGGGTGGGGCATGGCCCATGGTACCCCGGGGGACCCCCGTGCTGGTGTCACTGATTGCGTCTTATCACAAGGAACAACAATATATATGGTTTAGGGTTGGGGCTCTTAACAGTTTCTCAGATATATGGTCTTTTGTGAAGTCAAGGGGTGGAGCATGGCCCGGGTATGCCCTGGGTGACCCCTAGGTTGTTGTCACTGAATCAGTCTTACCATAAGGAACAAGAATATATATGGTTTATGGGTGGGAATCTCAATGGTTTCTGAGATAAATGACATTTAATGAAGTGGAGAGGGTGGGGCACGTCCCCGGCACATCCCGGGGGACCCACAGGTTATCATAAGGAACAAGAATATATATGGTTTAGGGGTGGGGATCTAAATGGTTTCTGAGATAAATGGCCTTTTATGAAGTGGAGGGGTCGGGGCATGTCCCCGGCATATCCCGGAGGACCTCCAGGTTGGTGTCACTTAATGCATCATATAATAAGGAACAGGAATATATATGGTTTAAGAAACCTTCCCATCCTACCTGGAACGCAACGCTTTGTGTTTTCTTTTTGCGGATTCGTTTGAGAATGAAGTTTTTTACTACAACCTTTACGTTTTCTTCGCCGATTTCATACGAGGCTGTCATTTGTTCACAGTATAGGTCGGCTTTTAATAGCAACCAATCGGTATGCGTCGTAGTCATTGTTAACATAGATTTTAATTTTAAGAGTTCATTGTCTGATAGGAGAGTGAAAGTCGGATTTTGTTAAAAACTTTTCATATTATATTAGGGTTTGAATCAGTTTGTGCGCGTTTGTAGGTGTGAGTGTATGCGGATGTGTATAGTGTAGGCCCTGATCAGACCCCACGTTCTGCGACGTCTGATCTGGGCCAGCACTGTTTTCCAAGGTACTCCTTTCGGGGTTTCCCGCATCCAATGGGTTAATCAATGAACTAAGTGTCAGATGTGAAAAAGAAAACTAAATATAGTAGCCGCCTGTTGTAACTCTTAAACCAAAAGTCTCGGCCCCCGCCCATAGGGGCTTGAAGAAATATATGGGCTGCATGATGCTTCCACGCAGAGCTGAATCCGACCCGCACACTAGTACTGGTAAAACCGCTTAGAGGATCTAAGCCTGTCCAGGAAGCGCGGTGAGAGGGAGACCGTCCATGCTAATAAACCCTATTGGTTTCATTGGGCGACAGGGCTCGAGATGTCACTTCATCTCAATGTCGGGTAAAAGTCCCACAAAATTGGAAGCAACGTCTCCAAAATGACCTTTACAGTGTTGACGGGGACGTTAAGCCTCAAATCAAACAAACAAATAAACCAAAAGTCTGATAATTTCCTAGTTAGCGATTTTCAATGAAAAATGTCACAAGGATTACGCATGTGAAATACGAAAGCCCTATTACCCATGGTTATGAAACAACAGGAGATATTTATTTTGAAAAAAGGGGAGATAATTCAGTGAAAATAATACTCTAATTATGACCCTTTGTCGTCAGAATGTAGGTTTCGTGATAGTAAGTATGTGTGTGATGTTTCGTGAGAGCAGGACAAATACTTTTAATCGTTTACCGAGTTTAAGTTGTTTGGTTCTGGCCTGACAAACCGGCGATAAGCCTTTCGCCGCTTATTAAGCTGATCATGACGCTGCGCCTGCACCTGACAGTAGTAAAATCCTAAATGTTGGGATGGAAGACTGCTGCTACCGTGCAACGTTACAACAACGTCGTTTCATTTAACATGCACAACAATTTGCGTTAACGACGGACTGACTGTCTCTGACCAAACGGAGCTAACCCTGATCAAGCGCATCTATTTCCGCTATGTCCTCAGTCTAACCTCTTTATACCGACATTCGTTATAACGGCACACTCGTTATAACGATAATTTAAACGGTAGAAATCCTCAAAACTAAGCATTGATCTGATCAGCTTGATAGGTTCTTACATACGGTTTGCTCAGATGTTCTTCTTTTTGATTGACCGTAACAGTATCAGTGGGCGGGGCTTATTACAATTTTTTTTCAAAAATTAAACGTTTGGCACTTTCCTAGAACGGCAAAAAATTATGGGATTGTAACGTAGTTTGTACGTATGTAAAATCGCAGGTAGAACGTCCGATGTCGTATAAAAAACGTTTCGCAATACCTGCCATTGTTATCTTGTCATGTCTATTGTTCCGTATTGTTATAAAAGATGTAGTATAAAAGAAAGGCTTGAGATATCAATCTATTCAATTAAATGAATAACGCTAATTTCTATATAATAAGCCGGCATAAGCGAAAACGGTACTTAACGCATATACGCGCAGCGAAGACTCTTTACTGCACAGCTAGAAGGCCGGAAAAGGCGAACCTCGCTATCGCATCACGAAACCACGCCTATATAATTTTGATCCCTTTAAACCCAACTTTTGTATGGTAAAACTAGGGTTTAAGGGGGGTGGAGTAAATATTATTTTCCTCATTTCTGCCCCCTAGACATAGGTTGTGGGTACTCGATAGAACCGACTCATTAAGGCGGTTCTATTGAGTAACCACAATGTATGGGTCACGTGTGTGACGCCGAGTTCAGCAACGGAAGGTCAGGTGGTTTTTCTCCGGTCACTCCGGTTTTCGCCCACCTCTGAATAACGATCGACTCGGTATGAGTAAAATAGTCTTGAAAGGGTCGTAAAACCCGAACCAAAAAAAATATATATTACTGTTTGAAGCGGAAATAAGATAAAATATTTTTTCTCCTGAAATTTTTCAGTTTTTGGTTAGTAATTTTTTCCATATATTTGCATGGGCGGAATTTCGTAATGGTATAAGGCCTAAAAAGTCCCGTCACACCGCGCAGACTTTGCGGACGTATTAAATCTATTTTGTTTGGTTAAAATATTTCTATGTTGAAAACGGGGCAAAATGATTGATCCGCCCCCGCCCATCAGGGGCTTAGAGCTGCGAGTCGGCCCGGCCATGCGTATAAACTCTATTGTTTTTATTAGGCGGCAGGGATTGAGATGTCATTTCATCTCAATGTCGGGGTAAAAGTCCCACAAAATTGGAAGCGACGTCTCCAAAATGACCTAAATTATGTTGACGGGGACGTTAAACCTCAAAATGAACAAACAAAACTTTTTTCCCCGGGGCGCAGTCCTTTCTCACGCCTTTAGTAATTGAAGCGATAGCAGATCATCAAATCGCGCTCTTCCAGCACCTTCCATTGTTTTCCGGTTTTCGAGGCGATAAGTGGTTCGCCGCGATTGTTAATAATATCAATACGACACCGGGTAGTATCCCCCTAAATATACGGATAGGGGCGCTCGAGCGAACGGTGTAGACCCCGATCGCCCTGACCCGATCGGGGACAGCAAACTTCGCCATTTCGCGGGAACGCCTTTCGATCGTCGCCCGAGACCTCAAACTTTAGGATAATTACGGCGTAATTACGGTAATTTAAATAAATTAAACACTCGTCCGATATTTAGGGTAGTTTCGTCATCTAATCGTTTCTCTTACGTTTCCGGGAGTGACGTCATTCTGCGCATGCGCAGTCCATGACGCCAAAGTGACCCTCCTACTACTACTATTGTAAATTTTACCGCCGAAAATAAAACTAAATTTTTAGATGAAAAATTGTGATATTTTTCCTATTTCTGCTCAAAATATAGATTGTAGGTACTCGTTGGAACCGCCTCATCGAGGCGGTTCTAACGAGTACCCACAATCTATATTTTAGAGCAGAAATAAGAACAATAATGTATATCCCTGTAAACCCCAGTTTTTCTATATAAAAGTGGGGTTCGAGGGGGGCAAAATTATATAGGCGTGTTTTCGTGATGTGGAGGTGGGTGGGTGGGGAAACTCAGCATCAACCTGAGGTACCATGTTATGCATCATTTCTCTTTAAAAATACCACACCCACTCATACTTTCTTTTGTGTGTTATACCAACGTTTTTGGATAATATCCTACCTAAATGTTCTCCTTTTAAATTAAAGTACTACATCTGCAGCAACCTTTTATGAAAATCGTCATTTTTAATAAAAGTTTTGCATCTTCAAATTCAATAAATCATAGCTTATCTCTAAAACTGAATGACAAATTATTTTGAAACTTGAATTTAACATTGGAAGAGTCCAATGAGTTGAATGGGTTTTGGTGACCTTGATCTAGTGTTTAAGGTAACGGGGGCCGGTCGAATTTCAAATTAGGGGTCCACATTTGGTGCATTTTTCTGTCTCTGAACAAATATCTTCAACTTCTCCTGATGCATTGCCTAAAGAGTTCCTTTTAGTAAACAGATTTTGCAAGTAAGCCCTGTTTTTTTTTTTTTATTTGTTTAATAAAATGATCATGAAAGCGAGCGGGGTAATTAAATATGAACAGGTGGTATCATGTTTTATGGATAGCGTCCTATCTAAATTTTCTTTTAAGTACAATATGAGATCTGCAGCAATGGTTCGTGACAACTATGTATTTCTTGCACACCAGACAAGGGAATCCGTGATTTTACCCTGGGATAGAAATTTATGTTCTGACCCTGGTGTTCCGACCCCAAATCGAAAATAATCGCGTGTTTGAAAAATGCACTGGTTGATTACAACCTCATGCGCGACGTCGTCATGCGTGACGTCACTAAACATTCCTGTTGTGTCATCACAAAATGGCGGACGTCGGTAACCGAAGTGACAGCAGCATTAAAAATTCGCAATAGAAATGGAAGGTATGCAAGAAAAAGAATCCAATATGGATGTGAGGGGTGGATAGAAAAATCCGTCCCTCGGGATCACTGTCCGGCATCACTCGGCAAGCCTCGTGATGCCGGACAGTGTCCCTCGGGACGGATTTTTCAATCCACCCCTCACACCCATATAAGATTCTTATATTCTGTCATGTTTGCAACTTGGATCACAATAAAACATTTTTTTCTTAATTACATGACGGATTCTTTTGAACTTATTTGAATGCAGCATTTGGAGAATACAAAATTTTGACTACGGCATGGGTAATTTGACCTTAGTTTCGTGGTTTGATGGGCTGTGAGATTATCCGACGGCCCGCGGGGCTCATATGGTCAATCTCTGCCCCTCCATCTCCCTCCCCAACTCTACCAATCATGTCAGGTCTTCATTTACACCAGTTGCACTGTCCTTTCTCATTTTTTCCCGTTTATGTAAAGTATAAAGACAGCGGCAGTTATTACATAACAATCTGCATTTCTGCTTATTTTACATCTTGGAATTTACAGAATATGAGCCGGCGCATGACAAAACCTAAAATAAGACCGATGCGACCAGGAGAGACTGAAATCGACCTGCGCACCCATCCACTATGTCGAGACCTTTTGCTTATGTCTCTTTGCATAGATCGTGGCCTATACTACGTACATGCGATCAGTGAATACTCTGATCAGACTGCGCGGATGCGCAGGCATATCTGAGTCTTCGCTGATCGCTCAAGCCTTCTTGTAGGTTTTGTCATGCGTTGGCTCATATTTGTTAATCTCCCAAATCTGTGTATGTTTTTTTTTTTTTTTTTTAAAGTGTCTTAAGTTAATATTGTGTGTGCAAATAGTTGATTAGGTTTCGGTGATCTTTACCCCATTCTTCAGGTCCGCCTGAAATTGGATATTATAAATTGTTTTGTGACCTTTAAATCAAGTTCAGCAAAACCTAACATTGTTAGTTTACCATTACTTATTTAGCCCTTTGGTGTGCCCTGGTCAAATTATCATCCGTCCTCTCAAATGATTCCAAAATACTGTGCAAACAAGCTTAAGGTTACTAAACTTAGACCTAATTTGACCTTTGCTGACCTTGAAAGGTTGTTAATGTTAACATTATGCAATTAACTTGAAAGCACGGCTAATTGGTACATTTATGGCTGATTGTTAGGAGGATGAAACAAACACAAAACAAGACAAATTACGAGTGTTTATGAAATGGAACAATCAGCCCTCTCGACCTCATACGGGTTGACCAGACCATTAGAAAACACTAAACAACAACTCACAACGAATTTGCAAACATACAACAAAAATATCAGCAAAAGACCAACACCAAAACTACCGCCTTAGAGCGGTCAGCAGCATATGCCACCGGTGGTGGCATTTATTTAATGTTGGTAAGTACCTGATGCTCTGTCTCTGGTTAAGCCCATCGGTGTCTAACTGTTTTCACTGACCGTTCCTAGGCGGTTCTTCAAGAAACTATACCATACCCAAAGCTTGCCTTAGACAAAATCTGACCTACTTTGTTCTGTGGTGAGCTTAAAAATTTGACAAAGGACACTCAACATTTAACCATCGCAACTACCAGACGTCCAGATGCTACATCCCATAAAGTTAACTTAAACCCACCAGTATTTCATTACGAAACCACGCCTATACAAATACATTGTAAATTTTATCACTGAAAAATAAAAAAATCCTGATGAAACATTTCGATATTTTTCTTATTTCTGCTCAAAACATAGATTGTGGATACTCGTTAGTACCGCCTCGACGAAGCGGTTCTAACGAGTACTCACAATCTATGTTTTTAAGCAGAAATAAGAAAAATAATGTATACCCCTGCAAACCCCTGTTTTACTTTATAAAAGTGGAGTTCAAGGGGGTCAGAATTGTATAGGCGTGTTTTCGTGATGAAATATAGACTGTTGGTACACGTTAGAACCGCCACGACGAGGCGGTTCTAACGAGTAACCATAATCTACGTTTTAAGCAGAAATAAGAAAAATAATGTATACTCCTGCAAACACCAGTTTTACTTCATAAAGGTGGGGTTCGAGGTGGTCAAAATTATAAAGGCATGTTTTCGTGATGTTATTGACCGTTCCAAGGTGGTGTATTTGCTGTGGCTCCTTCATGTTTTGTGTTGGTGGTTGTGATTCTGTTCCTTATCATATACAGTAGAACTTCGATGGCTCGAACACCGATGACTTGTTTGCCATGGATGTGTCGAACCCATGTTTGAGCCCCTAGCAAAACCCTACACATAAAAATTAGTGGGGGATAATTAAGGAGATTTTAGTTTTTTATCTTGGAAATGTATGCTGTGTGTACTCATTAGAATCGCCTCGATGAGGCGATTCTAATGAGTAGACATAGCATACATTTTCATTATAGAATGCCGAAAAGATGTCTAAAAGTATCTCTTTATGCCTCCTGATAGTAACCCTCAGTGGCTCGAACTACCCGTGGAACCTCGAAAATCTGTTCGAGCCATTGAAGTTCCACTGTGATGATTCTGATTGTTCCCCCTTTTGGTTGTTGATTTTTAGTTACGCTTGTCCTTCCAGTTTAATGTTTGTCATGTTTGCGATTCTAATTCCTACCCCCATTATGTATATTGCTCCTATTTAGTTTGGTGTGGATATTTTGAGTCACCGCCTTTTTAGGAAAACATTACGAAAACACGCCTATTCAAATACATTGTAACCTTTATCGGCGAAAAAATTAAAATTTTAAGATGAAAAATTGTGATATTTTTCTAATTTCTGCTCAAAATATAGATTGTGGATACTCGTTAGAACCGCCTCATCGAGGCGGTTCTAACGAGTACCCACAATCTATGTTTTTAAGCAGAAATAAGAAAAAGAATGTATACCCCTGCAAACCCCAGTTTTACTTTATAAAAGTGGGGTTCGATGGGTCAAAATTATATAGGTGTGTTTTCGTGATATTACTTACCGTTCCAAGGTGGTGTATTTACTGTGGCTCCTTCATGTTTTGTGTTGGTGGTTGTGATTCTGTTCCTTATCAAATGAGCCCCGCCAAGCGAATTTGTGTCTTCGAGCATTCCGTCATGACAAATTGTAACTGCGCATGCCCAGCCATTCAGAGGGGCCAGGGATATGGCTTTCTGTCTGAAGGTTCCTCTTGATTCACTGCTTGTATGAACGAGCAGCGAAGGTTCTGGCGAGACTGCGCGGATGCACAGGCTCGCCTGAACATTCGCTGCTCGCATAGGCGATAAGTGCCAAACTCGCTTGACGGGGCCCATATATGCTGTTATGTTGATGATTCGGATTCTCCCCCCTTTTGGTTGTAATTTTTAGTTACGCTTGTCCTTCCAGTTTAATGTTTGTCATGTTTGCGATTCTAATTCCTACCCCCACAATGTATATTGCTCCTATTTAGTTTGGTGTGGATATTTTGAGTCACCGCCTTTTTAGGAAAGAGCTGCTGACTCGGTTTACCTGTTGTCCGTTTTGTTTACTGTCGTCACTCCATGATTCGACTTCTTTCCTTTTGATATTTTGGGAAGAATTTTGACCTGATTGTAAACTTTCGGATCGTTTCTCTTTTTAATCGTCTTTATATATAATTTGCGAAAAGCGAAAACGTGTCTTTGGAATAAAGCGCCTAGCGAAAATAAATAAATCCGTTTTCGGAATATACGTCCCACCTTACAAGTATCTGTACCTTACGTGAAATAGTGCATTTTTCTCATCTCCAAAACAGTTATTTTTTCTGATGAAAATTTATTTGTGATACTTTTCTTAAACACTATCATACACTTTCATAGTTTTTAGATGTTCGTTATTGTTTGTTTGTTTGTATTGGAGTTTAAAGGCCCAGTCAACACTATTTAGGTCATTTTTGAGCCGGTCAGTTTACCTATCAACACTTTCCTGGGCAGGCTTATACGTAAGCGGTTAACCAGTACAGTGCACATTCTTTTGCCAGAAACTGACAAATGCCCTTCTTGAATCAGCGGAAGGGAGAGAATGACCGTAGAAAAGATTTCATGATCAATCTCCACGAAAGAATGTTGCCGACCCCGGCGGGAGTCGAACCCGCGTCCTCCTGATCACCAGTCAGACGCGCATCCGACTGAGCCACTGAGGCCGGCTAGATGTTCGTTATAACGGCCTCAGTGAGTCTTAACGAGTAACAACAAGCTATGTCTTGGAGCAGAAATGCATCACGTGAACAAGTCCGTGAAATAAAGACCCCCTAAGCCCCGCTTTATATAGAGAAAAATGGGGTTTACGGGGGTATATATTATTTTTCTAATTTTTGCTCCAAGACATAGGTTGTGGGTACTCGTTAGAACCGCCTCAATGAGGTGGTTCTAACGAGCACTCACAGCCTATGTTTGCAGTATAAATAGGAAAAATGTCACGGATTTTCATAGGAAAAGTAGACATTTTGGAGATGTGAAAAATGCACTATGTCGCACGGGTTTGTTCACGTAATTAAAAATAATAATGTATAATCCTGTAACCAACATTTTTTTCTCTATGAAGTAGGATTTGTACGTGATTACATGATAATGTTTCCGGAACAGCACGAAAACACGCCTATAATATTTTGACCCCCTTGAACCCCACTTTTATATAGTTACGCTGGGGTTTACAGGGGTAAACCTTATTTTTCGTATTTCTTCTCTAAAATATAGATTGTGGGTACTCGTCAGAACCGCCTCGATGTGGCGGTTCTAACGAGTACCAACAATATATATTTTGAGCAGAAATAAGAAAAAAAAATTGGTAAATTTTTTTTCAACTGAATTTTTTTTATTGGCGGTAGTGTTTACAATGCAATTGTATAGGCGTGTTTTCATAATGTAAAAACTATCCTTATTACAGCGAAGACTGTGTGGATCCGAAGACTGAACTGACTCTTCGTTTGACGTCCCCCGCCCATAGGGGCTTGAAGAAATATATGGGCTGCATGATGCTTCCACGCAGAGCTGAATCCGGCCCGCACACTAGTACTGGTAAACCGCTTAGAGGCCTGTCCAGTAACCGCGGTGCGAGGCGGACCGTCCATGCTAATAAACCCTATTGGTTTCATTGGGCGGCAGGGCTTGAGATGTCTTTTCATCTCGATGTCGGGTAAAAGTCCCACAAAATTGGAAGCGACGTCTCCAAAATGACCTTTACAGTGTTAACGGGGACGTTAAACCTCAAATCAAACAAACAAACAAACAAGACTCTTCGTTTGATGGATATGTCCGAATACACATTGTTTGCTGGTACAACCCATACCGAATATCATTGAATATCATACCGAATAACTATTTTTCAACCATTTTACACCATTATAAGCCAATGGAAGCAAACTTTTACCATGGGAAGCAGAGTTTTGCTAACATGCAACCAAAATCACAAAACACTCTACTCCACCCCACCCCCCCCCCCCCCCCCACACACACACACATACACACACACGTACAAAAACGTTGCCCATGATCAAGATTGATCCACTAGTCTCAAAAATACACGTGTTTGAAAAAATAGACCAAGCCCATACTGAAAGTTCACTTTGTGCGCCTTCTGCTCAGGTGAAAAAGAAAGGAAGAAAAGAAAGAAAGAAAGAAAGGAAGTAAGAAAATTCAATTCTTTAAAGTATGGGCCTGCATGTGACAAAATCTTCAATAAGACTTGAGCGATCAGCGAATCATCACGAAAACACGCCTATATAATTTTGACCCCCTTGAACCCCACTTTTATATAGTAAAACTGGGTTTTCCGGGGGTATACCTTATTTTTCTTATTTCTGCTCTAAAATATAGAGTGTGGGTACTCGTTAGAACCGCCTCGATGAGTGTCCACAATCTATCTTTTGAGCAGAAATAAGAAAAATATCACAATTTTTCATCTTAAAATTTTCATTTTTTTCGGCGATAAAGGTGGCAATGTATTTGTATAGGCGTGCTTGCGTAATGGACTCAGATCAGCCCATGCATTTGCGAAGACTGATCAGAGTCTTCGAACCTTTAACATACAGACACCGGACTATCTAAACCAAGACCAGCAAAATCTCTGGTCATACCCTGTTAACCTGCAAGATCGGTTGAGTAATCGGTTGAGTCATGACGAGGCCCTAATTGTTGGTTTTGCTGCGCTCCGGTTCAATCTTAATTCGCTTTATTTTTTTCTAATATGTTTAGATTTATAGCGAAACCAATCGAAGGGCACTTGTCTATTGTGGCACGGGTCGGCCTCCATTGTATTCCTCGATTTCCAGGGCTGTATTTGTAGACTATGAAAAGACAAGCAGAAAAGGAAAAGGTTTTTTCGCAGTGTACGCAATGATTGGTAAGATGATATTTTTTTTCATTTCTGCTCTAAAATATAGATTGTTGGTACTCGTCAGACCGGTTCTAACGAGTACCAAAACTCGATTAAATTTTCGTAAAGTTTACAATCTATTTGTGAAGGCTTGTTTTGGTAATGTTTACCAGTATGACAAGTTATCTTGCCCCCGCCCATCGAGGCTTGGAGAAATATATATTGGGCTGCATGATGCTTCCACGCGTGAAAGTGGCCGCACACGATTTCTGGTTTTCGTTTGTTTGATTTGAGGTTTAACGTCCCCGTCAACACAGTATATGTCATTTTTGAGACGTTGCTTCCAATTTTGTTGGACTTTTACCCGGCATTGAGATTAAATGGCATCTCAACCCTGTCGCCCAATTAAACAAATAGGGTTAATTAACATGGGCGGTCCGACTCGGACCGCTTTGCCTGGGCAGGCTTAGACCCATCTTCTTTCTTATGAATATTTTCATTGCTCTTAAAGGAACTCATTTTTGATTTTTATTAGATCCTCTCAGGGGTATCAGTACTCGTGTGCGGGCCGGTTTCAGCTCTGCGTGGAAGCAACATACAGCCCATCTATTTGTTCAAGCCCCGATGGGCGGGGGCCGACACGAGTACTGCTTAACCCCTTAGAAGGTCTAAGCCTGCCCAGGCAAAGTTGTCCCTGCATGTAAACCTTAGTGGTTTCATTGGGCGGCAGTGATATGAAATGTCATTTCATCTCAATGTCGGGTAAAAGCTTAAGTCCCACGAAATTGGAAGCAACGTCTCCAAAATGACCTATAAAGTGTTGACGGAGACGTTAAACCTAAAATCAAACAAAATCAAATAAACAAATGACGAAGTTATCGTATATCCAACATTTATCATATGACGCCGTTGATAATCAGTGGATAACGTCGTGTAATAAAATCACACGAGTAATAACACTTTGGCGGGATTAAGTAACGCCATGCCGACGTCCATGTCAACCATGCATGCTTGTGTTAAAATTGTCAAATTTAAGGCGGTGAAATCCAATTTAAAGTGGTCATATGAAAAACAGAATCTTACACTCGTGGTCATTTCATATGAAATTTATGAAACTCGCCAGAGGCTCGTTTCATAGATTTCATTTGAATTGACCACGTAAAATCCTCTATGTTAGTAATCGGGGTTTCCAACTTTCATTGGCTGACAGTTGGGCAAGATCTGGTATCTTTGAAGCAGGTACTGGTAGATAGAGGATTTTACATGAGTGTTAATGTATTATTGAATTCATTTAATGATTTGAGGAAAAGGAATGAAATGCGAGACTTTGCCGATCATGTTAGTCCTTTTCCTCAACGAGTTTAATAAATTCAATCATACATGAGCACGAATGCAATATTCTATTTTTCATATGACATCTAAAACGCATTTTATTCAAGATTGTTTAACAACAACAAAATCAATTGTCAATATTCCGCCATTAGTAAACGCGACGTCGTTAAAGGCATTTATTCTTGTAACAGTAGGACACACCGTGTGCTCGTAATTGTTTTATTGCCCACCTGTTATATACTCTCTGTATCAGATCAAAGGCGATCCCTAATAGGGCGATTTGTAGCTCTAAGGAATCCCCTGACTGAGGCACTTAAGGGGAAAATCAATAAGGTACACTCTAGTCAACAGTTGGTAAACTATTGATTTTTCTCCAAAGAGGCCCCTTACCTGTTGAAGACAGAGGACTTCTCTTCAGTCAGCACTGAGGGCTATATAATATTATGTAATGCAATGATGGTCCATAATAAACAAGAATAAATGCCTTTAAGGACGCCGTACATGTAACGTTACGAGACGCATCTAACTAATTTGCATATTTAATCCACTAGTGTATTATCGAATTTATTACATGGCGTTATTACACTCTCAGACGCGAAGTCATATGATAAAAGGGGTTTGTTTTTATGTCGATCGTTTCTTCACTTTCTTTCTTTTTCGTCTTTCTTCCCTGTCCATCTGTCATTTCCTCCAATAGCTCTTCTCTCTTTCCCCCTTTCTCTGTGAGACAACACATAATGACCCACAACAGTTGACCTGTCGTTTAACCCAATACAATCATTATCTTACAGACAGAGACGAAAAATGCGGAGGCATACTAATAACGCCCACAGGAGTAATTCGGTCTCCTGACAGAAAGAAAAACGGCAAATATGAAAATAACCTACGCTGTATCTGGACGATGATAGCACCCGATGATAGTTTTATAGAGCTTCAGCTTTACCATATAGATTTAGAAGAGAACTTAACTTGTGCATTTGATTATATTGAAGTAAGTTAAATTATACAGTCGAACTTCAATGGCTCGAACACCTTTGGGACCTCGAAAATCTGTTCGAGACAGGGATGGTTCGAGCCACAGAGGCTTACTGCCAGGAGGCATAACGAGGTATTTTTTGACATATTTTCGGTGTCCTGTAATGAAAATGTATGCTGTGTGTACTCATTAGAATCGCCTTATCGAGGCGAATCTAATGAGTACACACAGCATACATTTGCAAGATAAAAGACGAAAGTCTCCTAAATTATCTCGCATCATTTTTTATATAGAGGATTTCCCTAGGGGCTCAAGAACGGGTTCGGCTCAGCCATGGTAAACGAACCATCGGTGTTCGAGCCATCGAAGTTCTACTGTAGTTAATATTTTGTTTTTTAGATCTTTCTGTCTCTTCGTTTTTAAATCGACACACACACACGCACGCAAGCACGCACGCACGGCCGCACGCACGCAATGAATGTTGTTTTACATGTACATGTATTGCATTAGTTATAACACCCCAGTTTGACATAGCGCATTTTTAGAGTTCTAAACACGTATTTTCTGATGTGATTTTTTTCAGTTCCATTTTCAAACTTAGATTGTTAGTGGTCGTTAGTCGGTTCTAACAAGCAAGACAAAAAAAGTAATGTACAACAATAATCGTCCTTCCCATCACGAAAACACGCCTATTCAATTCTGACACCGTAGAACCCCACTTTCATATACACTTAGTAGAACTTGGCTTTTTAGATGTTCTAAACAAGTACAGTCGAACTTCGATGGCTCGAACCCCTTTGGGACCATGAAAATTTATTCGAGACAGGGGTAGTTCGAGCCATTGAGGTTGACTGTCAGGAGGCATAACGAGATACTTTTGAACATCCTTTCGATGTTATATAATGAAAATTTATGATGTGTGTACTCATTAGAATCGCCTCACCGAGGCGATTCTAATGAGTACACACAGCATACATTTGCAAGATAAAAGACTAAAATCTCCTTAATTATCCCCACCATTTCTTATCTTGAGGATTTCCTTAGGGCCTCAAGCACGAGTTCGACCCAGCCATGGTAAACGAGCCATCGGTGTTCGAGCCATCGAAGTTCTACTGTATTTTATGATGTGATTTTTTTTTCAGTTCCTTTTGCAAACCTACATTGTTAGTGGTCGTTTGTCGGTTCTAACGAGTACCCACAAACTATGAAGCAAGCAAAAAGAAAGTAATGTGCACCCATAATCGGCCTTCCCATCACGAAAACATGCCTTTTCAATTCTGACACCCTAGAACCCCACTTTTATATACAATTAACAGAACTTGGCTTTTAAGATGTTCTAAACAAGTATTTTCTGATGTGATTTTTTCCAGTTCCTTTTTCAAACTTAGATTGTTAGTGGTCGTTAGTCGGTTCTAACGAGTACCCACAACCTATGAAGCAAGCAAAAAGAAAGGTATGGGCACCCATTATCGGCCTTCCCATCACGAACACATGCCTATTCAATTCTGACACCCTAGAACCCCACTTTTACGAGTACCCACAACCTCGGAAGCAAGACAAAAAAAGTAATGTACACCCATAATCGCCCTTCCCATCACGAAAACACGCCTATTTGATTCTGAACCCCTTGAAACCCACCTTTTGGTTTAAACAATATTTATTTCACTTCAATATACAATTTGACCCCCACCACTTTTTATAGTAAAACTGAGGTTTACATGGGTAAGCCTTAGTTTTCTTGTTTCTGTTCTAAAATATAGATTATGGGTACTCGTTAGAACCGCCTCATCGAGGCGGTTCTAAAGTGCACCCACAATCTATATTTTGAGCAGAAATAAGAAAAAATATCACAATTGTTCATCTTAAAATCTTTGTTTTGTTTTTTTTTTCGGGGTAAAAATTATCATGTATTTGTATAGGCATGTGTTTATAATGTAATTTCTCTTTAGACGATATGGGCCCCGTCAAGCGATTTTGATACTTATCGCCTATGCATGCAGCGAAGGCTCAGGCGAGCCTGCGCATCCGCGCAGTCTCGCCAGAACCTTCGCTGCTCGCTCATACAAGCAGTGAATCAAGCGGAACCTTCAGACAGAAAGCTATATCCCTGCCCCCCCCCCCCCCCTGAATGGCTGGGCATGCGCAGTTAAAATTTGTCATGACGGAATGCTCGAAGACACAAATTCGCTCGGCGGGGCTCATATGGTTAGGGTGTTCATTGCATGAGCTTGTCATTACGGTAACAAACCACTGTGACAGTGCATTTTTTCACATCTCCAAAATGGCTACTTTTCTGATGAAAATCCGTGATATTTGCCTTCTCTATACTGCAAACATAGGTTGTGGGTGCTCGTTAGAACCACCTAACGAGCACCCGCAACCTATGTCTTGGAGCAGAAATAAGAAAGATAATGATTCATAGCACGGACTTGGTCAAATGTTGTACATGTAACGTGATTAAATGTATTCCATTTTGGGGACGACTATTCATCAATCGACCAAAGTTATAAAGCGCATTAACCATTCGATGTAAAAACCACGTGACTTTCACTGACTTGTCGGAAATCCAGGTAACGGTAGTAAAAAAAGCCCATCTATTCTTATTTCTACGAGGCCAGGTTGTTGCGCAAGAGAGTTATCTATTGAACCTTGGGAGAAATCATGAGTTTGCTTCATGAAAACACAATTATTCAATTTTGACCCCCTTAAACTCCACTTTCATATTTTAAAATTAGGGTTTACAGGGGAATACATCATTCTTCTAATTTCAGCTTAAAAATATAGATTGATGGTACTCGATGAAAATCGGACAATTTTCATATTCTTTGGTGATAGGTGATATAATTTTCAATGAGGGTTTTCGTGCTCGGTTTTGTAGTGTACACGCTGACCAGATATCCCAGAACGCATTGTCTGATTAAAGTCTACACTGTTTACTTAAAGAGTATGGGTGCTAAACGAAACAGTCTAATATGGAGTGCCGTTATACTATTTAATCCATATTTATAGATATCCTTAATTCGATTATTGGATATCCATAATTCGAATTATGGATATACATAAATCAGCCGAATAATGGATATCCATAAATCGAATTATAGATATCCATAAATCGATTTATGGATGTCCATAATTCGATTTATGAATATCATTCATTCAGAGCGATTTATGGATATCCATAATTCGAAATATGGATATGACTAATTCCGATAATGGATATCACTAAAATCAAAATATTGATATCCATTATTCCGCTGATTTATGGATATCCATAATTCGAATTATGATATGCATAAATCAAATTATGGATATCTATAAACCTGGCTGAATTACGGATATCCATATTTAGAATTATGGATATCTATAATTCACCACAAAAGCCTTTGGTTTCAGTCATTATTCAGCGTATTTATTTGCCAAGACGAATTATGGAGATCCATAAATCGAATTGTGGATATCAATAAATGGGCCGAATTATGGAACTCCATCATTCGAATTAATGATATCCATAATTCAAATTATGGATTTCCATAAATCGATCTGAATTATGGATATCCATAAATCGAATTATGGCTATCCATTATTCGATTTATGGATATCCATAATTCGAATCATGGATATACATAATAAATATGGATATCTATAAAGAGGGATTAAATAGTAAAAGGGCGCCCCATAGTCTAACGTCTCGTTCAGGACCAGTTTTCCAGACAATCGTCCCAGCAACGCTGTCACGGTGATTTGATTTTAGATTTATGATGGAAAGTTTGCGGCAGACGTTGTGAAAGCTCGTTTATGCGGGACCACCCTACCACCCGTGTTTCGCTCGACGGCTAGTTCTCTGTATTTGATGTTCGTTACAGATGGCAACGTGGCTGGTACAGGATTCAGAGCAACATATAGGCATATAAATAGGCCAAGTACGTTTTCATTACGATAACTCACCCATTTGACATGGGTGCATTCTTTCATATCCCCAAAACGACCACTGTGTCCATGAAAGGTTATGTTTTTCTTATTTATACTCCGCACATGGGATGTTATGCAGAACCGCCTCATTGAATACCCACAGCCTCTGTTTTGGAGCAGAAATAAACGAAATAATGTATACCCCTGTAAACGGAGATTTCTCTATATAAAGTGCGGTTAAGATGCGTGTTTCTTTTATAGACTTGCTAAAATGATGTGTACTTCTGTATGTAAATCACGCACGTTAAAAACCATATATATATATGAATGTATATTGCGGCCCCTTCGAAATTATAGTCTCACATGTTATAAGGCACCATTTCGGCGTTCTTCATTCCCCTACCGCCCAACATTGTTTGCTTGTTTGTTTGATTTGAAGTTTAACGTCCCCGTCAACACTGCATTGATCATTTTGGAGCTGTGGCTTCCAATTTCGTAGGACCTTTACCCGACACTGAGATGAAATGACATCTCAAGCCCTGTCGCCCAATGAAACCCATAGGGTTTATAAGCATGGACGGGCGTACACGCACGGCTTCGTGCCATTGGTTCATGTTTCGTCTTTTTTTGTGTGTATGTGACCTGAGACGGCTGCGTTTTTGGATTGTGGCCTTTCTTGAGTGACCTTTTCTTACTAGTTTAGATTCTCTAAGCGGTTTACCAGTAGGGTTTATAAGTATGAATGAAATAAAATTTGATCTTGCACTGAAAAAATCAAATTTTCTGTTTCTTACATGCTTCAAAAGGCAATATTTAGCGTCTTTAATGGTGTCGCTCACATTCTGAGAAAATTATCTTTGTTCCTGTTCGTTTCGCGTCAATTTAGTGGTGTCCATCGTGTTTAGTGGGTATACTATTGGGTGTAAACTGAAAGTTTGCACCTGAGAAAGGGCCTGGGATGGTATTATTATGAATGATTAATGAAATAATTGAGAGAGTAGTTTTCCAAAGAAGTTGCTGGCAAGTCTAACGTCGCGCGACAAAAGACGTGACGTCAGCGTCATAAATGACGTCAGTAACGTCCCCGTCACACATGAACGGGCTATGCGTCAATTAGAACACATTTCAGTATTGTTCTGTTATCTGACAAAGATAAAATTGAAATTAGAGTTAGATTTGAAGAAAAAAGTAGTCCCAAACAGTGAAAAATAAAAAATCGTATTTTCACTGTTTGAAACAGTGAAAATATCGATTTTTATTATATACCTACAAGAAATACTGCTGTCTACTATCAGTTTTCCGACACAAAAATACAGAATCCCGTATCACGCACTCGCGTTTTCCGATTCCGTATCACACTCCTGCAAACCCTGAGTCCCGGCATTTGTTGCGACGTTAGAAAACAGCCATCGGTAACGCGGAACCAAACGTTCGAAATGATGACGTCACTTACACACAGAATGTAACTTCAAAGTTTCCCGCCAATTTACGTTGACAAAAGACTTTATTAAAAGCGAAAAAAGGTATATAATAAACGTATTATCACTAAAATAACTTGATCTGTCGCACAGTATCACGTCTCTTGGATGTTTCCAGATCTTACGCATCACACTCGACGCTGCGCGTCTCGTGTGATACGCTGATCTGGAAACATCCACTCGACGTGATACAATGCGTCAGATCAAGTTACTGTAGTAATAATATGTATATATTTCACTGATAAATCTCCATCATTCATTGAAAAGCATGTAAGAAATTATTTGTCTTAACCACGACAGAACGAAAGGCAAGGATTTTGGCCACGAAATATCGATTTAACCCCCGACAGTAAATAGAGAATACCAGGTTCGTTTCTTTTGAGGTTGCACTACAGTAAATAATTGATCTTTATGAAAGCTGCACTTGCTTTGGGGAGAGCTTTCAGTACAGAATTGAATATTCTGCTGCTTCTGATTGGATTTTGTGCTAAGCCATTATTTTTCTGAGAAGTTTTATTGTTTATTAGAAGAAATATTAGTAGGTATTTGCTATTATAAAATGCAGCTGATTTAAATTGAACCAGAAAATTGTGCTGACTGGCCACTGGAAATGCCTTGATTTATTCGCTGCGGTATGGGTTTGTTGACACTGGCTGCCAAAAAGGCCAAAATATGCCGCACAGCATATATATATTTTTAGCTGCTTCTGGAAGGTAAATGGTCAGCCTGTCAAATTATATGCCTCATACTGGAAGCATTAGACTTGCTGAAATGTGGTAGAACATTGAATATGCCCCAATTTACATTGTGAGTAAGGGGATTTTTTTTACTGTAGTGCCACCTTGATATCAAATTTATCAGGCAAGGCTTTGAGAACGCTTGTAGAATCGCGAGGCTTGCCGAGCGATTTTACATGCGTTGTCAAAGTTTAGCCTGATAAACTTGATATCAAATGACACGAATCTGGTATTCTATTTATCAGTTTTTCGCCTTGTACACTCGTATATTAGTAATATATGATCATTCATCGAAGGTCCTCAGTGGGTCCCAGCGTTCAGGCGGTCAATATTTTTAGTATCAGCTGACTTTATTTTTTTTCCTGTGATATTTAATAAGTCATTTCTCCATTATTTTCCAGTATTAATAACATTTTTTTTTTCGATTTTTCTAGTAGTCACATTCATTTACAAAAGTATAATGTCATGTTGACCTTATAAAGCTAGCTTGTCCTGAGATAGCATATCTTTATCAGGTCAGTGTGCTACAATGCAATTTATATAGGTGGTGACTGATAAAAAACTTTTTACAGTCAGTTCCAAGGCGGTCATGGGGTATTATTGTTATATTTTATCTTTGCATGTTTGTATTATGTATATCTTTTATTTGGGATGGCCGTTTTGCCATAATCTGGAAAGTATCTGTATTTTTGGCTTTTCAGTTGTGACGCTTTTATTAAGGACATTTTGTTTTATGTTGGTGTCCCTTTCTCTTTCGTGCCTTGGACGGGAAGTGTGAGATTCCTGATCATTGCCTTCACTTCTGTTTTAGAATCTGATCATACGCTGCGTTCTGTGGTGCCGGATCTTGGTCTACAGTGTTTGCCAGTGCTATAGTACAAAAGCCGAGTCAATGTTTTGCAACAATGTGGCTTTTACACAAAACTCTGACGACAAAATCATCATGTTAACAAGTCCGTTAAATGAATACCCCTCTAAACCCCACTCTGTATAATGAAAACAGGGATTTACGGGGATATACAGTATTTTACTTCTTTCTGCTCCAAAATTACGAATTTTCATTGGAGATGAGAAAAATGCACTACGTCGCACGGGTATGTTATCGTAATGAGGGCGAGAATAGAGCGTCTATAAATTATCATTACCATGATTTCGTACAAACCAGTGATAGTCACCTTGGTGCCACTGTGCATAGTTACCTTGTGTTGACTGACAAACAATCGCCCGGGCCCCGCCCATCGGGACTTGAAGAAATAGATGGGCTGCAGGATTTTCCACGCAGAGCTAAAATCGACTCGCACACGCGTACTGGTAAAACCCAGGCATAGCGGTGTGCGCCGGACCGTCCATGTTTATAAACCCTATTGGTTTCATTTGGCGGCAGGGCTTGAGATGTTAATTCATCTCAATGACGGGCAAAAGTCCCACAAAATTAGAAAAAAACGTCCCCAAAATGATCTTTACAATGTTGACGGAGACGTTAAACCTCTAATCAAACAAAACAAACAAATAACTGCCCAACAGATGGCTATGCATATTCTTCCTTTTAACTGCTTCATGCGCAAAACAGGATCCGTATTGTCCGGCTGAGTAGACAGGCCGACCGATTTGAGTATCTAGCTGAGTGCATACAAATCATTACGAAAAAACGCCTATACAAAAAATTGTAAACTTTACCGCCGAAAAAACGAAAATTTTAAGATGCAAAAATTGTGATTTTTTCTTTTTCTGCTCAAACTATATGTTGTGGGAACGTGTTAGAACCGCCTCTCATCGAGGCGGTTCTAACAAGTACCCACAATCTATAGTTTAGAGCCGAAATAAGAAATATAAGTTTTACCCCTGCAAACTCTGGTTTTTCTATATAAAAGTGGGGTTCAAAGGGGTCAAAATTATATAGTATTGTTTTCGTGATGACTTCACTAACTTGAGTAAAAGCCCCTCCCATAGGGGCTTTAAGAAATATATGGGCTGCATGATGCTTCCACGCAGAGCTGAATCCGGCTCGCACACTAGTACTGGTAAACCGCTTAGAGGATCTAAGCCTTTCCAGGAACCGCGGTGCGAGGCAGACCGTCCATGCTAATAAACCCTATTGGTTTCATTGGGCGACAGGGCTTGAGATGTCATTTCATCTCAATGTCGGGTAAAAGTCCCACAAAATTGGAAGCAACGTCTCCAAAATTACCTTTACAGTCTTGACGGGGATGTTTAACCTCAAATCAAACAAAATCACTAAAGTAATGTTTCTCTTTTTTGATTGCTTCTCTTCGTATATATTTTCAGTAACAACGGAACAAACATCCCTAAGTTCGACAAGTAGCACTGCTCCTGCCTATGATTAGCAAGCATTTACAGACTGTGGAATACACGAGATGCAGCAGAGAATACCCACCCCACCTACGCACCGCAAATAATGTGTACAAACATTAAGAACTTGTGGGCTGCGACAGGCGGAAAAACAAATTTGAATTTTCTTTCAAGTGCACCCAACAGACTCAGATTAGCCTGAGGTTTCTCGTTGCAATTTTCGGTCGCCCGTTGATCCACAACGAAGAAACCAATATTCTGCCTAACAGGCTGAATGGATTCTCCGCCGTGCGCAGGTTAATTTGAGACTTTGAATGCTTTCCAGAAAAACTTATTTTCTTATTTAGTTTGGATAGTTGTCTTTCTGTGAGACATGCAATATTTTCATGTGACAGATTTAATTTAACGACCACACTGTTAGGTTTCGAGCCATTTAGGTTAGCTAACCACACTGTTTCTATGCAGGAGCTTACATATAAGCGGCATTTATTCTTACTCTAGTGAGGAGGTCCTGTCATATTCGTTTCCAATAAACAGTCTATTGGATATTAGCTCACATCAAAGGCTTATCTTATCAAAGTAATTATGAACAGAAGGAAAAGCCTCAGTGGTGCAGTGGTTACGCTACTCGCCTTGTAAACCAGGGGTCGCAAGATCGATCCCGGGCTTCTCCAGACTTTCGGGTGAGTCTTTAAACCGAGGTCCCGTCTCCGTATGACCTTAGCTGTTGGTGGGACGTAAAACCCAAACACTCACTCACTCATGAACAGAAAGACTTGATAAAGGGTGGGGCGCAAAAGGGGGAACTCATGTGATAATAGACCTTAACGGAACGTTTAAGCGCCCCTAATAGAGGACGCTCCTTGGCCTCTCTCGCCGCTGTGGTTCGTGTCCGGATCTGGTAACATGTAAGACGCCAATTTCTGCAACGGAATGTCAGGTGGTTTTTCCACGAGTACTTTGGTTTTTGCCCACCTCTGATTAACGATTTGCTGGATATAAGTGAAATTGTCTTGATAGAGTCGTAAAACCATAACCAAAAATATAAATATACACAAAATGTTAGGGCTCCATATACATGTACTTGTGGATAAATACAGGATATTAACTTTTTAAGGTGAACCCAAAAATATTTCATCAAATGTGTCAAGTGTTCAAAGCAACAGACTTTTCACGTGTGCGAAGCACGAGTAACAATTCTTGTGTTTTCAACATACGAGATAAAATATATTTGGCATTTATGAAAAAAGGTATATTTTCTTGTTATTTTTCACCAAAAAAAGGTAGTCCGGGCTGCTACTGTGAAAATAACATGGTCATGTTATTTTACACAATGTGAAAATATCATCATGTCTTTTCACAATGTGGAAATATCATTTTACTTGTTTCGTATATGCATTGATTTCACTATTAAATATAAAATAAAGTGAGTTTCTTGAAGGGACCTTGAATGTTTGTTAAGTTAACTGAGAGCGAATATAATTTTGTCACACTAATAGCTATTCATAAAGTTCAAAATCGCAAATGTAACTAAGGTTCTGCATGTTATCTAGTGTTTGGAGGTTCATGATGAATCTGTAACTTTTTTTCAACTTTCAGAATGAGAAAGATTTTGAAATAAATATTACCAAATGTTACGGTAATTGCAATCAGCACGTCGTCCGGTGTTGGTTCATATTTGTATGAAGTATCGCTTGAATATTTTAAACGGTTAATAAGTTACAAGTAATTTGCATTAACAAAGAACAGGAGAACAGAACAACGAAAAGATGTGAACTACCATATCCCCATAAACCCTTTTCAAAAGTGAGGTTTGATAAAAATAGTAACTTTATTTTCGGTTGTTCGCCGGCATCGGGCCTTTTTGCCAGTCGAAGCTTGCATATTATTGTCACAATTCCCTTTGTAAACATCACCTGTTGACCCTAAATCATCACCGCCGGGTTTGAGCCTAGTTTGGGTCACATGTGAGATGCTAAGTTCTGCAAGGGAAGGTCATGTGGTTTGTCGCCGGGTACTCCGCTTTCCGTCCACCTCTGATTAATGATCGGCTCGAAATGAGTGACGTAATCATACAAGGGCCGTAAAACCACCACTTGCTATCAGAAAAGTGTAGCAAATAAGAGTGCGTATAAAAATTATTGTATTTCCTTATTTGTACCTAAACATAGACTATGGGCACAAGTAAAACCCCTTGCTTTGAAATGGTTTTTATAAGCACCAAACTTCGTTGGCTCGAACACCTTTTGGACTATGCATAGTTTGCCCGGGAGATGGGTACATCGAACTATTGAGGATTTATCATAGGTAGGTATAATAGGGATTTGTCATAATTTTCCTTAAAATACGCCGTGTGTACTCATTAGAACTGCCTTATCGAATCGATTCTCCAGAGTACAAACAGCATTCTTTTTAGGATAAAATAAAAAACCTGTCCCTAAATCATATAAAAATATCAAAGTCTACATATATGAAAAATTTTGTCTAGGTCTTAAAAGCGATTTCAAAAATCTAGCGGTAAACGTGTCATTGGTGTTCAATCCATCAAAACGCAATTTCAGTCACTTTCCGTTTTAGCGACATGAAAACCAATAAGAATCTTTCCTGATGTGAGAAACATCCGTCCAGAGGGCCACGAGAGACGGATTTTTCTATTCACCAGGGGTGATGGAAAATCAGTTCCGAGGGTCACTGTGCGGCATCCCGAGAGACGTATTTTTTCTATCCACCTTCACACCCATGTAAGATTTTTTTTCTTGCATACTTTCCTTTTCTGAACGTGGATGTTTAATACTGCATTTTCTTGCAATCCAGATAAGGAAATCCATAGTTTTAGGTTGGAATAGAAATTCTGTTCTTGCCCTATGCTTTCTTGCACACCAAGTAAGGAAATCCATAGTTTTAGCTTGGGGTAGAAATTCTGTTCTAACCTTGGTGTTGTTACCTAAAATCGAATATTCTTGCGTGTTTGATAAATGCACTGGTTGATGACGACCTCATATGCGCCGTCGTTAAGGTTGACGTCGCAGCACGTTATTTGACGTCACTAAACATCTCTGTTGTGTCATCACAATATGGCGGACTTCGGTAATCGATGTGACTGCAGTATTAAAAATCCACTCTCATAAAAGGAAGGTATGCAAGAAAAAGATTCCTACAGGGGTGTTGAGAAACATCCGTCACTCTGGAACACTGTCCGGCATCAATGTGCAAGCCTCCACCCCTCAAACCCATTTAAGTGTCTTATTTACTCACCCACGAAACCAGAATATCCTGTTTTAACAGTTTGAGAGTTCTTTGTAATTCTCAGAAATCAACAACTCGTTTTATGTTTAAATATACCACAACAAATAATGGATGTATTGAAAATGGATTTAAGCAGCTCACTTGAACAGATGTTTAAAAAGATCTCTACATAATGTAAAAAAATGTAGGCTCTACCATTTTTCTCTGGTTACATTTGTAAGGAGGGGTCATTTGCACGTCGATTTTTTTTTATAGTTTTGGACAATCTGATGGTTAAAAGCTCGAACAGAGATTTAACATTCAAAGCTCAATCCTTAAAAATAGGTGGATGGGAAAACAATTAGTAATGGAGTTGAGACATCGACGAGCAAATCTCGGGCAAATTTTCAATTTATTTATGACTCATACTTGGCTTTACCTCGAATGAGAGTTTATTTAATTTTATCATATGACGTCGCGTCTGAGAGTGTAATAACGTCATGTATTATTTTCGATAATCCACTAGTGGATTAAATATGCAAATTAGCTAGATACGTCCCGTAACGTTACATGTACGAAATCCTTAATGACGTCGCAGTTACTAACGGCGGAATGTTGATATTTTTGTAAACAATCGTGAATAAAATACGCTTTTAATGTCATATGATAAATAGAATCTTGCATTCGTGCTCATGTATTATTGAATTTATTAAACTCGTTGAGAAAAAGGGATAAAATGCTCGGCAAAGCCTCGCATTTTATCCCTTTTCCTCAACTCGTTTAATAAATTCAATAATACATGAGCACTCATGTAAGATCCTCTATTTCATGCGAGGAATGAAGTTTAAATATCCTGAAAACTTGTCTGAGATTTCCTTGCCTCAGTTGGTTACAACATAAATGTGGTGCCTGATGCTCTGTCTCTGGTCGGGCCCATCGAAGTCTAACTGTTGGTTTTCTTTTGCTCCAGCATTTCAGTGGTTTCTTGCTGTCGAGTCCTCACCGCTGTTTCATCTCTGTGGTTGTTTGATTTTTTTTGTGTTCACGCAGATGTTGCAATGATGAGTTAGGAGGCCTTCATGCGAACTGAACAAATTTTTTGTCTAAATCGCGGCGGAAGTAAGGGCGAGTTTGTGGCCACGTAAAAACGATTGAAGCCCTCAGTGCAATTCGTTTCATTGACCGTTCCAAGGCGGTTTTTCTGTCGCGGTTTATTTTTAATATGGTTTGTTTTTGAGTGTTTGTATCGCTTATATTATTTTGTTGTAGACAGCCAATTGGCCATTTTGTGGGATGGTAACTTTCCTTTTGGCTTTCCGCTATTGATGTTTCCATTAGGGTCTGTAGTTTCATGTGTGTGTTTCTTTCCCTTTGGTTTCCCTGATGGGAACTTTGGATTAATTGTTTCTATTCCTGATCATTGTCTTCATTTCATTTCTAATCCCATCACAGATGCTATTAAATTCGAACCATCCTGAAAGAAATCGTTGCATTCGAAATAATCTGACAGAAGTAAGCTGAAGCGCCAAAAGATATTTTATTTACTCGAAATTGGAAATACACATAAATACAATGGCACACACTCCACTGATGTCACTCCATAATCTGCAAAGAGAAATACAAACACATAAGAGAGAATTTCGTATGAAATGTCTGAAACGAGAATGGGTGAATTTAACGACTTAAGAGGGCAAGACTTTGTTAAGCATATCAGATCAGTGGGTTTTCTGAGCGCTTTATGGATCAAAGTTTACAAAATGGCTTCGTTACACAGACAGGCGAGGGAGCTACTCGACTCCAGACATAACGCACCACTTTTTAAACTTTTACATTTTGATACGAACTGCTTTTTAAATTCTTCAATTCAACTAATATGCTTTCCTCATGAATTTTTCCCGTCTTTGTAAATTTATACAGTGCGTCTTGCCTGCGCATTAAACGTTTTAAAAAATATTTCGCATTACAGTCAGCTCTTGAGTCGTTTAAGCAGAGCTCAGAAAAATCAAACACTATGTATACTCCAGACTGACAATGTGCGTGCACACACCACCAGACTTGTGGTCGGG
The DNA here is from genome assembly GCA_963580285.1 of Lucinisca nassula. Taxonomy (NCBI): domain Eukaryota; kingdom Metazoa; phylum Mollusca; class Bivalvia; order Lucinida; family Lucinidae; genus Lucinisca; species Lucinisca nassula. Next base: position 37,631,494 of record OY757015.1, on the reverse strand, counting down.
CCCATCGGAGTCTAACTGTTGGTTTTCTTTTGCTCCAGCATATCAGTGGTTTCTTGTTGTCGAATCCTCACCGCTATTTCATCTCATTTCATTAAACGTTTTGAAAAATATTTGGCGTTACAGTCAGCTCTTGAGACGTTTAAGCAGCGCTCAGAAAAATCAAGCAATAGGTATACTCCAGACTGACAATGTGCGTGCACACACCACCAGACTTGTAGTCGGGTCCATCGGAGTCTAACTGTTGGTTTTCTTTTGCTCCAGCATTTCAGTGGTTTCTTGCTGTCGAATCGTCACCGTTATTTCATCTCTGTGGTTGTTTTTTTTGTGTTCATGGAGATGTTGCACTGATGAGTTAGAAGGCCTTCATGCAGACTGAATAAATTACTTGTCTAAATCGCGACGGAAGAAAGGGCGGGGATTGGGACCGCGTAGGGTCGGTTTGGGCCCCCAAGTGGAATTCGTTTCACTGACCGTTCCAAGGCGGTTCTACTGTCGTGGTTAATGCTTATTTTTGAGTGTATGTATCGCTTATATTGTTTTATTTCTGATACCCAATTGACCACTTGGTGAGAAAGGAGCTGTTCTTTTGGCTTTCCACTTTTGGTGTTTGCGTTGGGGTTTGGTTGTTTCGTGTTTGTGTTTCTGTACCTTTGGTGTCTCTGATGGGAGCTGTGGGTTAATTTATCGATTCCTGATCATTTCCTTCAGTTCTCTTTTGTACCACCCTTAAACCAAATTCCAATTATGAATTCGGAAACGCTCTACCCAATTGTGGAACAGACTGAATATGCCTTGGACGAATTGAAACACAGTGTCGCCCACCGATCAAGACCACCACAGACTTTTGCACACCTATGGCACCCATTGACTGCAAAATGCCAGACCATTGCACATTTGTACCCTCTTGCACTTCATGAGGCGACGTATGGTGACCAATGGAGGTAAAATCTGATTACGTCTTTTTTGTAAGTTACACTCTTACACTCTTCTGTCTGTTGATCCGAACATTGACATTTGTCCTTTTGTCTATGGATTAACGATTTTGGATTAACGCTTTGGTACTACGACCTAAACTACGTTGAAACTGAAGGTACCTTGATTTGGACCGTCTTCACGCCAGAAACTGACAACTGTCCTTCTTATATCAGCGGAAGGGAAGAGAATGACCGTAGACAAGATTTCATGGTAAATGTATCTATCTGCCAATAGGTCTTAACCTCCAAGGAGGACTTTCAGAAGGGGTCTTCACGAAAAAATGTAAAATGTTGCCGCCTCCAGCAGGTTCGCGGAGGAAATAAAGAAAATTTAAAATATTTCAAACTCAACAGACATGACAACTGCCACTTGATATCGTGATTCCCAGTTCGGTTGCTTTTGCTGGTCGGTAGGAACCATACACTATTCAAAGTACTGACGTCACTGGTGGATTGTCTCACAGTCTTGGTCATTCCACTGACCTTTCCAAGGCGGTTCTTCTGTGGCGATTTATTTATGTTGTTGTTTGTTACTTACTGTGTGTATCACTTGTGTCTTTAAATTTTGGATGGCCATATGGCCATTTTGTGGGAAATTAACTGTCCTTATGGCCTTCCTTTCTTTAGGTTTCCATTATGGTCTGGTCGCTTAATGTTTGTCTTTCTTTCCCTTTGGTGTCTTTGATGGGTGGAGTAATTTAATTGTATCGATTCCTGATCTTTGCTTTACTTCTACTTTGGATAATGATGCTGATAGGAGACTTGGAACGTATCGTTTCATCCTTACGTTCCTGCATTTTTTGCAAAGAGTTTAGACCCTTATCAGACGCCGCATGCTGCGGCGTGTCTGATCTCAGTCTACACTGTTTTCAAGTTTCTCAGTTCACGAGCCAAGCCTAGATTTTACATTAAGCAATTGTTCTGACGCTTCAGGGAGAAGATAAATAACGGTCACCTGGATTCTGTACATGGTCAGCGATAGTCACGTAGGCAATATCGGACGTGAAGCTTGCAAACTTAGTAACTTTGGAGAGATTGATAAACAGTCGACCAAAAAGAAAGGCAAAGCTAAAAGTTATGATAAATAAATAAATAAATAAATAAGCTTACCTCAGCATCCACAGGTTGCGCATATATCACAGAAAGAAGAGTCTTTCAATAGTTGTGACTCATAGAAAGCCAGTGCCCGCTTGTCTGAAAAGGAACATGGGAACAGGAGCTTTGAAAATCTCTATGGTTTGAAGCTATTTTTGAATGAACGACAAGCGTCTTCAAACAACAAAACTCGTGTTCAAATCATGAAATTCACGCGTTGTTTGAACATAGGTTATATCCTTTTGATACCTAGCTTGACCCTGCTTTGTTAATGTTACGTTGGGTGCTGTAACGTTCTCGCCCTTGACGTAGCATTTGAAAATTTAATTATGATGTCAAAACGTTAATGCGGAACTGACGTCATTGTTAAAAACTTTCTGACTTAGCCGCCATGTTGGTTTTCTTGGTCACATGTAAAAGGTTTATATGGTGTTTTTGGGCATTCTCACTTTTTGTGAGCGAATCTTAAGCTATGCAAGAATAACGGTTATCCATCGTAATTTAATTCCAGAAAACATTTGCCGGGTTCCTCGGTTCCGTTCCAGCCTTGTGTCTAAACAGCTTCCTCGAGATCAGGCAAATGTTAGTGCATGAAAAAACACGGATGGTTCATTATCATATTATAGCCATAAAAAACAGTCACTGATGGTCATAACTCCAAATCAGGGGCTGTTAATTTCAGGTCAACAGATGAAGTTCGTATTTTGTAATAATGGAAGGATAGTTTTCCTTATTGCTTTGAAATTTATAGCCCCTGATATGGGGTTATGACTGACCCTGAGAGACTCGAACTTCATGTACATGTTCTTCAGGCTTGTTTGACCGACAAGGACACATCCTGCACATCCGCAAAATAAGTTTAGACATCGAAATACCTTTCATTCATAGACAGGAAATGACGGAATCATGCTTTTGTTTCATGAAATGGTTTCCTGCCAATTTCTTGGCTAGATTTCATTGCAGTCAAAACGGTAAAATCTGGCGAAACATAGCCAACCCATGTATACATAGCATCGCAGAAAAGGGTACTTGGCAAAAAGTGGAGCTGAATATGCGCTATTTGGTAGAAGTACGGGAACAAATCCGATAATACCAAAATTGGAGTTGGGAAATAGTGTGGAATCCAGATCAGGTTTCATACCTCGTTGTTTGCTTGAAGTATGAGTCTGGTATGTTTGTAAAATTCACAGCAAGTAATCAGTAAAGACACTAACCTGGATCATAGTAATCATACACTTTAACAGCAGCAGGCTTTGTCTTGGCGACTAGGTCAGTACGAACCATTTCCAATGTCACACAGGTATCTTTGTAATAAGTGATCTAGATGAAAAACAAAGATGATTCATCATATGAAATCAAAGCGCTGACAGCACTGGTGGGTCGACTGCCTCTAAGTGTAATCTAGTAATGGCCTTGAACAAAGACTCGTCATATTGTAGTTTACATTTTCTTGTCCTTTGGGATCATTGATTCCATTGTGGAAATTTGGAAATATCTGAGGGTCTCTGATGAGGCATAATTGGCCGAAACTAGTTACATGATCGGGGTCTTCACTTTTGGCTGAACCCAACATGTGAATCCAGTTCAGGTTTTACAGATACAAATTTAACCCTCACTGCAAAACACTCTGACCTCACAACGGCAAAAATAATAGGCGTTACCTGGAGGCTATACAAGTGCTGCTTGCACTGTCATAAAAAGTCACTTGGACATCAGCAACGTAACTCAGATTCATTTAGTAACTTATGGCGGACTGATAAACAATCATCTCAAACAGGTCATTCACGTCCTCCAATTTTCATTCATTCATCAGGTTAAGAAGACCACCCAAACTAAACTTTATTTAGAGATAAGTGGGGTTGATGGTGCTATTCATGATCTTCCTCATTTTTGCCCCAAAACATGGATAACAGGTATTCGTTAGAACGGCTGCACAGGGGAGGTTCTCACGAGCACGCACACCCTTTATTTTGACCAAAAAGAAAAATATCAAACATTTTTATCTGAACAATTTTAGCTCTAGAGTTAAGAGGGACGCCATTTTAGCGCACGGGTGTGTCATCGTAATGAAATCGAGGCAGCCTTATACAGTTGTTGAACAAAACAAATATCCAGATATCTAACATGACGCTTGTCATTTATATCATTGTGTCAATGCGGATTTTTGCTAATTTTTTATGTCAGTTCTCGTTTATATATAGTACAAAAGCAGTTTATTGAATTCATATTCGAAAAAAAACAAAAAAAAAAAAAAAACACACACTTTATTGGATATATTATATTTAGATTTTATATGATCATACATGTATTTATTTATTTATAAATTTTATATGATCATATTTATTTATTTATTATGTCAGTGCTAAGCGGAAATAAAATAAATTTAAAAAATCCAACTTTAAGACCACCTGTGGGACTTCGAGAATTGGTCTTACTTGTAAGATGGTCTTTATAATGTATACCGAGGATTTTACACGAGTGGTCATTTAAAACATAACTTATGAAACGAGTCTGCAGCAAGTTTCATAAATTGCATATGAAATGACAACGAATGTTTGATCAGATTGATACAAAATATAATACAATTTTAAATAATACTTCATTGGCGAAGAAACTCACGACGAAAAAAAAAACAATAAATAAAAAAACACTGGTTGTCCAGACGGCGACATGACATGACGCGCCATTTAACATGGGTGCACTGCTCCATAGTGATAAAAGTAATTCAAGAATTCAGTTGAACAACATATATATTGGCTTGGCCATTAGGCAGCAAAATTATCATACATTTTCGAAAAATAGGCCTTGATATTGTAATATGACCAATGACATGATATCACAAGGGAATCGCTACCATTTTATTCAAATTTGAGTTCTGTGTTTCTCGTGGGGGTGAAGGTGGGGGTAGAGTTCACTCATTGGACGAAGGGTACAACAGAAGTCAAAATAAGTTGGAGACAGATAGAAAGCAAATCATCATCATTTAATTACAGCAGCTATCTTTTATCTTCTTAGTGTCTAGTTTTAGTAAGCAAAATCGAAAAGCTCTTACTTCGTCAAAGTACATTGTAACTTTCTGGCCCTCAGTTTCATGTTTCTGAACATCAGGTAACTTAGTGAGGTGACTTTCAAATTCAGCAATAAAACCCGTTGGAATTCCCATTTCTATCACAGCCATTCCACCAGTAGTATATTTGTTGGCATTATATCTGAAAACGAAAACAAAGAACTGTTTCAACTGTTTTGTCGACCGTCTCCAAGTGTAGATTCCTTACAGTATGGTACAAGTATAGTGCCTGGAAAAAGGCTTAAGACCAGCCAACTGTGATATGTTTTCACGAATTCCCAAATCAACATCCGTGTGAAATACATGTAGCGCAACATTTGATAAATGTAACACCAAAAACGTTATTTTATGATATATTTCTCGTTTTACTCCAAACGTAGGTCGTGGGTGCTTGTTAGAAGCGCCTATCCGGTAACCCCTAGTTAGTTTTCTATACCTTAAATGGGTTTAGAGTGGATTTTATTTCACGGGCTTTCATGACTCAAACACCGAATTCTCGTTTACCATGGCTAAAGCAAACGCGTTCTTGGGTACCTAGTTAATACTTCAATAAGCTTCAGAATCATCAGATCACAACTATATTTAGGTTAATGTTATTTTTCTACAAATGTATGAAATCTGTGCATACATTTGATGAGACATTATGATTACACACCCGTTAGGTAATATTAGAATCTTACATGAGTGTGACGGGTAGGTAAAAAAAATCCGTCCCGAAGGTCACAGTCCGGCATCATGCCATACAGTGATCCTGAGGGGAAATCCGTCCCAAGGGTCACTGTCCGGCACCACGAGGCTTGCCCAGTGATGCCAGACATCGATCCCGAGGGACGATATTTTCTTTTAACCTCTCACACCCATGTTAGGTTCTTTTTATTGCATACTTTTCATTTCTGAGAGTTGTTGTTTTAAATATATTGCAGTCACTTCGATTGTGGACGCCCGCCACAGGTTGATGAAAATAATGCATTATGGACGTCACTATACGTGCATTGACGTTGTCAAACATAACGGCGGCGTCCGAATCAACCAATGTTCAACAAATATCTAAAATTCTCAATTTTTATCTTATCCATAGGTAGGATAAGAATTTCTATCCCATAATTAAGTCTAAGGTCTCCTTATCCGCTGTTCAACAAAATGGCGTCTCTCCCCTCTCTACACATGACTAGCGCTTTTCTGATGAAAATGTTAGACATCTTTTTTTCTTTCACGTTCAAATCCAGATTGTCGGTGCGCATAAGCAACCCTCAGCCAACACCACTAGTCCTTATTTAATTTGAAGTACGTTACTAATACTTATTTATTTCAATAGATGGATCATCCAAATTTAAGCAACACCTAACTAAAGAAGTAAGCCAGCAAATTCCCTTTCTTGTTTTGAGGCGATGCAATTGCTCAGGTGCGCAGAATAAGTAGGAAAAAATTGGTGGCAACACAAGATAGGGGTGAATCGTTATAAAGCCAGACCTCAACATAATTTGCAACAGAGATATTTATGATTGCTGTTGCCGTGTACATGTAACGATCTCAGACAGCTTTACAACATATTGTGCAAAACAGGTTGTAGATCACTGAAATAATTAAAAAAAGATCAAAGGTTTAAATGCACAAAATAAGCCTACAACACTGTAGGACATCACCGGGCTGACATCGTCACGACGTTAGCAATGCGTAACGTTGTATCGATGTTAGCACGACATTGGTGCGACATTCTTTGCTGGCTAGGCTGCGGGTTTCTCTATGCGTAGTCATGAAAACAGTCTAGATTCATACCTTGCACACGTCTCTACGACGATAGATCTGAGGGTTTCTCCTAGTATTGTTGTTGTAAGGTTATATGCTGGATCCATTACTTCTGTCTCTACATTAAATGTTACTGAAACCTGAAGAAGATCATATAACCATTATCCTGCTGAACAATTAAGTTTAACCACACTTGAGATCTGATCTGAATATTCACTGTTTGCAAAGATAGGGGCTTTAGTGTTAAGCGGGATTACGGATAAAGCAGGGGACAATCAAGACGAAAGTCTGTGCATCAACTATGACACCGATTAAACTGTGTATATATTATGTCCGACAGAAAAGTATACCTTGTGTCTCTTCCAAAATAAGCGACTGTGATGGATTGAGTGAGTGTTTGAGTTTTACGTCCCAGCAACTGCTAAGGTCATACCGAGACTGTGATGGGCTTATATAAACAGCAGAGACTCTAGCAGATGTTCTCGCCGCACCGAATCTACCTTCGTTACACAGGTTACAGGTACAGTTAGTCATGCTATGGGTATATGATTTTTAAGATTACTTAGTGGAAAACTGCATTCAAACATGTCATCAGTAGGGGCGAATTAGCTTTTTTATAACCAACAAATTACCAGTAAAACAATTTTCACTACAGATATCCCCATTCTAATGTTTTTCACTTGTTTTGTGCAAACAATGCCCAAAACGGCAAGCGAAAACAAATACCAACCAATGAAAACCGACGTTTCATGATGAAGGCGGGTTTCCGACCGTAAAAATATCGTAGAATATACGGTCGCACGCGTTTGACTATATCCAACCACATTATATACCGTAGCGCATATATGGCAAATTAGCGTTTTTACCTTCATTATTCGGCATTTGTAAACATATAATAAATCTTTACATTCAAATGTCCAAATTAAGAGGATTCAGAATTGTCGAAAGCATCGTCATCTTACCATACTTGTTATACCTATAGGCACAAAACTGATCAAATTTTAATGGGCCTCATTTAATTTTGATTTGATACACCGTGTAATATATTCTAACATCCCACCAGTCAACTGCAAACCAGTTATTAATTGAAAACACAAATTAATGTACATTTTATTACAGACTCCTGACCTGATATATCAAAATACATCTCAAATGTCAATCAGACCTAAAATGAAAAGTGTGCTCCCAAAACTGAGCCAAATTTATGTACAATACTTTTTCAATTTCTAGAAATCTTTGTTGAATGTCATTTGCTTGTCAAACATGCTTGATGCAAATAGATTCATTGAAATGCACTTCAAAGGTTTTGTACAGTTATGTGTCCACAGGTATCGCGATCATATGGTCCCCGCCAAGCGATTTTGGTCCTTATCGCCTATGCGAGCAGCGAAGGTTCAGGCGAGCCTGCGCATCCGCGCAGTCTCGCCAGAACCTTCGCTGCTCGCTCATACAAGCAGTGAATCAAGTGGAACCTTCAGACAGAAAGCCATATCCCTGGCCCCTCTGAATGGCTGGGCATGCGCAGTTAAAGTTTGTCATGACGGAATGCTCGAAGACCCAAATTCGCTTGGCGGGGCTCATATTGTCTCTTTTATACACATTGGAAGTACAATATCTAGCATGGGGATGATTTTTGGGACAAAATACAAACCCCAAAGCTTTGTTTGTTTGATTGTGGTTTAACGTCCCTGTCAACAGTATTGGGGGGGTCTTTACCCGACATTTAGATGAAATGACCTTAAGCCCTGCTGCGCAATGAAACCAATGGGGGTTATATGCACTGGACGGTCTGACTAAGCGGTTTACCAGTACTCATATGTTAAAATGCAGCCCAATCTATTTCTCCAAGCCCCTAAAGCTAAACCCTAACCCTAACGCTACTCACATATTCTAGCTAAACAAATACCACATGCACGATATCAGACACTAGCTTAGCTTCTACTATCGTTAGTGTTGAGCGACTTGCCCTTGAAGTTTAACTACTCGAAAGCTGTCAATTTATCGACAAAACGCATTTGCGATTTAAAATTAAAAGTTTCGTGGGTTTCAAAACACTCCAGAACCAGACCAACTAAAATTCGAGCAAAAGCGTTTACGTTGCAAAGCAGCATGCACCACTGGAAAATTCTAAATGTACAACCCAACTTATCTCTAAAATGTCTGTAACACAGACATAAATAAGATAACTCTACTTTTCAAGAACATTTATTTAATTCTCTTTCAGAGGAGGCAATTCTTAAGAAAATACCAGGGTAAGCTGGTTACGTCAATATCAATGCAATAATGCAATCGACGTATATGCACAATACGAGTGCTGTAAGAAATAGATGGGCTGCATGATGCTTCCAAGCAGAGCGGAAACCGACCCGCACACTGAGCTAAACCTATCCAGGCAATGCCGTGCGAGTCGGTCCGTCCATGCTAATAAACCATATTGGTCTCATTGGGAGGCAGGGCTTGAGATGTCATTTCATCTCCATGTCGTGAAAAAGTCCCACAAAATTGGAAGCAACGTCTCCAAAATGACCTTTACAGTATTGACGGGGACGTTAAACCTCAAATCAAACAAACAAATAAACGAGTGCTGTACGACGGACTGCAAATATACAAACCTGAGCAAGTGCTGAACCATACCCCTGGCTATTAAGATTGATCTTGTGTGCATTTGCATTGCCTATAGAAGAGCCTGGAACCTGAAAAAATAAACACGAGAATCGGAATGAATTTCAATCGATGTGTAAACTCCGGCGAATCACTCTCAAATTGCATAAAGTAGAAGTAAAACAAAGATCAGGAATTGATACAATTAACTTACTCCACCCATAAAAGACACCAAAAGGAAAGAAATACAAACATTAAGCGACCAGACCATAATGGAAACCTAAACAAAGGAAGGCCATAAGGACAGTTACTTTCCCACAAAATGGCCATATGGCCATCCAAAAATAAAAAGACACAAGTGATACACACAGTAAGTAACAAACAACAACATAAATAAATCGCCACAGAAGAGCCGCCTTGGAACGGTCAGTGGAAGATTTCCACTGGGGGGCTTAAATCGATTTTACGTGGCCACAATCCTCGCCCTTACTTCCGTCGCGATTTAGACAAATAATTTGTTCAGTCCGCATGAAGGCCTCCCTACTCATCAGTGCAACATCTCCGTGAACACAAAAATCAAAGAACCACAGAGGTGAGACAACGGTGAGGACTCGACAGCAAGAAACCACTGAAATGCTGGAGCAAAAGAAAACCAACAGTTAGACTCCGATGAGCCCGACTAGAGACAGAGCATCAGGCACCAACCGACATTATCTCTCTAATTCTCAATAAGCCTTTACGTTGGAGCCGTCATAGAATCTGAGGCCTGACCCACCGGCGTGCAATTAAACAGGGAAGCAAAGTTGCCAACCTTGATTGGGTTAACTACCATGCATGCAGTCTGTCGTATAATATCCATGTTGTACCCAATCTTTTTATATCGCAGAATGATTTTACGAAAGTGGGTGCTGAAGTCATTACGGTTATATATTTTTCTGAATTTATATACTAAGTCACCATAAAGTTCGGGTTCCGATAGACCTTGTTGCAGAAGAGATTTAAGTCCAATATTGAATTTTGAAATTAAATCAGAATGGCGTCTATAAAATTTTGAAAAGGCTTTGCGTAGTTTATGGTACCGATAACCCTGATAAAGGAGTTTAGCCGTTAATAATTTATTACGAGTGTTGAAGTCAGTTACATGACTACACACTCTAGCATATCGAATTAATTGCGAAATATAAACGCCATAGGATGGCGCACGAGGAACATCACCATCCAAAAAAGGAAAATTTACAATCTCAAAATCAAAGTCATCGCGTTTATCATAAATTTTGCACGAAACAAATCCATCTACAATAGATAGATGTAAATCCAAAAACGGGGCCTCGGTATCAGAAGAATTTGCTTTATTTAACTGAAGTTCTAGGGGGTAAATCTGACTGATCAAACCATCAAAATAGGTATTATCAATATTTAATAAATCATCTAAATATCTAGAAGTAGAGCTAAAAGCTTCAATAATTTCAGATTGGTTATCAATGGAAAGCGACAAAATGAAGTCTCTTTCATAACAAAATACAAGAACAGATCAGCCACAAGGGGTGCGCAATTAGTACCCATCGGAATACCCACAATTTGTCTAAATAACTTAGTCCCGAATCTAATATAAATATTGTCAAGGAGAAAGGTGAGGGCATCACACACTTTCTGACATGACCAAAGTGTCTAATTCTTATGCTCTTTAGAAGTGAAAAATGCATTTCTGACATTACATGCAAGATAGAGAGAATCTTCTCTGTGAAAAGCCAATTCAATTAAATCATTAAGCATTTCTTTTATAAGATTATGAGGAAGTGTAGTGTACAGAGTGGAAAAATCGTAGGTAGACAGACTAGAAGCACGAAAATGTCTAGATTTCAATTTATTTAAAACCTCATTCGAATTTTTTATAGACCAAAACAGATTTCTTCCTGATCTTTCAAAGACTTTATCACAATATTTAATTACATGCGTTTTAATAGCAGTAAGACAGGAAGTTAATAATTTAGAAAGTTCAGTGGTAGTGCAAGAGCTAGAATTTGCAATAAACCGTGCTTTGTAAGGTTTTTTATGAAGTTTTGGTAACCAGTATAGCGTAGGAAGCTTGTCTTGGCCTTCGTTAACACACACAGCAAACTTGGTGGCCTTCAGTTTGTGAGTGATTCGCCGGATGTTACACATCTATAACATCCACAAAAATGATATTGGATTGTATCGATGAGCAAGCTCCGGCGAAGTTTACCCATTTTTATCAAATGACGTCGCGTCTGAGAGTGTAATAACGCCATATAATATCATCGATAATCCACTAGTGGATTAAATATGCAAATTGGCTAGATACGTCCAGTAACGTTACATGTACGGTGTCTTTTACGACGTCGTGTTTACTAATGGCGGAATATTGACATTTTTGTAAGCAATCGTGGAAAAAAGTACGTTTTAAATGTCATATGATAAATAGAATCTTGCATTCGTGCTCATGTTTTATTGAATTTATTAAACTCGTTGAGGGAAAGGGATAAAATGCTCGGCAAAGCTCCGCATTTTATCCATGTTCCTCAACTCGTTTAATAAATTCTATAATACATGAGCAATTATGAAAGATCCTCTATATAAAATCCACAAAAATGATAATTCATTCCTTATAATTTCAAGTATGTCATCAAAATAATAAAAATGCCAGCAAAATGGTAGTTTTTTGTTAGGAATTATTTCGAAACCGTACAAATGAACTTACCAGAGGCCACGGCGGAACGTTTATGCAATTATAAGCTGCGATCTTTGAAAGAAACACAAGCAAAAAACTTCCTCTTTTAATTCAATTATTTTCCCTTCTCACAGTCAAGTTTCAATAGTTTTCCATCGTTTAATCCAATGCTGTTGATGTTATGACGTAATGCGCGGGCTGTAAACGTGCTCTTTGACGCCACGTTATATTTTTACCTGTCGCGGTGTGAAATAGTTCTGAGATTCTAGCTCATGGAATTTATCAACGTGTAACAATTTATTTCAAACAATCAAATCGCTCGAAAGATATAAAATGACAGAGACATAGAGGATCTTACATGAGTGTTCATGTATTATTGAATTTATTAAACGATTTGAGGAAAAGGGATAAAATGCGAGGCTTTGCCGAGCATTTTATCCCTTTTCCTCAACGAGTTTAATAAATTTAATAATGCATGAGCACGAATGCAATATTCTATTAATCATTTGACATTTAAAACGCATTTTATTCGCAATTGTTTTACAAAAATGTCAATATTCCACCATTAGTAACGCAACGGCGTTAAGGGCGTCGCATGTGTAACGTTACGGGGCGTATCTAACTAATTTGCATATTTAATCCACTAGTGGATTATCGAATTTATTACATGACGTTATTACACTCTCAGACGCAACGTCATATGATAAATTGAATTATAGAAATGTAAAGGAATCAAATACTACACGACCTTTTTGCAAGCAAACAAAACAAGAATGTTTCAGACGAGACTGCGCATATGTATGAGCGAGTTCGAATCTTTTGTCTTGTACAAATATGAGTCATCTTCATACTATTCTTTTTGTTTTCGCTGACATGCAGATTCATATAGCGAGCATTCATATACGTTCAAGCTCGCCTAACTTTTATTGTTGAATAATTACTTTTGTCACAGCCATTTGATCAAATTTCTTGATCTAATGTATTCTTTCATATTCTCAAACTGAATGGCAAACTATGTAGATCCTGATCAGAAGCCGTCAGATCTGGATCTACAGTATTTGCAAATACATTATAGTGGTTGTCATGTTCATAGAGGATCTTACACGAGTGCTCATGTATTATTGAATTTATTAAACGAGCTGAGGAAAAGGGATAAAATGCGAGGCTTTGCCGAGCATTTTATCCATTTTCCTCAACGAGTTTAATAAATGCAATAATACATGAACATGAATGCAAGATTCTATTAATCATATGACATTTAAAACGCATTTTATTCACGATTGTTTTACAAAAATGTCAATATTCCGCTAATAGTAAACGCGACGTCGTTAAGGACGCCATACAAATAACGTTACGGGGCGTATCTAACTAATTTGCATGTTTAATCCACTAGTGGATTATCGAATTTATTACATGACGTTATTACACTCTCAGACGCGACGTCATATGATAAAGTAGGATAAGTGTTAACCCATCAAATCTACTGCTCATAATTTACATGATAAGTGAGTAGACTGTTCATTTATAATGTTAACATACTCCTTATTTTGACACAATAAGTGCCTTTAAACTGAGATGCATCTTTGCATCTCAAATACATAAAATCAAAATACATGTATTACATGCATACCGAAGAAATGCTATGATAAACCGAATTTTTTCCTTTTTTCTAAAGAGAAATAGTTCCTCTTAGCCGGGCAAATAAATCTCTATAGCTGGATATACTTTTATGTACAAGACACAATATACCGATTTTGCAGTGAAATCGTTATATCCAAAGGCGGATAAGTTTCCGTTACGTCGATGTTATTTATGACATCATCGCAATGGCGTCTACCACGATATCAACAGACGTTCAGAATGCGTAAGGTTTGAATCGGATGCAACGTTGAAACAAAGAACACATGGCCGTTTGGCTTTCTTTAGTTTTATAGTTTAGATGTTTTATCACTGAAGCACTTTCTTTCTTCTATTTTCATTCAAAGTGTAGAAAGTGCTTTCAAAATGGCGCCCATCCAATTTTTCTTCCAGCCAGCTCCTGTAAAACCACTCTGATTAAACCGTTAACATGAGTTGTAAACATTCAACTGTATCGCAATTCAGATCCAAAATTCAAGATCCAAACTGTCCTAGAAGTCAATGGAGGCATGTAATATACAGATTACTCATTTTTCCTATTTGAAATATGGGATTTATAAATCGCAGCAGGTAAAATATTCCGTTATTTATCATATGACATTTAAAACGCATTTCATTCACGATTGTTTACAAAAATGTCAATAATCCGCCGTTAGTAAAGGCGACGTCGTTAAGGAAGTCGTACATGTAACGTTACGGGACGTATCTAGTTAATTTGCATATTTAATCCACTAGTGGATTATCGAAAATATTACATGGAATTATTACAATCTCAGACGCGACGTCATATGATAAATCTGTTTCACACATACCACCATTTAAATATAAAACATTGTGCCATATTCAGGGAGCTTAAATTAACCACGTTAACTTGTATGACATTGGGTCGACTAAACAGTCCGCCAAAAAGTATTGAAACAAACACTTAAATAGTTTTCTATTGGCTTACCTCTACCAGTTTCAGAACCATGGCATCAGACTTTCCGACATGTATATTTGTAGAAAAATTACCGGACGTAACACCAATATTCAGATCGAGGTTTCCTGTCACAATAGCACCGTATTCAGACATGGCTTGTAAACCTAGAACTGTGTCCTAAAATATACAGAGGAAATTTACGTTTTAGGGGTGAATACCAAACATATTTCACCGACTGTTGAATATATCATTTTTTCACGAGTGCGAAGCTGGAAATGAAATAATTTTGGCATTTATAAACAAAATTATTTTCAACACGAAAACACGCCTATATAATTTTGACCCCTTGAACCCCATTTTATATAGTAAAGCTGGAATTTCCTGGGGTATACCTTATTTTTCTTATTTCGGCTCTAAAATATAGATTGTGGGCACTCGTTAGAACCGCCTCATCGAGGCGGTTCTAACGAGTGCCCACAATCTATATTTCGAGCAGAAATAAGAAAAATATCTCAATTTTTCATCTTAAAATTTTCCTTTTTTCGGCGATAAAGGTGGCAATGTATTTGTAAAGGCGTGTTTGCGTAATGGAAAAACCCACTTTTCTGTGCCCAAAATTGGGTTTTCAGGAGTATTTAGGTTGCACTACAGTAAATTATTGGTCTTTATGAAAGCTGTGCTTGCTTTGGGGAGAGCTTTCAGTACAGAATTGAATATTCTGCTGCTTCTAATTGGATTTGGTGCTAAGCCATTATTTTTCTGAGAATTATTATTGTTTAATAGAAGACATATTAGTAGGTATTTGCTATTGTGAAAAGCAGCTGATTTAAATTGAACCAGAAAATTGTGCTGTCTGGCCACTGGAAAAGCCTGGATTTATTCGCTGCGGTATGGGTTTGTTGACACTGGCTGCCAAAAAGGCCAAAATATGCCACACAGCACCCATATTTTTTAGCTGCCTCTGGAAGGTAAATGGTCAGCCTGTCAAATTATATGCCATAAATGGAAGCATTAGACTTGCTGAAATGTGGTAGAACATGGAATATGCCCCAATTTACATTGTAAGGGGATTTTTTTTACTGTAGTGCCACCTTCATCGCATGGACTTGTTTAACATGATGAGTTACACACACAAAAAAAAAACAGCAACAAAGATCAGCACCAAGCTGTTCAAAGCATCGATCGCTTAACGAGCTCGTTTGTTGTCAAAATGCCAACTGTTTTTGTACATGTAAGTACAATATCTAATACCGTTGGAGTTTTGATGTACAATTTTGTGTAGTACTACTCATTTTATATGAAAAACTGTTAGTACATCTTCCATATTCAATCATTAAAGATTTTACGATATTTTAACTAATGATGTCTTTTTTCCTCGGCTGGCTCCCAACGTTTATCTCAAAATCATGGGTATTGAATAAACCTTTGGTTCGATATTAGTACAATCTGCTTACGAGACCTCATTTGATTTCACGTACTCTTCTCACATTTTGTAGACACATAAGCCAACGCCGCATGATTTCTTTAACCTTATTTTTGAGAAAAAAGCACTCACTTGAGTTGACCTAAATCCTCCAAGAGAATTTCTTTGTGCTGCCAGCCACCTGAGTACCGGTAGTCCCTCGGTAAGCTGATGAGTCGTAATGTAATAGAGCAGGGCGTATGAAGCAATTTCAATATCCAGAGGTGGGCTTTGGTGATAGACATAATACCATGGTCGATTAGTTGGGGTAGGCGTGGGAGAAAGGCTGGCTACCCATGTCTTCTTGCCATCTAGGAATTGAAGTAAATATTATTTGCATCACGAAAACCCGCTTAATATATCATTTTTATCCCGTTAAACCCCGATTTGTGTAGCAAAGCTGGGGTTTAAGGGGGGGGGGATTTCTTCTTTCTGCCTCAAACATAGATTGAGGGGACTCGTTAGAGCCGCCTCGGCGAGTACCCAAAAGGCAGAAATATGAAAGATATCGGATTTTTTATCTGAAACTTTTCATTTTTCCATGGTAAAATTTTCGATATATTATGAAAAAGGCGTGTTTTCGAAATGGAAAGTAACTTGGATACAATTAGGCGATGGTGCATCTGATGACGTTTTGCATGAATTATTTGCTACATGCATGCAACACGCCGATTTCTGAATATTTATATTTTCCAGTGTAAAGCCTAATGTCTACCTATAGAAAACATTGCCGTTCATACTTCCATCGTATCGAGTAACACATTTTCAGTGACATCAAGTGACTTCAGTGGTTATCTCCGATCGGATCATGGTTATCTCCGATCGGATCGGGCATTGGCGACGTCAACGCTGTTCCGCTCTTGGTAGAAAAAACTGGCAGTAAATGCTTTTCAGCCATAAAAGTTTGCCCTATAAGCAATTTTCGCCGAGTGATGAGCAGCAAAGAATGAAAATATAAGAAAAAACTTATTTTTCTGCTGTTCATGAAAGTATGAACAACAGCGAGTCGCTAGCAAAGTTAACACACCGATACATGGACTCTTGAGGGGTTCATTTACTTTGTAAGTGATCAACTGCGTTCAAACTTTCATGAACAACAGAAAAATAAAATTCATTTCTTAATAAAATGCACATTTTAGGCACAAACTACTGTTAATGTCGCAAAATATTTAAATGTTCATGTCCTTTTGATATATCCCAAATCGGGATATATTTACCCAAACTTCACATCAGTGCACAACCCTGAACACTGAATTTGATATCAATATTATGTCACTAGGTGTGTTAAAACATAACACTTTTACGTGTGCGAAGCTTGAGTAAACTATTGCTGTTTTCAAGACATGAGATGAAACATTTTGTATATTTACCGGATTTTTTTTAATTTATACACAGTCACAATTGCCGCCAGGTTTTACAAGAGAGAGTAGTTAAAGAGACTTTCTGTAGCTTTTTGTTATAAACTGAGTCATTGGTACTAAAAGAAGGAATTTGCTTCTGAAGGAAATGTTTTCTTTCATATTAATAAGCATTGATAACGGTGACGAAGGACAGATCTAAGATATCTGTAACACTTGGAAATCAAAACACCATGTTTTACAAAAAGGCACCCTTTATTTCATTTTTACGACATCTTGTATTTATCGATACGTCTTTCCACTGTATAACACCTGCCGGATTGATGGCCCAGTCGGATGCGCGACTGTCCGGTGATCGGAAGGTCGCCTGTGTGCCTCCGGTCGCGTCGCCATCATTTTTACGACGAAATAATGAAAGCCTTTCTACAGCTGCTGACCGTTCAAAGGCGGTTCTTCAGTCGCAGTTTATTTTTGTTATGGTTTGTCTTTGGGTGTTTGTGTCGCTTATATTATTTGATGAAATGCTTTCTACAGCTTCTGACCGTTCCAAGGCGGATCTTCTGTCGCAGTTTATTTTTGTTATGGTTTGTCTTTTGGTGTTTGTGTCGCTCATATTTTTTTTATTCTGGATAGCCTATTGGCCATTTTGTGTGAAAGTGACTGTCCTTTTGGCTTTCCCAATGTTTCCATTGGGGTCTGTTGTTTCATGTTTGTATTTTTTTTCCTTTGGTGTCTCTGATTGGAGCTCTGTGGGTTAATTGTATCGATTACTGGTCATTGTCTCCACTTCTATTTTTCAATAAGGCGGCTGTCAGTTTCCGGTGAAAGAATGTGCACTGCACTGCTTAACCGCTTATAAAGAAGCATGTGATTAGGAAAACGAAGGCTCGACATGACCTGGATTTGTGGACTGTGCCATTTAACTCCAAACACAACCAAAACACCTTTTTGTCCATACAATGCGAGTTGTATTTTACTTATTTAATGGTGAATAACAACAAAAATGTGCATTCTAAGGTTGGCCATGTGCAATGACAAATTGCCTTGCACATGAAATTTCATAGAACAAGGTATCGTAGAAAATGACACTGGGAAACGCTCATTGTATCCTCGCAGTAAGTTCAAACTCTTTAAAAAATCCCTAAACCTTTTCAACCCTGATACTTATGCACACATTGTAGATTCAGATAAAATTGCTCATAAGAAGCTATCTCAGCGTGATCTATAAGGTTTGCTATCATGTAACATGTTACTGTTATTGACAACTAGATAACGAATGTATTTAAAGGGTCTATTTCAGAAAGCTGAGGGTTCAATCGGAATTCATCACACATACTCCTTAGTGTGATGAGAGACATTGCTGACCCTATGGGCCGCCTGCAGCTTGGAGATTAAGACACAGAAACGCGAAAGTCCTTGCCATATTTTGTGGACGTGCAGACTGATCTGAGTCTTTGTTGTTAACAATGGTCTTATAATAAGTTTTGTCTTTGCGCCGGACGGCTTACATATAGTTCTACTTACCTTTCAAACTTGCAAATCTGTCGAGTTTTTTCATTGCAACAGCGCCTAGGCTACTTCCTGACTTGGCCAATGCATAGCTTGTAATTGCCAGATCGTACAAGGCAGTCATTTGATTGACATGCGCCTCTAGGTATGCACGTGCGCGGGCTGCCTCCCGATTCAATCGATAGTTCTGTAATGAAGCGTTGACATGAGTTAAAATGTCCGTTTTGTTCATAGATTTGAGAGTTTTACGATATGAAAGTTGTAAGAAAGGATGAAATATAACTGAAAAAGATGCCGCCTATAATGGGATTCGGACCCAGGCGCTCCGATGAAACTCGAGTGATCTAACCACAAAATAGAAGTGGAGGCAATGATCAACATTAACTTGGTTGACATAGTTAAGTAAGTATAATACACTGAAACTACTTTTTCCTACGCCTTGTTATCTCGTCCTGCGAGAATGGATTACAAAACTATGCAGCAACATATTTTTGTTTATTTTAACGGATATCTCTGTCTGCATGTACATTTTCAGACGTTAGTGAACTGTTGTGAACTTTAACTGTTTTATTCAACTGTTGAATGCCTGTACTTTATGCAAATTAATACGAGTGTAACTTGTGAGCCTAATTGGCCGAAAATAGCAAGCCCTCCAGAAAGGTTGATTCTTGATTCAAATGGCAACGGTTTGTTTGATTTGAGGTTTAACGTCCCCGTCAACACTGTAAATGTCATTTTGGAGACGTTGCTTCCAATTTTGTGTGACTTTTACCGACATTTAGATGAAATGACATCTCAAGCCCTGTCGCCCAATGAAACCAGTAGGGTTTATTAGCACGGACGGTCCGCCTCGCACCGCGGTTCCTGGACAGGCTTAGATCCTCTAAGCAGTTTACCAGTACTAGTGTGCGGGCCGAATTCAGCTCTGCGTGGAATTATCATGCAGCCCATACATTTCTTCAAGCCCCTATGGGCGAGGCCGGTCAAATGGCAACATATTTTCATCACTTTTCACTATAATATAGGACTTTTCGTGAAAGATGCAACAATAAAAAAAAATTTGGATATGAATGTGAAAATTGACAAGGAGAAAGACCAGGAACTGATACAATCAGATCCCACATCCCCCACAATATCACAAAGGAAAAAAGTAGAAACACTGAGTTACGACAGTTAACAAAATCGAAATGTGATAAAACGAGTGGACAGCTCTTTTTCAACAGGGGGTGGCTCAGATTATCCAAACTTAGCTTCAAAGGAGCAAACAAAATGAAAAGGTGAATAAGCACTGCTTATTAGATACCCCCGCATGGCAATGGAAAGTATCAAAATGATCACCCTTAAACTGTGAGAGGAGTTGCGCTAACAAGGTACCCACTCCCTATACACTTTAACGTTATCAGACCTCAAAAATGGCTAAGTTAAAAAAGACGAAAACCGTGAAAGTAATTATTTCAGGAGTAAGACAAAACATATGCACATCTTCAGACCTATATGAAAACACCTGCAAAGTTTCAAAACGATCACCCTAAAACTGTGAGAGGAGTTGCGCTAACAAGGTACCCACTCCCGATACACTTTAACGTTATTAGACCTAAAAAGAATGGCTAAGTTAAAAAATACAAAAGAGTGAAAGAAATAATTTTAGGAGTATGGAAAAACCACATGCACATCCTATGACCTAGATTAAAACAAAACGATCACCTAAAAACTGTGAGAGGAATTTTATTTTATTTTAGTATTCTTTATGTTGGTTGGTGCCTGATGCTCAGTCTTTGGTCGGGCCCCTCGGTGTCTTAACTGTTGGTTTTCTTTTGCTTCAGCAATTCTGTTGTTGTATGCTGTCGAGTCCTCAACCTTGTTTCATCTCTGTAGTTTTTTTATTTGTATGTTCTCGGAGATGTTACACTGATGAGTTAGGAAGCCTTCATGCGGACTAAACAAAATTAGTGTATACAGCGACAGAGGTAAGTGTGAGGATTATGGCCACGTAAAATCGATTTAAGCCCCTAGTGGAATTCTTGTGGAATTCTTTCCACTGACCGTTCCAAGGCGGTTCTTATGTGGCGGTTTATTTATGTTGTTGTTTGTTACTTACTGTGTGTATCACTTGTTTCTTTTTTATTTTGGATGGCTATTTGGTCATTTTCTGGGAAAGTAACTGTCCTTGTGGCCTTCCTCTGTTTAGGTTTCCATTATGGTCTGGTCGCTACATGTTTGTGTTTCTTTCCCTTTGGTGTCCTTGATGGGTGGAGTAATGTAATTGTATCGATTCCTGATCTTTAATTTTACTTCTACTTTGCGCTAACAAGGTACCCACTCCCTATACACTTTAACATTATTAGGCCTAAAAATGGCTATGTTAAATGAAAACCTATCTAGGAACATAACTCCAAGAGTTATGGACCCTTGATAAATATTTTACGACAACAGATTCCTTACCTCAGGCACCAAGTGTGATACAAGTTTCATTAGTGTAGAACAATAAAAACAAAATTTGTTAAAATAATTAAGCAAGATATACAGGAAAATCAAAAGTGTCACGGACAAGTTTTCAAGAATTACAATAGAGAATAAGTTTAACAGTACTGATCGCAGGATCTTTATTTTCATGTAGCAGCAGCATCTCATCAATAACAACATTTATGCCAAACATGATAGGATTCTGTAAACTATTAAGCAAGATATACAGGGAAAACCAAAGTGTTTCGGACAGACGGACGCACGGACGGACAACGTGAAAACAGTATACTTCCCTTAAACTCCATTTGCGGGGGGTGGGGGTGGGGGTTATAATAATGGGGGAACGAATCAGAACCACCAACATAACAAACATAAAACAGGAAGAAACCACAGCAAAACACTGACTTTCGAACGGTCAGTAAAATTAATGGTGGCTTTAAGTATACTTTATGCGATCCCAACCCTCACCCTCCGTTTCACTGTGGTTCAAAATTGATATAGAGGCAATGATCGGGAATCGATACAATTAACCCACATCTCCCATCAGATACACCAAAGGGAATGCAACACAAATGAGAAGCAACATATACAGCGAAAAGCCAAAAGGACAGTTACCTTCCATGAATGACCAATAGGCTACCCAAAATAAAAAAATATAAGCGACACAAACACCCAAAGACAGACAAACAAAAATAAACCGTGACAGAAGAATAGCCTTGGAACGGTCAGCGGAAACGAATTCCACTTGTGGGGGGGGGGGGTGCTTAAATCGATTTTATTAGGAAACAATCCTCGCCCTTACTTCCGTCGCGATTAAGACATAAAATTTGTTCAGTCCACATGAAGGCCTCCTAACTCATCAGTGCAACATCTCCATGAACACAAACACCTAACAACCGCAGAGATGACACAACGGTAAGGCCTCGACATCAAGAAACAACAGAAATGTTGGAACAAAAGAAAACCAACAGTTAAACTCCGATGGGCTCGACCAGAGAAAGAGCATCAGGTACCAACCAACATAAGCCTTTACGTTCGAACTATCAAAGAATCTGAGGCCTGACCCACGGGCGTGCAATTAAAGAGGGAAGCAAAATTGTCAACCTTGATTTGGTTAACTACCATGCATGCAGTCTGTCGTATAACATGCTTGTTGTATCCAATCTTTTTATATCGAAGAATGATTTTAGGACATTGGGTGCTGAACTCATTGCGGTTATGAATTTTTCTTAAGGTTGTAATTTTTTCTAAATTTATATACCAAGTCACCATAACATTCGGGTTCCCATAGGTCTTGTTGCAGAAGAGATTTTAGACAAATATTGTATTTTGAAATTAAATCAGAATGGCGGCTATAAAATTTTGAAAAGGCTTTGCGTAGTTTATGGTACCCTGATTAAGATGTTTAGCCGTTAACAATTTATTACGAGTGTTGAAGTCAGTTACATGACAACACACCCTGGCAAATCGAATTAATTGTGAAATATAAACGCCATATGATGACGCACGTGAGACGTCACCATCCAAAATGGAAAGTTTACAATCTCGAGACCAAAATCATCGCGTTTATCATAAATTTTGCAAAAACAACAAACCCGTCTACAACAGATAGATGTAAATCCTAAAACGGGGCCTCGGTAACAGAAGAATGTGCTTTATTTAACTAAAGTTTTGGGGGAGGGTGTAAATTTGACTGATCAAACCATCGAAATAGGTATATTCAATATTTAATAAATCATCCAAATATCTAGAAGTTGAGCTGAAAGTTTCAATGATTTCAGACTGGTTTTCAGCAGAAAGGGACATAATGCAGTCTCTCTCATAACAAAACAAAAACAGATCAGACACAAGTGGTACAAGAGCCCATCGGAATATCCATAACTTGTGTAAACAACTTGGTACCAAATATTATGTAAATATTGTCAAGTAGAAAGTCAAACATCATTACGATAACACATCCGTGTGATTCAGTGCATTTTTTTCATACCTCAAAAAAGATAATTTTCTGATGAAAATTTATGATATTTTTCTTATTTATACTCAAAACATAGGTTTTGGGTACTCGTTAGAACCGCCTCATTGAGGCGGTTCTAACGAGTACCCACAACCTATGTCTTGGAACAGAAATAAGGAAAATAATGTTTACCCCCCTAAACCCCAGTTTTCTCTATATAAAGTGGGGTATAGGGGGGTTTTCATTTCACGGACTTGTTCACGTGATGTGTATTTGAATCTGTCACAAACCATTTAGTAGAATGTTATGTTAGTCATATTATGGTTGCATAAATCTTGAAGGAGGTAGGATTAAAAACCAGTTTCAATAGTCTCTGGTCGTGAAATAGTACAAGAAATTGTAAATTGAAAAATCCGTCCCTGAAGTTCCGGGTCCTGCAAGCCTCGTGATGCCCGATTATCATCATGCGGGACGGATTTTTTCTATCTTCCAGTCACGTTACTGACATACTGGTTTTCTTAAATACCTTTTATTTCTGTGTGTGGAGTTTTAATTATGCATTCACATCAATCGCTTACGTTTGTAATAGTGCGACATTTCATAACGTCAACCTTAAAGACGGCGTACATGACGGTCTTTACAACTAGCGGACACAACACACGTGTTAATTCTCGATTACAGCATGGGTAGGATAATCATCGTAGTTAAAAGATTTGTCAACAGAGAGTAAAATTCAGAATTTCCTTATCTAGTGTGCAACGGTAACCAAATCACTTTTTTGCATTATCTGCTAATTACTAGTCTGAAGGTTATCAGTGCTGGAAACAAGAAACTAGGTCGTGGGGGGTCTAGTTACCTGTTTTTTTTTTTGTTTTTGTTTTTTCCAAAAACTGATAATGTGTGAGCTGGGAGCAAGCAAATAATGCAAAAAGGGGAATATTTCAAATGTACAACAAATACATAATAACTATACATGTGATTTACAAAAAATATACATATTACAAAAAATATACATACGCTGGAGTCTGAATTCTCAACAAGCGCAATAAGAACGAAGGCAGTCAGTCCATAACCCGAGGAAGAGCCACCCTGTCAAAGAAATGAGATTTCATAATAGCTCCCCAGCAGACAATCAACGCTGAATCAACGCGTGTCTGCAGGGGATCACGGTATCTTCTTATTTATTTTAATTATTCAAGATCTCTTGTCTCCTTGTTAGTGAGTGAAACTTCTCGATATAATTTAAAAAAAACGCGTATGACAACACTTTGATATTTTGCAGATCTAAAGTATTTTGGTCTCCGTTTTTGCACTGAGTAGTTGGGGAATAGAACAACTTAACTGAAACAATGGAGCAGATCAGTTCGTTTTTTTTTAATCTGTTAAAATTCTTTTTAAACCGAGACAACTTTTTTACCTGAATACTTCCATCTTGGCAAAAGAAAATTTCAGATATTGCACGCCCATCTTCTTACTGTCTGTAGTTCTTTAAACAACGATTTGTATTTAAAGTTCACGAATATTAAATTCCCATTCTACTACATGGTGGGCTTCAATTGAAAATGTCTACAGTATCTTCTTTTTGCGCAAAATACAGTACACAATGGAATGAACTTCTACAGTGACGGTCTAGTCTATTAACCTCGAAATCCTTCTACATGTCGACAACTCTCATAATTGGGACACGAACATTCTAATATTAACTACAGCACGAAAGCATATAGAATCAAACAAACAATTTAGTCATTTTAATTAACATTCCGAATGTTTCAACGAATAAATCGGAATATTTATTTTGTCTTTACTGTCGGTAACAATGCCGTGTAGTATAGTCGAGAACAGATACGGCATGTGGTCAGTTATCGTAATGACTAAAATTAATCGATTTAATGATCAATTTTAGACGGCTTTTGGACAGAGAACAGCTCACACAATATTGTATAGATCGGATCAGTTAGGTTACTTTATCGGCAGTTTTGTCCCATTGTGGCAAATTATCACCTGTTCAAAACAAAATCCGCTCTGTTACAAATTGCGCGGTTGTCATATCTTGTTATGAATTTACCATGTTTGAGAAAATCCTTTTGTTCAGCAAACGTCAACAGATGGATTTATAATTTACAAATGTCAATGTATTAATCATATATGTTGTCACAGTCCTTAAATTATGTCAGAAAATATCGAATTGTTATTTCCACAGCGCCCTTTTCAAAGATCATTACGTACACTTTATCCAATAAAGGGCGCCAGTCTGGACCAATTTGTTGTTTTTTTGTTTTAGCCAGAAGTTAAGACGAGAATACCGTATTATTTGGCTTCGTTCCAAGTTTAAGCAATGCACCAGAGTAACAAGAGACCACTGAGTTTTCAACTTAGTTTAATGTGTGTACTGCGCATTTGTCCCCCCAATTGCAATCTGTTCCATTATCATCATCGTTACTATAATTTCTATTATTATCACCCAATATATTATTAACAAACAACTTGATTTTTCATTATATATTTCCTCTGTTTCATGATTTGTTTTTCTTCGCTTGCATTAATGAAATTCAGTCACCTAAAAGGTGATAAATAATGACTGTATCGCTTACAAAATACAAGACTGCTACATAGCAATATTATCGCCAATATGCCTTTTAAGCTCTATTTATTTCTATAAATAACACTGAGTGGCTCGAACTACCCTATCTCGAACAAAGTTTCATTGTCCAAAATGTGTTTAATCCATGGAAGTATTTATTATCATTATCGTCATAATTATTTTATTATTTTCTTTATTAGTATTTTGATAATATTTAATAATGATAATAATCGCTATTCTATTTTCATTATTATAATTTTCATTCATGGTTAATTGTTATTTGCAATAGCAATAACAACAATAATATTAATAATAATTGTATTACTACTTTTATCATTAGAATTATAACTATTGTCAATTATTTTATTGTTATTAACTATTAACTATAATAATAATAATAATAATAATTAATAATAATAATAATATTCTTTTTCATTATTATTATCATTATTATTGTTATTATTATTATTACTGTTGCAATTATAATTTAGAAGAATTTTGTTATTTACCATACATCTACTACTGCTACTAACGATAATAATAATAATAGTTAACATTTTTTATTATTAGAATATTTTATAAGCATTTTACTATCTTATGTAGCAATGCTTTCCTCATGAAAGGTGTTTATACATACTTTCAGCATAGTATCATGAACACTTCCAATTCGTTGGAATGACCCATCGTAGTTCTGATGGTTCGTAATAAATGAAATAGCCTTGTCTAGGACGCCTTGGGATATGTAGATATGATTCTTTGCTTGGTGGAACGACTTAACCACAAACGCTGTTAACCTAAAGAGAACGAAACAAACATTTGATGAAATCAGGTCTATACAAATTTGACCTCCATAAACAGAGGATCTTACACGAGTGGTCATTTCATATGAAATTTATGAAACGAGCCTTCGTCGAGTTTCATAAATTTCATTTGAAATTACCACGAGTGTAAGATTCTGTTTAATATATGACCACTTTAAATTGGATTGCATCGCCTTTGAATTTGACAAATTTTCTACAAAAAAATGCATGGTTGACATGGACGTCGGTATGACGTTACTTAATCCCGCGAAAGTGTTATTTCACGTGTGGTCATACGATTTTCATTACACGACCTTATCCACTGCTTATCAACAACGTCATATGATAAACCTCACTTTTACATAGTAAAACTATGATCACTGAGTTCATTTAGAATCATTTTGAAAATAGAGTTCGGCTTAAGCCGGTGCTAGGGGGCGTGACCGGTGTAGCACTTTTCAGTACTGGTCATGAACAGACTCAATAAAACCGAGTCTGCTATTTTCGTTTATTTGGTGTATTCTTTGCTTCCAAAGGATCTAACTATTCAGAACTTATTTATCTTCACTGCAGCCGGTGTGCCGTGTGGCGGCAGTAAAAAGTCTCCCCGTACATCCGTCATAGTGCAGATTATATTTTCTGGTCCTTTGTGATCATTGAGTTCGTTAAGAATCAATTTGAAAATAGAGTTCTGCTTAAGCCGGTGCTAGGCGGCAAGGCCGGTGTAGCACATTTCAGAACTGGTCATGAACAGACTCAATAAAACCGAGTCTGCTATTTTCGTTTATTTGGTGTATTCTTTGCTTCCAAAGGATCTAACTATTCAGAATTTATATACATATGTATACATTATTTATTATTAAACATAGGTTATGGGTACACGTGAGAACCGACTCGTAGAGACGATTTTATCGCGTGCCCAAATCTATGATTTAAGCAGAATTATGAAAACAATCCGAACATATTAGCAGCATTTTTTTATTGCTTTGCGATAATCAATTCAATATTTTTTTTTTTAAAAAAGTCAAGTTTTTGTAATGCAAATAATTCACGCCAAGCGATTATGTCTTCGGCCAAGGGAGTTCAGCAAACACTCAGATTAAAACGAGCATCATTTGCATACATTGATGGAGCTGTGTTTTTCCAACCAGACAAGAGAGACTGATTCATCGAACATGGGACAAGAATATCTGTGCGATTTCTATGTCAACTGTTGGGTGTATAAGCTGTCTATGTCTGTCACTCATAGCTTAATATGCGACCGCGCGTTCTTTGCCCTGGAACTTTTTTTTCAAAACTGCATTCTGTTGCATGGTCTGTTGCCCATGCAATTAGGAAAGCACCTTTCTAGATGTTCATTTTTAACAGCAACAATGTTATGACCTGGACCAACTTGAAATAGGTGCTAAAATTGCTGTCAAGTGTCAAGACAAAAACGTCATGAAACGCATATTGCATTGTTGGTTTCAGAAATCCACAGTTGATTTTCCACTATACATGTACGTAAACGAATCTATTGCAAATTCATTTGAGCAGCTCATTCGATAAACTTTTAAACATCTTTCTTTTGAAGACTCTGTCGTTTTTGCTCTAATGCATATGTGTAAAGGAGACGTTTTATATATTATAGGGGATCTTACATGAGTGTTCATGTATTATTGAATTTTTTAAACGAGGTGAGGAAAAGGGATAAAATGCGAGACTTTGCCGAGCATTTTATCCATTTTCTTCAACGATTTTAATAAATTAAATAATACATGACCACGAATGAAAGATTCTAATTATCATATGACATTTAAAAAGCATTTTATTAACGATTGTTTGCAAAAATGTCAATATTCGCAGTAAGTACACGCGACGTCGTTAAGAACGTCGCACATGAAATCTTACGGGACGCATCTAGCTAATTTGCTTATTAAATCCACTAGTGTATTAATTATCGAACATATAACATGGCGTTATTACACTCTCAGGATAAATCGATTTTCAGTATTCTTGGACAATCTGTTGGCAATAGATTTGGAAGCATTTTACCATTCAGGGCACATTTTTAAAGTAGGTGGGAAAGGAAAATAATCACTAATAGGTCGAGGCCTCGACAAGTAAATCACAGGCTCGTTTTCAGACTACTTAAATCTAAGTCTAATTAAGGCATGAATAAACTCAAGCGTTTCTAAATATAGCACGATAGGGATCAATCATAGTGTTTCATGCAATGAAGTTTGCCGGATTTCGCGGAAGCCGTTTGAACATGAGGCCACCAGGCCGATTGTTCAAATATCTTCCGAGGGATCTGGCAAATATTAATGCAATTGAATAACCATGTGTAACCATTGTTCTCGCACAACTTACGATTCCGATAGCAAATTTGGACGAACACGCCAAAAGGCTTCAAATAAACTCAATATTAAAGTTCAACTGCAACGCTATTTTTTCTATGACTTATCATTGAATACATATAAAATACATCTCGAATAAGCTATTCGCCGTACTTCTTGTTACGGAATTATGTATTTATTAACAATTTACATTCGGTTCACCTGTGGGCAATTGCGAACCGGAAGTGATAATCCGAGTCACGTGACTCTGAACCCTGTGACGTCAATTGTAGAACGGAAGTGGAAATAACGTGTATTTTACATTGACTGTTCGAGAAAATTGTGATAAAAAACATCTTGTTATCTGAAATAAATTCCAAAAATGCCGACGCGATGTGTTGCACCGGGTTGTGGCAATACCCCTGCACCTGGTCGCGGTTTGTTTACGTTCCCGGAGGACCCGGTATTTAATAAAGAGTGGAGAGTGAATATGGGTCGCGCGAAAAGTGCAAATGAGCCTTTCATGCGGACTGAACAAATTATTTGTCTAAATCGCGACGGAAGTAAGGGCGAGGATTGTGGCCACGTAAAATCGATTTAAGCCCCCCAGTGGAAATCTTCCACTGACCGTTCCAAGGCGGCTCTTCTGTGGCGATTTATTTATGTTGTTGTTTGTTGCTTACTGTGTGTATCACTTGTGTCTTTTAATTTTGGATGGCCATATGGCCATTTTGTGGGAAAGTAACTGTCCATATGGCCTTCCTTTGTTTAGGTTTCCAATATGGTCTGGTCGCTTAATGTTTGTGTTTCTTTCCCTTTGGTGTCTTTTATGGATGGAGTAAGTTAATTGTATCAATTCCTGATCTTTGTTTTACTTCTACTTTTCAAACTATGGGAAAACTAAAAAACTTCGAGATTGTGTGATTCTCATTTCACGGAGGAGTGTTTTATTGTGAGCCCAAGACTAGCGGCGGATCTGGGATTCAAACCAGGCAAGTTTCAGCTCAAGACAGGTGCTGTTCCAACGATCTTTGCCAGACCAAACCACCCCTGGAACACTCCAAAACAGACCAAAGTTGGCGGGGCATACAGGAAACGGCAGAGACAAGAGGTAATGTAGATTATCAGAATGCTGATTATAAATAACATTTGTTTTCAGAGCTTTTTGGTGCAATGGTCCTGAATGGCAGCATTTCATTTTATCAGATTTGTGATCGAGAGGTGGGTTCCGTCCTCATGCTGACCAAAGTGTTGTGTCCCTGATCATAGACAGTTCATCCATGTCTGTCTCAATGGACAGTCTCAATTAGCCAATTTCTCATTGCCAAAACATGCCTATCCAAATCCGCCCCCGCCCATTGGGGCTTGGAGAAATAGATTGGGCTGCATGATGCTTCCATGCAGAGATGATACCGACTGCACATTAGTACTGGTTATCTGCTTGGGGCTAAACCCTAGGAAAACTGCAGGCTACAAGAGAAACTGCATTGCTTGGAAGCCACTGTTGGTCTTAAATGCTCAGCTAATTTGAGCATGAAACTTTGTCTTGCTCATAAATGTTGAAAATGCCACACAATAATCACTGGATCCTGCAGAACTCTGTGTGTTTTGGGCCCCAGGTGTCATATTTTTCGGGCATCTGCAGATTTCAGATTTCTATTTTTACCCCCATATCCTGCTGCCTAAAAACATTTGTATCTGTGAACGAATCGGTTTAGTTCATATTATATATACATTCAGTTCACAACTGCATGAAAAAAGTGTAGATCCTGTCTACACTGTTTGCAAAGTTAGGGATTGTCATGTCCAGCAGAATAATGGTTAAAAAGCTTGGTCAGTATGAGGCCTGTTTGGCTAATGTTTTTCTGGATTTCTTTGTTTATGAGCATTACAGATTTCTTGCTCAAATCAGTTGAGCATGATGAGAGCATCTTTAATTTATACTACCGGACCAAAATTTTTTGTACAGCACCACAAACACACAGTGTGACTTATGTCCAGTAAATCCTAGAAACAAAAATGATATCTTACAATAAAATATGCCTTCAGTCCTGTAGGTACATATTCTGTCCAGTAGAAGATAACAGACTTTACTAGCAGTAAGAGGCTTTTTCATTGCATCTTATCCTCTCTGTATGATTTAAAACTTGTTTTCATGATTTGTGTGATCACAGCCATTTCAAGAGTATTCAACAATAAACTTAAAATGCTGAATGACATGAGTCATGGAGGAAGGCACCGTGAAATAGACCTAAGTGTCTCAGTTATTATGGACTGGTCGCCCATCAGGCATTTTTGTTTGCATTCAGGTTTAACGGTCCAGTCAACACTATTTAGGTCATTTTTGCAGTTCCATTCACCTATAGATCCACACTTTTGTTTGGGCGAGCATATCCATATCCAGTTAACCAGTACAGTGCACATTCTTTCTCCAAAACTGAGAACTGCCCTTCTTGAATCAGCGGGAGAGAATGACCATAGAAAGGATTTCAGGATCAAACTCTACAAAGAATGTTGCCGACCCGAACCCATCAGGGCTTGAATAAATAGGTTGGGCTGCATAATGCCTCTGTGCAGAGCTGTAGACAACCTCAGGAGTTCTGGAAAACCACTATACAAGCAGATCTAAGCCTGCCCAAGAGAAGTGGTTCAAGTATGTGACTGCCCATGTGTACAAACTGTTGGTTTCTTTTCATTAGGCAGCAGGGCTTGAGATGTCATTTCATCTCACTGATGGTTATAAGTCCCACAAATTGGGAACTATGTCTCCACAATGACCTTTACAGTGTTAACAGGGGCATTGAGCCTCAAATCAAACAAATTGTAGACTAGATACAGCTGAATAAATCTCTGGCCTTGATGCCGTAATAGGTAAGAGCTCAAGACTTCTTTTATTAGGTCACCTGTGTTTTTAACCTTTAACCTGCTGAATAGTCAATTAAGCCACACCCGCTTATGACTTTGAACCAATTAGATTACTTGATGCAGTTTATTTCTACGAATGCAACATGGCGATACATTCTGGAAGTAGATACTTTTATAAATTGAAAGTGGTTAACAACCACAGTCTGCTAGTAACCCTACAGTTTATTTCTACATATTCATAAACTGAATGTCAAACAGTGTAGATACTGATCAGATGGCTTATTCAGAAGCCATCTGATCTGGATCTACACTGTTTGCAAAGATAGGGCTTGTCGCCAACAGCAGGGTAGAGGTTAACGAACTTGGCTCCTGTCACCTGAGATGCCAAGTTCTGCAATCTGCCTAATATTAGTGAAAAAATCTTGAAAGGGCTGTAAAAACGAAACATAATAAAACAAAACAGAAGGAACACTGTCATTTGTTAAAGATCTGTTTAATACAACTGACTGAAATCAGAGCACTGACAACACTGTTGGGTTGTTTGCCTTTGAGTGTATGATAACTAGATGTAACCTTGATCCTGAAGCAGAACAGTCACTTAGACTGTGAACAGTTCATGAAAAAAACTACAAGAAGCTTGGGTGGCCAGCAAAGACTGAGATCAGCCTGCGCCTTAGCAGTCTGATCAGAGTCTTTGCTGGTCACATGTGAAGTTCTACTATATACTACAGTCTATGTAAACCAAAATGAGCAAAAGGTCTTGTCTTAGTGGATGGGTGAGTGGGTTGATTTTAGTCTGCTGGCTGCATGGTCACATTGTAGGCTTTGTCTTGAATTGGGGGAAGGGGAAGAATGACTATATGTAGAAAAACTGTTATCCTCTTTGCACTAATAGTCTCTTTGATATTTGAAACCACAGTATTGCTCTGATGGCCAGCTCTGACGTATCTTGTTCACAGCACAAGCTGGTATCACCTTCCGCATTCCTCTTCCAAGTCTGTGCCACACCCATCTCGTAAAACGTCTGTATGCAACATGGCGGTACATTCTGGAAGTAAATAATTTTATAAATTAAAAGTGGTTAACAACCACAGTCTGCTAGTAACCCTGATCTTGCTGAATATTTTAACCACACCCATTTCTGACTTTGAATAAATCAGATTACTCGATGAAATTAATAATTTATAAGCTGAATGTCAAACAGTGTGGATCCTGATCAGATGACTTCTGATCTGGATCTACACTTTTCCAACGAATGAGGTTGTCGAGAACAGCAAGATAAGGGTTAAACCTTAATGGCCTTGTTCTGTCTAAAATGTAAACCTCCAAACAGACATAACCTGTGAACAAAGACCACTCTTGGCCATTCCTTTGTGCCATCTTTGTAGACAGGCTGGATTGTTCCTATAGATGTATGTATATATTATATGTAGATATGCTATTTTTGATAGCAAACATGTACAGTAAAACAGGTCTTAACAGCCACCTCTATTAAGCAAGCAGCCTGTCATAAGCAAGCAAGCATTGGTTACCTGAAAAGTAGAATGCATAAATTTTACCTGTATAAAGCTAGAACCTGTCATTAGAAAGCAAATTTCGAATATGTTTTGAGGCGCTTGCTAATACAGGTTGGACTGTATACATTTGGTAAATCAACCTTATCATCCATCCACAGTGACATGACCTTTTGCTCATATCCGGGCATAGATCATAGAATATAGTAGGTACATGCGATCAGTGAAGACTGATCAGCCTGCAAAAATGTACAGGCTGGAGTCTTTGCTGGTCACTCAAGCCTTCTTGTAAATTTTGTCATGCGCTGGCTCTTAGTATAACGAAGGATACCAATGAACTACCCAGGCCTACCCAATGGGGAAAGGGCATGTCTGTAAATACCAAGAATAAAAATAAAAAAAATATTTGTACATATAATGCTGTTATTTTTCTTGCCCCTGTCCTTGATCTTATATAGTTGGAGTACCAGAATGCCATCTTTCTCAGACTCAGCTACAGTATGACATCAATGCAGGTCTATAGAATACATTCTGTTTGTGCTCAGTTTCACCAGCTGCTTACCAAAACCAATTGGTTGGATTTTGCTTGTTTCCGGGTTTTAATACCCAGTCAACACTATTTAGGTCATTTTTTAACCCGTCAGTTTACCTAGCCACCCATTCATGGACAGGCTTACACATCAGCGGTTAACCAGAACTATGCACCTTTTTTGACGGAAACTAACAACTGTCCTTGAATCAGCACAAGGGAGAGAGAATGATTATTGAAATCATTTCATGATCAACCTCCACAAAAGAATGTTGCTGACCACACAGGTATCAAACCGATGTCCTCCTGATCTTCAGTCATAAACAAATCCGACTGAGCTACTGAGACCGGCTTACAGTTTCTAGGAGAGTTGATGAGTAAAACACCGTCACCTAGCTGGTAAACACATTCAATGGCTCATACTTACTCATGAATTGGCTCATCATCACCAACATGACCATAGTTGTCCAAGAATTCATAGGAGGATGTCTCTATAACATACTGGTTCAGACAATTTCCTTCATAGCCAGGATGCTGTGTGATGCACTGAAGGTCTTGATCTTCTACTAAGTTGTCAATGAGACCAATCTCCCTGCAGCATGTGCTCTCATCTACAGATGGCATGGGAATACAAAATCCACATTCACACCTGAAAAATAAAATGGCATACAAATTTAGGGTCAGACGCCAATGTTACATGCTAACTTGAGGTGTTTTTTTTGTCTGTGCACTCTGCTTTTGGCCTACTACCCTCATGTATTGGGGCTTGGAGAAATAGATTAGGTGCATATTACTTCCACGCAGATCTGAACCAATCGCACATGAGTACTACTGGGAGGTTCTTAGCCTGCCACGGAAAAGTGGTGCAAGTCTTGCTTCGAACCCGAAAGGGTTTACCCTGTCCTTGTGTGGATCAGTTCTGTGTAGAAGCAACATGCAACCCAATCTATGTCTTCAAGCCCTGTGGGCAAGGACCATTAGCATGTGTTGCCAGAAATTACAATTTAATTTATTACACAAGTCATCTTTGCAAACAGTGTAGATCCAGATCAGATGGCTTCTGAAGAAGACATCTGATCAGGATCTACACTGACATTCAGTTTATGAATTTGTAGGTATAAATTTATCCAAGTAGCCTGATTGGCTCAAAGTAAAAAATGAGTGTAAAATGGGTGTGGCTACACTGAATATTCAGCAGGACATGGGTTAATCCCGGAGTTTTTTTGCTGAATCTAGCACATAAATATTTACCTTTTGTTTTTTTATTTTTAGTTTAATGACTCAACCAACACTATTTAGGTTATGTGGAGCATGTCAATGAACTATCCATGCTTTTCCTGGACAGGCTAATTTATTGCACTTTTTGGCCAAAAATTGACAACTACCCTGGTTGAATCAGCAGAAGGGAGAGAATGTTTTTAAAGTAATTTCATGATCAATCTCCACGAAAAGTTATGCTGACACTCACAGGTCTCGAATCTTGGTCCTCTGTACACAAGTCGAATGCGCGCCTGACTGAACTGCAGAGGCCGGCCGGTTACTTGTTGCAGTAATGATTAAAATACACCCGGGTATCACCCCACTTTGGGTTCAACACACACTTGTCGCCAGGGATGACAGAAGAAGATAAGTCCAATGTTTTGCTGTTACATTGTAGGTTATCTGTGGCATTTTTGGTGTGTAAATATCTATATAGAGACTATAATAACAAAAGCAAGCCAATAATTTCACACTTCAACAAGGGGTGGGGGTGCAAATTTTTCCACTTTTCATAAACAATGAATGAGCAGGAATTATCTTGGCTTTCTGGCTCATTCTATTGAAAGTATTTGGCCCTATTGCGGGTTGTAAAGATGACAAAACAGTTGTCAGCCCCCACTGTCTCAACCAGTGCCCCCCGCCCCCCACCCCGATTTTTTTATTTACTTCCTCCTTTCCTTACGTTATTTTCGGCTATCAAAATACGAAACGGAACCTTACTAATATTGGGCTAATCAGTAGTAAAGTGGACGAACTTATTTTTTCCTCGTCATGCATTTTTTTTGTTTATTATTCTCGCTAACTTACCAGTCTGTGTTGCCGAGCCTATCGCTCAGCTGGCCCTCCAAATCTGACTCGCTAGATGTGTCCGATTCGGAATCTTCCGAGTAATCGGGCGCAGATTCTCTTCTTGGTTCAAACTGATACGGCTGTACCGGCCTGATTGACCCAGCTAAAACAGAATCACCGTCATTCTCCTCTAACTCTCTAAGATTTGCACTGTCCGCCATAGCTGTCACTTCGAAATGTGTCTACAAATGACGTCACGCGCAAGTGCGCATGCGTGAAAATCTAAATTTGGACAGGTGCGAAAGAACGGTAAATCACGTAACTTTAATGGCTTATAACTTCCCCTATATAACCTTTTGAATTCTCGCGACTTTTTGTAATTGCTTATTTTTATCTGTGCTACATGGATAATTAATAAAGATATGGTGGTAAAATTACCGTTTCCGTTGAACTTTAACTCTTCAAATGTGACCGACAAACCAACACGGCGGCAACATCAAAATGCTGTTTAAAATGACGTTATTACGCAGTAACCCTCTGACGTCATCATTGAACTCTAAAGAGCTGCATTAAGGGCGATCGTTACGTCACATAACACTCAACGTGACGTAAACAAAGAAATGCCAATCTCGTCATAACAAAGGCTCAAAATTCATGTTCAAACCGCACGTGAATCTCATGATTTGAACATTGGTTTTGTTATTCGTCAATTTGATAATGGCTTCAAACAGCCATGCGCATAGATGTTTATGCAAGAATATATGTTCGTGTTAGAAATAATAAATATATCAAACATCTTCAAATGAAAACTTCTATTTCTAGAGATAAAGATGACACCCTATTATCATATGACGTCGCATCTGAGAATTTAATAACGTCATGTAATAAACTGCATCTTGCATTCGTGCTCATGTATTATTGAATGTATTTAACTCGTTGAGAAAAAGAGATAAAATGCCCGGCAAAGCCTCGCATTTTATCTCTTTTCCTTAACTCGTTTAATAAATTCATTAATACATGAGCACTCGTGTAAGATCCTTGATTTAGAACACGGGTATGATATTGAAATGTACTAGTGCTACTCACCACATGCTTCCCTGATAGTCATTGGATCCCCAGATACTAAAGGAACCGTCATAATGTTGGAATCCGAGTTCTCTCTGGTACCCTGGAAATAGCAAGTTTAGAAGAGACTTAGTGTTATTATGGTCAAAGCGCAAACCGCCCGCCAACCAAAACTTGCATACGGCAAATTCGATGGATATTTCCTTAGTTTGTTGAAGAAAACAAGGGTTATAATTTTCATGTGAACTGTCCTGTTCTCTGTCGGGATTAATAATCATTAATTCCCCCAGGATTGGCAAAACTCATTCATGAAGATTGATCCTGAAATCTTTTCTTTCGGGAATATTTTTCCTTCCGCTGATCTTTAAAGGGAAGCTGTCAGTTTTTGCAGAGGAATGTACAATGTACTGATTTACCTCTTGTTAATGATGTTCTGAAAAGGGGTGCAATATCGGACCATTGCATATCCTTTCTGTTTTCAATTATTCCAAAAAAGCGCATAACTTAGCCCACTTTTTCAAGTCCTGACATGTCCGATGCACATATCTGATGCCTTGCTAATTCAAGGTTTTGTTAAATATGTTCTAGATAAGTCCAACAAAAATAATGAGACTATGGATTGTTTGTTTGATATGAGGTTTAACGTCCCCGTCAACAGTGTATAGGTCATTTTGGAGACGTTGCTTCCAATTTTGCGGGAGTTACCCCATTACAAAACACACCTATACAAATGTATTGAAAAGTAGAAGTAAAACAAAGATCAGGAATTGATACAATTAACTTACTCCACCCATAAAAGACACCAAAGGGAAAGAAATACAAACATTAAGCGACCAGACCATAATGGAAACCTTAACAAAGGAAGGCCATAAGCACAGCTACTTTCCCACAAAAAGGCCATATGGCCATCCAAAATTAAAAGACACAAGTGATACATACAGTAAGTAACAAACAACAACATAAATAAATCGCCACAGAAGAGCCGCCTTGGAACGGTCAGTGGAAGATTTCCACTGGGGGGCTTAAATCGATTTTACGTGGCCACAATCCTCGCCCTTACTTCCGTCGCGATTTAGACAAATAATTTGTTCAGTCCGCATGAAGGCCTCCTAACTCATCAGTGCAACATCTCCGTGAACACAAAAATCAAAGAACCACAGAGGTGAGACAACGGTGAGGACCCGACAGCAAGAAACCACTGAAATGCTGGAGCAAAAGAAAACCAACAGTTAGACTCCGATGAGCCCGACCACAGACAGAGCATCAGGCACCAACCAACATTATCGCTCTAATTTTCAATAAGCCTTTACGTTGGAGCCGTCATAAAATCTGAGGCCTGACCCACCGGCGTGCAATTAAAGAGGAAAGCAAAGTTGCCAACCGTGATTGGGTTAACTTTTAGCACCAGCAAATGAAAACTTTCCGACACAAATGCTGCTATTTGTTATACTTCTCCACAATGCATAGACTGTTGATATTCGTTAGAACCGCCTTGGCGAGGCGGCGCTAACGAGTACCCCCAATCTATGTTTTGGAGCAGAAATAAGGAAAACAATGTTTACCCCTGAAAACCCAAGGTTTTTTATATAAACGTGGGATTCAAGGGGATCAAAATAATATGGGCGTGTTTTTGTGATTCCGACATTTAGATGAAATGACATATCAAAGCCATGTCAACCTATGAAACCAATATGGTTTATATGCATGTGTAGTCGACTCGCACCACTTTTCCTGGGAAGGCTTAAAACCTCAAAGCGTTTTACCAGTTCTCGCAAGCGGTCGGTATCAGCTCTGTAGTGAAGCGTCATGCAGCCCAATCTATTTCTTCAAGCCCCAATGGGCAATAGGCGGGGGCCAAAACTTTGGATTATGGAGGTTACACAGAAAACAGTAAAACTTCAATGACCGGAAGACTGATGTCTCGATTACAACGGTTGATCCCAACTCGTTCTCGGGTTCCTAGAATTTTGTTAACAAGGCTACTGGTATCTAACATTAAACAAGAATGTTTTTTATTTGTTCCAGAAAAGATGTGGTGTGTTCACTCAAGTATAGTTAGGTAAGCTGACCGGCTGGATTGACCTAAATAATGTTCACTTGGCCAGTTTAAAAACTGTAAAACACTGTAAAATATAAAATTATATCGTCGTATGCTCTATAATTTTCCATGGTGCTTCAAGGATTAAAGTTATAAAAGAATCTCATAGACAATATGCAAACGAAAATGTGACTTTAGATTATATGATTTCTGTGAAGAATCAAACCACCGCCTTACATCACGAAAAAACGCTTGTATAATTCTGACCCCTTGAATCCCAGTTTCGTATAGTAAAACTGGGATTTACAGGGATAATCCTTGTTTTTCTTATTTCTGCTTCAAATATAGATTGTACGTACGTTAGAAACGTCTAAATAAGGCGGTTCTAACGTGTACCTTCAATCTATATTTGTGGGTACACGTTGAAACTGACTCTATGAAGCGGTTTTAAGTGTATCCTCAATCTATTTTTGAGCAGAAATAACAAAATATCACAATTACCCATCTTAAAATGTTTGTATTTATTTTTCGGCCTTATACAATAAATGTATTTGTATAGGGCGTATGTCCATCAACATGTATATTTATGCAGAGAAAAGCGGGATAAGTGTCCTTTTGGCGTTCCGCTATAATTGATGTTTCAGTTAGGGTCTAGTTATTTCATGTTTGTTTTCTTTCCCTTTGGTGTCTCTGATTGGCGCTGTGGGTCAATTGAATCGATTCCTGATCATTGCCTTCATTTCTATTTTACAAGTACATACAATATTTGTCTTAGTTTTGTCCAAATACAATTTTGGATACTTGCTAGAATCGCCTTACGGCCTTTAATGAGCACCGAGAAACTACATCTGTAGCAGGAAAAAAACATCACAGAAAAAATTCATGCGTTTGTTTAGCCTGGTAAAAATTCATTACCTCACGTTGGGGTTGTTTCATACGTATCCTGTCATCACGATAACAAGTCCGTGAAACGAAAACCCCTCTAAACCCCACTTTATGTAGAGAAAAGTGTGGTTTACAGGGGTATACATTATCTGCCTTATTTTTGCTCAAAACATAGATTGTGTGTACTCGTTAGAACCGCCTCATTGAGGCGGTTCTAACGAGCACCCACGATCTATGTTGAAAGCAGAGATAAGAAAGAAGTTATCATTTTTACTCAAAATGCGTCACTTCTGACACCATGTTGGACGCCATTATTTCAAACGAACCTGTTTTCCTAATGTAATTAAGCAACTAGTAAGCTATCCTTTAATATTTTGTATAGCTGATATATCCAATACATTTTCTCTTTCTTTTGTCTCTGATAGCTATTCATTATATGTCAGGGACACGTTTTATTAAGATATGATATACATTCTTTCTCGAAATAAATCATAGTCAAATAAAAAATTTTGCTCAGAAAACTAGATTTATGTGAGCAGGTTCTAACGTGTACATTTCACATTGAATATACATATGAAAATGAGGTGGAGTAAGTTAATTTTATCGATTCCTGATCTTTGTTTTACTTCTACTTCACCCTTGTAAACCCTCTTTTCTTTATATAAAGTGGGTTTTTGAAAGA
This sequence comes from Lucinisca nassula, assembly GCA_963580285.1. Lineage (NCBI taxonomy): Eukaryota > Metazoa > Mollusca > Bivalvia > Lucinida > Lucinidae > Lucinisca > Lucinisca nassula. Next base: position 37,590,693 of record OY757015.1, on the reverse strand, counting down.
TAAAAATTACACAGGTCTGTTAACGGCATATTTCGTCAGCGGTAAACTTCTACCTCTGAGAATAAATCCCATTGATAAGGCTGATTCCAGAAAATGCTGGCGAAACAAGAGTTGTCAGAGGATCTGACTATAACCCCACCCACTGCAACAGCATTAGAAGACAAAATCCCATAGTTTTGAAATATTTTAAATTTATCCTTACCAGAAAACATCACTGTAGAACATGGTACATGGCAACTTAAAACTTAACAAAGGAAATGAACAGCATGAGTAATAGGCCATAAGCCCTAATTATGGTATGTACAATTCATCAACCAAGGTTTTAACTTTGTAACCCTTACAGTGCCTGATAATAGGTAAAAGCTTCATCAAATAGGACAAGAAACGTAAAAGGTACTGAGCAAAATGCACTGCAAACTGGTTGAAAACATACCAAGGGACATAACTCCAAGAGTTATGGACCACTGACTTTTATTCTGCTTCAAAAGTTGCATACAGTTATTTTCAATGTTTATGTGAACATATAGCGTTCTAGCTTTCATTGTTCCTGAGAAATCTATCACGAAAATTTTCTAGAATAGCAGAATTTGAAAACCTAAATAAATGGTTACTCCAAGAGTCATCGGTCCTTGGCAGCTGTTCTGCCATTACACTTTCCTTATTTTGGAGAGTAACATTGAGAAAGGACCCAAAACACAAGTTATTGAACAAAATGCATTTTGTTTGAAAACCTACCAATGTATATAACTCCAAGAGATATGGACCTTTGTCTCTATTAAGGTAACAAAGATACAGCAAGTCATTTTCTACGTTTATACAAACTTTCAGTTTTATATTTCCTGAGAAATCTGACTAGAAAAATTTTCAAGAATGGCAAAATTTGAGAAACTGTCAAGAGACGTAACTAAAGCGTTATTGACCCTTGAAAATTTCTTGTATACACAATACATCCCATCACTTTTCATGTTTATACAAATATTCAGCTTTCTAGCTATTACAGTTCCTGAGAAATCTGTCACGAACGATTTCGTGAATGGTAAAATTTAAAAATCTTATATCGGACATAACTCCAAGAGTTATGGGCTCTTGGTCACTATTCTGCTACTAACCTTTCCTTACTTAAGAGACCAAGTGCATTATTGTTTGTTTGTATTTGAGTTTAACGGCCCAGTCAACATTATTTAGGTCATTTTTGAGCCGGTCAGTTTACCTATCCACACTTTCCTGGGCAGGCCTATACGTAAGCGGTTAACCGGTACAGTGCACATTCTTTCGCCAGAAACTGACAACTGCCCTTCTTGAATCAGTGGAAGGAAGAGAAAGGACCCTAGAAAAGATTTCATGATCAATCTCCACGAAAATATGTTGCCGACCCGGGCAGGAGTCGAACCCGAATCCGACTGAGCCAACGAGGCCGGCAACCAAGTGCATTATAAGTGTCATTGAAATGAGTCCGCAAACATATGAGTTATTTGGCATAATGCATTCTAAAATTTAACAGCCTATCAAGGGAAATAATTCCCAGAGCTATGCGCATGCCTTTAAACACTCTTTTTCTACAAGGGCTCCCTTACCTTAGATACCAAGTGAACAACACGTTTCATCAATGATGGGTCACAAATGTCAAAGTTATTAAGAAAAATGCATGCGAATTTTGCAGTCATGGAATCACGGAATCACGGAGTCACAGAATGGCAGAATCACGGAATGACGGGAGGACATGGCAGATTCCAGTATAGCCCAACATTTTCAAACATGGGCTATAATAATGTGCACTTCACTGTGGTCAACGGCCACAATAGTTTTGTTTAGGCAGCAAAACGATAAACCAATACAAAGAAACATACCTTTCTGCATATACTGGATAGCTTTGTCTTTTATTTCCTGAGTGAGTCGATTTGTATTTTGCAAATAATTGTAGACAAAAACATCGGGAGCGAAGCTCGACATAGTTTGTTCTCCACAGCCGGTCGGTAAACGTAGTAAACTGTGCATGTTCTTCACTACCGGCCCCATCAAATCACCTGTCAAGACAAAAAAATATTGTGAGAAATTGTGATAGCTTAAACACCAATGTCCCATTTACTTTGGCTGTTTCGAACGCGTTCTTAATCCCATAGGAAACTAAATCACTGAGAGCAATGTCTCAGTGTGCAGGCTTAGAATATTGTCATGAACGAGGACTTAGACTGGTCCGTTTATTCCTTAAGTAATTGTAGTATAAGCAAATAGTGTGGATTCAGATTAGACGCCGCTGCCAGTCCCAACGCATGATTCCAGTCCAAATTCCATAGATTACTCTCTTAAACAACATATTGACCCCACAATGATACGAAATATGAGGCTATTTTCAATAAACACTCGTGACCTGGATTAAAAAAAAATCCGTGAAGGCACGTTGACATCAGCCGTAAAATCAACTTAACCTTGTAACTTTGGGTTCACCAAAAAAGTCCCATAACTTCGTACACTAATATATTAAAGATAAATAAGGGACATTTTCCTTAATTTATTCTGAAAATATAATGTGTGTGTACGTATTAAAATTGCCTCTATGAACCGAGGCTAATTGGTACATGGACAAACTTTGATTTTAAAGAAAATCAAAAATATATCTCTCACCCTGAACTGACGCTATGATTTGCCCCTAAGTGGCTCTAACTAAGCGTGTTTCAAAACAAAATCACGATCTAAAAAGGTGTTCGAACTTTTCAAGTTTGACTTATCTTGACCGCATTAAGCGATTAAGGATCCACCAGAATCTGGGCTGAGATAAAACTTAAAACGGCATGCGTAATCATTCAGTAATTATACAACATTCTCTGGCTACATGAAGACATTTTGAAACAAGAGACATTCGAACAGCACAATGTGAAGACTCGTATCATTCCGCACAAGAGTGCAGGCTGTGATGCGGCTTCAATGGAGCGAAGATTTTCTGGCAACTGAAGATCTTTGAGACCCTCACCCCCGGACCGTTCTTAGGTGGTAGTTCTTGTATAGTTTCTTCACTGTTGCTTGTTCTATTTCATATAACTTTAATAGTTCGAACACCCATTTCAGCATTGTCTTGCAAACATTGCACCTTTCCCTGTGTACGCAGATTATATCTTTTGAATGGAAATGGCTACACATTAATTGCCATTTTCTTTTGCTTTATTTTTTTCTATCTTTTAATTTTCTTTGCATGGGGGTCAATGTTATTGACTTCAAGGTGTTTCTGCACCAAGTGAGACATCCCTTATAAGCTTAAACGGGATCTACCCATGAGGAATTGGCTTTTTAGAAACAAATTCTCCTTTGGGAGTGATACGTACTAAATAATACTAATTTGCTCACTTTATTCGAGAACAGACCCGTATGAGGTATACTAAGAGGGACTTCGGCTGGACCTCAGGAAGCTACCTTAGTAACCTAAATTACAGCCAAACTTCCAAGATAGCTACTAAAGTGACGTCATCGGTCTACCGTAAGTCAACACACCTCTTGGGTACACTTGCTAATGCTAAGACAATGGCGTGTATTCAAGATGACGAATGTGGCTTAAATGCAAGACCTGCGAAAATAGAAGTCACAGATGCCTCGTAATGTTTAGGAAGGCTTACCATTTGGCTATTTTGTGGGAAAGTAACTGTCCTTACGGCCTTCCTTTGTTTAGGTTTCCATTATGGTCTGGTTGCTTCATGTTTTTGTTTCTTTCCCTTTGTTGTCTTTGATGGGTGGAGTAAATTAATTGTATCGATTCCTGATCTTTGTTTTACTTCTACTTTATATTTTGGAAGGCTGCAAAATGCTTTTGTCTATTAATATATGATGATTTTGTTTCAACCAAGGCCCTTTGACCTACATGTATGTAGCGTCATCTTGTCATGACAATCTACTGAAGTAGCAACCGTAGGTTTTTATCTCTGATAAAGCTTATGTCACTGGTATATACATTAGTACCTACTTTAGTTCCAGTCGAATTCGGTTTTATAATTTGGAATGAGTCGTGCTCACTGAAGGCAATGTCATTCACCATACAGAAGCGTCGAATAAAAGTAAACATAAATGAATAAATAAATTCGTTAAAGGAGTGTTTTAAATTGCAATGAAACGTGTTGACTGAATTTATGTCAACAAAAAATGTTTTTATAAATACCAAATATGCCTATGTGTAAACTATTTACATATCTTTGTTTTTATTTTTTTTTCATGACACGAAGCTTACAGGTTTCTCTATAGGCATTGCCGCAGAGTTTGACTCAATAAAGCCGAGTCTGCTTTTTTTCGTTTCATTGATGTATTCTTTGCTTCAAAAGAATCTAATCATTCAGAACTTATTTGATTTTAGTGGTCAAAGGGATCTAATATTAATTATCAGCCAAAGAGTTCTCTAGGGTCTTTAGCTGTCAATATTTAAACCACATGCAGACTCCATGGCGTGTTTTATTACCTGGCAAGTACTTAATAGGCCACCAACAAAACAACTATTACAAGACTTACTGGATAGAGTTTTAGGAGAGGGTTTTATCTGGTTTTGATGAGATGCAACATTCCTGACTGATCACTGTGTCATCATTAAATTAGACAAGGGCCTGAAATTGTTTGGAAGAACTGAACAATCAGCTGCAGTTTGCCGTAAAGACTGAATTTCATACCTTATAGCTCTGTGTGATGAGCTCTTGATTGTGCATTAAATGTTTTGAATTGGAATGCTAGTTGACAATGTAATCTATTGCTGGACTTACCAATGGCAGAGACATGAATTTTCTGCGAATCAGCAACCACATTGTTGGGGAAGGCCAAATCAACATCAGTATTGCTATTTCCTGACAGGATTGTTGGGAAGTTGAAGTGCATTGGCGACCCCTCTGCCTGAAACAATATGTAACCAGTTCATGAAATAAACACGTATATAGAGAAATGTATCAATCTAATTCAATGTAACGTTGGTTGGTGCCTGATAGTCTGTCTCTTGTTGGGCCCATCGGAGTCTAACTGTTGGTTTCTTTTGTTCCGGCATTTCAGTGGTTTCTTGCTGCCGAGTCCTCGTCGTTGTTTCATCTCTGTGGTTGTTTGATTTTTTGTGTGTTCACGGAGATGTTGCACTGATGAGTTAGAAGGCCTTCATGCGGACTGAACAAATTTGTCTAAATGGCGACGGCAGTAAGGGGGAGGATTGTGGCCACATAAATTCGATTTAAGCCCTCCCAGTGGAACTCGTTTCTAGTGACCTTTTCAAGGCGGTTCTTCTGTCGCGGTTTATTTTTGTTATGGATTGTCTTTGGGTGTTTGTGTTGCTTATACTATTTTATTTTTGATAGCCTATTGGCCATTTTGTGGGAAAATTACTGTCATTTTGGCTTTCCGCTGTTGATGTTTCCATTTGGGTCTGTTGTTTTATGTTTGTGTTTCTTTCCCTTTGGTGTCTCTGATGGGAGCTGAGGGTTAACTGAGTCGATTCCTGATCATTGCCTCCACTTCTATTTTTGCGATAAACACAAGATTCCGTAATCTTCCTTCAATACATTTATTGTGGTTACTAGTATGAACCACCTCAATAAGGTGGTTCCATCCAGCACCAATGCCTGTTTTAAGGCAAATAAAAGTGTATGTTCAGCCTCTTAAATAATCAAAAGGAGACAAAACCTAAGTTTTTTCAAATGAGGCAAAACAAAACGGTTGTTTATTTAAACTTAAACGTTTGTGAAATATATTTCATTTCTTGTAATCCGAAATTTCGGATCAATCTTTTATCCTTTTTTGTACCAAATGGAATCTTCCCCTTATGTATAGGAGGAGTTCATTCCAAAATTTAGGGGTGTCAGGTTGTTTTTTCTTCAAAATTTATTCGGTAAATGGCTTAGTTTTTCGCAAACAGTGTAGACCTGATCAGATGCCGCATTCTGCGGCAGCTGATCTGGGTCTGCACTGTTTGCCAGGGTACCCGTTTTGGGTTTTCTTGAACTAAATGGGTTAAAGAACAAGAGGGCCATGATGGCCCTGGATCGCTCAGCTGATCCATAGTGTAACAAGTGGGCTCCAGGGAGGGTCATTATTGGCCCCTGGGCTTTAATGTGCATAATGTTGAGGGAGGTCTTAAAGGTGAAGCTTCATACCAAACACCAACAAAGGCTTTAATTTGAACAATCTTGGCAAAGGTCCACTACTTGAAGCTACACACCAAATATCAAAGACCTGGACCTTGCGGTTTCAGAGAAGAAGATTTTTTTTAAGATATTCCCTACATAAGCCTATGCAAAACCAAATGGCCCCAGGGCTATATAAGTTTATGTACAACCAAAGGGCCCCGGGATGGGGCATTTGTGGTCCCAGAGCTATAATTTGAACAATCTTGGTAGAGGTCCACTAGATGAAACTCCATACCAAATATCAAAGACCTGGGCCTTGCAGTTTCAGAGAAGAAGATTTCCCTTTATAAAAAGTAGAAGTAAAACAAAGATCAGGAATCGATACAATTAACTTACTCCACCCATCAAAGGCACCAAAGGGAAAGAAACACAAACATGAAGCGACCAGACCATAATGGAAACCTAAACAAAGGAAGGCCATAAGGACAGTTACTTTCCCACAAAATGGCCAAATGGCCATCCAAAATAAAAAAAGACACAAGAGATACACACAGTAAGTAACAAACAACACCATAAATAAACCGCCACAGAAGAACCGCCTTGGAACGGTCAGTGGAAAGATTTCCACTGCGGGGGGGGGGGGGGAGGCTTAAATCGATTTTACGTGGCCAAAATCCTCGCCCTTACTTCCGTCGCGATTTAGACAAATAATTTGTTCAGTCCCCGTGAAGGCCTCCTTACTCATCAGTGCAACATCTCCGTGAACACAAAAAATCAAAGAACCACAGAGGACTCGACAGCAAGAAACCACTGAAATGCTGGAGCAAAAGAAAACCAACAGTTAGACTCCGATGGGCCCGACCAGAGACAGAGCATCAGGCACCAACCAACATTACCTTGAATTAGATCTCTCTAATTCTCAATAAGCCTTTACGTTGGAGCCGTCATAGAATCTGAGGCCTGACCCACCGGCGTGCAATTAAAGAGGGAAGCAAAGTTGCCAACCGTGATTGGGTTAACTACCATGCATGCAGTCTGTCGTATAACATCCATGTTGTAAGTCTATGTAAAACCAAAGGGTCTCGGGGCTAAGACAGTTTTGGTCCCAGGGCTATAATTTGCACAATCTTGATAGAGGTCCACTAGATGTAATTTCACACCAAATATCAAAGACCTAGGCCTTGTGGTTTCAGAGAAGAAGATTTTTTAAGATTTTCCCTATATAAGTCTATGTAAAACCAAAGGGCCCCGGAGCGGGGTAATTTTTGGTTTCAGGGCTATAATTTGAACAATCTAGATAGAGGTCCACTAGATGAAATTTCGCACCAAATATCAAAGACCTAGGCCTTGTGGTTTCAGAGAAGAAGATTTTTTTTAAAGATTTTCCCTACATAAGTCTATGTAACACCAAAGGGCCCCGGAGCGGGGGTATTTTTGGCTCAAGGGCTATAATTTTAACAATCTTGGTAGAGGTCCATTAGATGAAGCTTCATACTAAATATCAAAGTCCTGGGCCTTGCGGTTTGAGAGAAGAAGATTTTTAAACATTATCCTATATAAGCCTATGTAAAACCAAAGGCCCCCCCCCCCACCGGGCGGGGGCATTTTTTGGCCACAACACTAAAATTTGAATAATCTTGGTAGGGGTCCTTTAGATGAAGCTTCATACCAAATATCAAGACCTAGGCTTTGTGGTTTCAGAGAAGAAGATTTTTAAAGAGTTTCCCTATATAAGTCTATGTAAAACCAAAGGGCCCCAGAGCAGGGGCATTTTTTGCCCAAGGGCTATAATTTGAACAATCTTGGTAAAGGTCCATTAGATGAAGCTTCATAGCAAATATCAAAGCCTTAGGCCTTTTGGTTTCAAAGAAAAAGATTTTTAAAGATTTTCCCTATATCAGTCTATGTTAAACCAAAGGGCCCCGGAGCAGGGGAATTTTTGGCCCAAGGGCTTTAATTTGAACAATCTTGGTAGAGGTCCATTAGATGAAGCTTCATACCAAATATCAAAGTTCTGGGCCTTGCGGTTTCAGAGAAGTAGATTTTTAAAGATTTTCCCTATATAAGCCTATGTAAAGCCAAAGGGCCCCGGGTGGGGGGGGGGGGGCATTTTTCGGCCCAGCACTATAATTTGAACAATCTTGGTAGGGGTCCACTAGATGAAGCTTAATACCAAATATCAAAGACCTGGGCCTTGTGGTGGTTTAAGAGAAGAAGATTTTCAGTGAAATAAATCTATTTTTGGCTCCTGTGACCTAGATGTGCAACGGACCGGAACCATTTGAATAGCTTTGAAAGGGGACCACCTAAGAATCATTCCTGTCAAGTTTGGTCAAAATCCGATCAGTGGTTTAGGAGGAGATGTCTTTTAAAGAAATTGTTTACGCACGAACGCACGGACGCACGACGGACGACGGACAAAAAGTGAATCAAAAGCTCACCTCGTCACTACGTGACGGTGAGCTAAAAACATGCGCTACTCAAGGAGCCAGATCTTTACTTGAAGTGCAATTCGCCCCTGAAAATGAAGACAGAATAGTTTCTGTATTTTTTGAGAAAGAAATGGATTCGATTAAAAGTGTATGCGCTCCCCTTTAAACGGAATTCTTTGAGTCATGGCATAGGCCCTGACACGAGAAAACCTGTCTTTAGAGTTTGTGCCGAGTACAATGTAGGACACACAATATATTCTATGAAAGGGCAAGGAATACACAACAGAGCTGACAAGTATGGAGTGGCTAGTTTCAGCCAAATACGCCTCATCTGCGACCCTTAGATGTTTTCAGAATTCCTCAATGGAGTCACTGAACCCAAATGATAAGAAAATATGACTTTCACAATGATGAATCCGCCTGCACAGCTATACAGACTAGCAAACTATTTGGAATTTTTAAACTAGGGTTTTGTACTGTCCAAGCTGCGAATATAATATTGTCTAGTAGACTGCACGGATGCAAAACCAGGTTGATCATGGCCTTCTAATCTCATTCTATTTCTCATGACCTGTCTCATATTATATGGGCCAAGACAGGCAAAATATTAACAATCTCATTGCAGTTACAGGAAACCCCTTTCTCATATGACGTCGCGTCTGAGAATGTAATAATATTATGTCGGTAATCCACTAGTGGATTAAATATGCAAATTAGTAAGATATCGTTTCATGTAGAATGTCATGACATCGTGTTTACTTATGGCGGAATATTGACACTTTTGTTCAAATATCGTGAATTAAATACCTTTTAAATGTCATATGATAAATAGCATCTTGCATTCGTGCTCATGTGCTACTGAATTTAATAAACTCGTTGAGGCAAAGGGACACTTTGCTCGGAAATGCCTCGCATTTTATCCCATTTCATCAACTCAACTCGAAGGTGGTCTATATATGCGAAATTTACTGTATATAGTCGTTAACTGCATTTTTTGGAGCAGTCTAAACTACTGCTCTGCATTTAAGGATCGGAAAGGCAAATATATCTGGCAAGGTTACACCTCCATAATATCATATCGTAGACCATTGAGAAATTTCGGAAAACGATTTTAACTTACCTCTACAATAAGCTGTCGTTTGACTCTGTCAGCAGCTAATACACTCTGAGCTTTAACTGTAATGTCCATTGTTCCGACGATGGAAGCAACGATAGGAATAAAAACAGAGTCTGCTTTACCAGCGTCAATCTAATGTAAAATAAAATTGACTTTGTCAACAAAAGACGAGAGGATGTAAATAAAGGAATATCATTTCGATAACACATCAGTGTGCCAGAGTGTATTATTTCAAATCTCCAAAAGGGTATTATTTTGAAGAAATTTTGCGATATTTACCTTATTAATACTCCAAAACAAAGGTTGCTTGTGCGCGTTAGGACAACACAATTGAGACATTGCTAACGAGTACCACATCCTATGTTTTGGAGCAAATACATAAAATACATGTACATAAAAAATGTATGCCCACTTAAACCCAAGTTTTTCCTTATCGAAAGCGGTGTTTACGGGGTTTGGTGTCTCTGTTGGGAGATCTGGGTTAATTGTATCGATTCATGATCATTGCCCCAACTTCTATTTTGTTCATTTCACAAGCTTATGAACATAATGGGTTAATTCAAAAGCCTAGGAACAAGAGGATTTTGTTATCAATAATTCAATATAGAGATGAGATTATACTGGTGGTGATTTCATATGAAACCCAAACATCCATGTGAAATGACCACTATTGTAAGATTCTGTTTATAATTTAATGTTTAAATTGGATTTTTTCGCAAAAATATTCAAAAGAAATCATGGATGACGCCATGATGCTATACGCAAGTAACCATGTGTTCATCACGCGAACAAGTCCGTAAAATCAACACCCCCCATACCCTACTTTGTTAAGAGAAAACTTGGGTTTTCGGGGGGTAAATATTATTTTTCTTTTTTCTGCTCCAAGACAAAGGTTGTGGGTACTCGTTAGAACCGCCTCAACGAGGCGATTCTAACGAACACTCACAACCTATGTTTGCAGTATAAATAAGAAAAATATCACAGCTTTTAATCAGAAAAGTAGCCATTTTGGAGATGTGAAAAAATGCACTATATCTCACAGGTGCGTTAGCGTGGTTCTAACGAGCACTCACAACCTATGTTTGCAGCATAAATAAGAAAAATATCAGCGCTTTTCATCAGAAAAGAAGCCATTTTGGAGATGTAAATAAATTGCACTATATCGCACGGTTGCGTTAGCATAATGATTACACTTGTGGTCATATCATTTTTGTGATTATCATGACGTCATCCACTAAATAACACCGACATTATATGGCAAATTTATTATGTTGTTAGAACTCAAAATAATTATATACTATCGAATCGTTTAAATTATAGATTTTTGACTCATCGATGTTCTACTTTCTTGAGTTACCGCACACATCGTTATAATGTTTAATTATCTATCGCAATTAAACTCGAAAAGAACAGACTGATATCACTCGGCATCGGCTTTTTTGATATTCTATTTACTTGGATGACTTCCATTTACACCGTAAAGCGACATTCCATCTAATGACATGTCACGGGAATTATATCACGCACTCGTACATGTACATATTCTGATAAAATGCATATTTGGGGTTAAACTATTGGTAATGGCACAAACCGTTTACAGTTATATTGCGGCGATGTCGGTGCCTCTCTGACACTACTCACACGCTCATATCATGTGATATCCAAACTCAGGACAATATTCACTCAACATTAGAGCAATAACCTCAATTGTTAATTGACTATCCTGTATTGATCTGAGGTCATCCGTATTGACACCAGATCAACCAGTATTAACTGAGGTCAAGTGAGGTCAAAAAAACAAAAATCATGTTTTTTAATTGTGTAAATTAATAAAATTGCCATTAATCAATTAATTTCGCATAGAGCCTGTTACAGGTCCTCAGTCAGCTGCAATAGCCCTCTGCTTCGGCCCCGGACCAATGCAGCAGACCTCGGACCTGTACCTGGGCCAATAAGACATTATTTGATAAATAACAATATATTATTAACGCAATATTCTTTAGTAATATCCTCTGTTAGACCTTGAACCTGTATCTGGGTCAATACGAAATTACTTAATTAATATCATTTTATTATTAATTGACTATCCTGTATTGATCGGAGGTCATCCGTATTAACACCAGGTCAACCAATTTTAACTGAGGTCAAGTGAGGTCAAAAAATCAATAATCATGATTTTTTAATTGTGTCAGTTAATAAAAGTAATTTCGCATTGACCCAGTTACAGGTCCTCGGTCAGCTGCAATAGCCCTCTGCTTCGGCCTCGGGCCAATGCAGCAGTTCTCGGACCTGTATCTGGGCCAATAAGACATTACTTGATTAATAACATTATATTATCAACGCAATATTCTCTAGCACCGGTGTCTTAACTGAAATACTAGCGCGGCAGTAACCTAACATACAAGTGCAATTGCCCAATAAAATTTGATGGACCTTATAATATCATTTTCATTTTCAGTGTGACGATTTGTTTCTTAACCCATTTTGTACCAAATTGAATCTTCCTCCTCATATATGGCAGGAGTCCATTTCAAAATGTAGGGGTAGTCTTCAAAGTTTATTTGGAAAATAGCTGAACTTTTTGCAAAAAGTGTAGGTCCTGATCTGGGCCTACACTGTTTGCCAAGGTACCGTTTTTCGGGTTGCCAAAGGGGTTAAAATCACTGATAAGATCCAAAACTAGAGCTGTCAGTGAAACTGACTAGGGCCCCGGCAGCGCTATCAGAGGAGTAGGAAAATGTTGATAAAAAAATTTGTGGACGGACAGACGGACAGACAGACAGACAGACGGACGGACAGAGTGATTACTATAGGGCACCCACACTTTCAGTGCGGGGCCCTAATAATGACGCGACCGTTTCAGAAAGTACTCAAAATATCTGTTTTGAGCAAGAATTCAGGAAGCACTGTATACCAATGGAAGACATACTCAGCTTTACATGTCGTGATGGACTTGCAAACATGATTGTTCCCCGCTTAAAGCAGCTATTCAACACACATTAACACGTCCATGAGAAGAAAACTTCTAGTAAAGCATCCTACGGTGTTCATATATCGCAATTTATTCGGTTTGCCAGAGTGTCTAGTCATGCATCTGACTTCAACACTCGTAATAAATTATTAAATGCTAAACTTGTGTTGGTATCATAAACTTCTCGAATATTTTTCAAAGTTTTATAGACGTCATAACTGTTTAGTTTCAAAATTAAATGATGGACTTAAATCTTTTCTGCACCAAGGCCTACTGGAGCCTGAATTTTGTTGAGACTTAGTAAATAAAATCAGACGCAATGATTACAGTACCCTATTTCGTAAACATATTCTTCGATATACAAAGACTGGGTACAACATAAAGATAATATACGACAGACTGCATGTAGTTAACCCAATCACGGGTGGTAACTTAGCTTCCATCTTTTATTGCACGCCGGCGGGTCGGGCCTCGGACTGTATGACGGCTCCAACCTTAAGACTTACTTTAATCTTTAGGTAGTGTCGGTTGGTGCCTGGTACTCTCCCACCGGAGTGCAACTGTTCATTTTCTTTTGCATTAGCATTTCAGTTATTTCATGCTGTCGAGTCAGTATCGTTGATATATCTCTGTAGTCATTTGATAATAAGTTCTCCAAGATGTTGCACTGATTAGTTATAAGTACTTTATGCGAACTGAAAAATCTATTTGACTAAACCCCTATAGAACCACTGGCGAGGATTGTGGCCACGCAAAATTAAATTAAGCTTAACAGTAAAAAACAATTCTGACCGTTCCAATATGGTTCTTCGGTTGCAGTTTATAATTGTTATAGTTCTTCTTTGCATGTATGTATTGCTATTATCTTTTTATTTTTGATTGCTGTTTGGTCATTTTGTGGAAACATAACTGTCCTTTTGGCTTTATGCCTGTGACTTTATTATAGCAAAGTTATTTATGTTCGTGTTTCTTTCCCTTTGGGCCAGAACAAACAAATATAGGAATGATCGGGCCTCTCGGAGTCAAACTGTTGGTTTTCTTTTGCTCCAGCAATTCTGTTGTTGTATGCTGTCGAGTCCTCAACCTTGTTTCATCTCTGTAGTTTTTTATTTGTATGTTCTCGGAGATGTTACACTGATGAGTTAGGAAGCCTTCATGCGGACTAAACAAAATTACTGTATACCGCGACAGAGGTAAGGGCGCGGATTATGGCCATGTAAAATCGATTTAAGCCCCCCCCCCCCAGTGGAATTCTTTTCACTGACCCTTCCAAGGCGGTTCTACTGTGGCGGTTTATTTATGTTGTTGTTTGTTACTTACTGTGTGTATTCCTTGTGTCTTTTCATTTTGGATGGCTATTTGGCCATTTTGTGGGAAAGTAACTGTCCTTATGGCCTTCCTTTGTTTAGGTTTCCATTATGCTCTGGTCGCTTCATGTTTGTGCTTCTTTCCCTTAGGTGGCTTTGATGGGTGGAGTAAGTTAATTGTATCGATTCCTGATCTTTGTTTTTTTTTCTACTATGGATGAACTGGCCGTGAAATTGATTACAATTTTGTATCTCCACTGACGCCGTAAACGCGCTTCAATTTGAAAAAAATAAATACACTTGTTTATGGCTCTTAATGTGACATTTCCTGCGGACAAATTGTGACATTCTCTTTGTTTAAGAAATAGATCAGCTCTAACTGTGATTTGTTGTGTAATAAATCACAGTTTGGAGGTCAGTTGTAAAGTAGACAAATCACGCGCGCTACGCGCTCGTGATTTGTCTACTTTACAACTGACCTCCAAACTGTGATTTATTACACAACAAATCACTGGCTAGAGCTGATCTCTTTCGATTCTAACACGCTGAAAATCGGCAATAATGTTGTTGTTTCCTTCAAAATCTCACAACCTTTCGCCATTGTTACAAGAAATCCCGCTAAAATTATCGACTGAAACACATGCATTTATATCCTTTTCTTACGTTTTCGATGCGAGAAAATGACGTTACACCGTCTAACGTCAAGGAACTCGACTAGTGACGTCATAAATTGGGAATTTTAATGACGTCACTCGTCACGCTCTTCCGAGCTGTGATTTGTTGCAGAATAAAACACAGTTATTTTCCATTGCCTATATAGGCGCGCTGTGTTAGAATTATACTCCAAGCATAGGCTGTCCATTAGGGGATACATGTATTCAAAATCCTCGTTTGGGGAAAACAATCCGTGGTTTTATGGTCGGAACCTGCGTTGTTCGGCGACGTGACAGCGGAGCCGTATATAGAATTTGTGACCGTGAAACAAAAGATTTATCTCCCTAAATGACAATTTGCAACATAGTTATCACCATTCTAATGTACCGTTATTCATTTTCCTTGTAAAAATGTTATATTTACCGAAAATGACAAGCGCAGTGAAAAGCCCGAATACCTACCAATTAAACATGATATTACATGATAACGTTTGGTTTCCAACAGTATATCTCATAATGCACCGCTTGACTTAATCCACTCAATCGTCGGCCCCGTACATGAGCTAAGGCTTCAGGATTCTCGTTAGAACCACCTCATTTGGTTCATTTGTAAAAGGGAAAATAGTATATAGATCTTTGCGCAATTGGAAGAGCAAACATTCAGTACTTCATAGATGCTTTTCTAGAAATGGAGCAAACATGAGTCTGGTCTTGAATCAAATATCATATTTGTATCTTCAGAGTAGTCCACAGCATTGGAAAATAGAATATCTTGAAAGCTTTATGCCCCTCAACCACCCCCGAATATGTACACATTGCCTTTACAAGATACAAAAATGCAGCGAAATATGCTACTTACTTTTACATTCTTTACGATATCTTGAGAAACATAGTTCTTGTTGCCAGATTGGTCTACTAGAATCACTTTGAAATCATTGGATTGCTCAAGCGTTACCACAACCTTCAAAGTATAGCATAATACACCATTAGAAATCATTTATGTAATCAATCGCACAGACAGTGAACCATGAAAACAGAAAGAAACAACCTTAAAAAACAAGAACTCTTAAAAACAACAACATTCTTTTTTCATTATTTTCATTTTGTTATTGCTATTTTCAGACAATAATCAGACTTCACATTTCCAAGAATCATCACGCTGCCAAGGCATTACGATAAAACACCGGTGCGACATAGTGCATTTTCTTCACCTCCAAACATAGGCTACTTTTCTGATGAAAATTTGTCATAGTTTTTCTCATTTCAACTCAAAGCATATGTTGTGGGTGCTAATTAGAATCGTTCTAACCAGTAGCCACAATCGGTGTCTTGGAGCAGAAATAAAAAAAATGTATACCCCTGTAACCCCCAGCTTTCTCTGTATAAATGGGGTTTAGTGGGGTCTTTATTTTTCGGACTTGTTCATTTGATGGAACCATCGCATTACCATGATGTCAACGACCCCCGCCCATCGGGGCTTGAAGAAATATTGGGGCTGCATGATGCTTCCCAGCAGAGCTGAAACCGAACCGCACTCGAGTACTGGTAAACCCCTTAGAAAATCTAAGCCTGCCCAGGCAAAGCGGTGCGAGTCGGCCCGTCCATAATTATAAACCCTTTTAGTTGCATTCGGTGACAGGGCTTGAGGTGTCATTTCATCTCAATGTCGGGTAAATGTCCCACAAAATTGGAAGCAACGTCTCCAAAATGACATTTACAGTGTTGACGGGGACGTTTAGCCTCAAATCAAACAAACAAAACCATGATGTCACGTATAGAAAAGACGACCTATTTCTAAACGAAGTCAAAGATTTAAAGACAACCCAGGCAATGTGGCTTGTAAAATATTAAACGTTTAAGTATGAACAACATCAGATCACGACCAAGTTTTAGGAAACCCCATTACGAAATCACGCCTATACAAATACATTGCGAATTTTATTGCCGAAAAGAAGCAAATTTCAAGATGAAAAATTGTAATATTAAGAAAAATAAGGTTTACCCTTGCGAACCCCAGTTTTATTATATAATTGTGGGGTTCAAAGGGGTCAAAATTATATAGACGTGTTTTAATGATGCCTTCGTAGGAACAGCATCGGGTGACATGCATAGTTTAAGTAAGCCTCAATTCATTTCCACTTTGCTCGTGACCCGGTTCTGTTTATAAGAATGGTCAATGAATGAACTGAACTGTATGATTTATATTCACATTATTTTCAAGCCACATTTTGACGGCAAAGAGGTGTTTGAGGTTTAAAATTAAAACAAGAAAACAATAGCAAATAGTTTTCCTAGTAATGCCATAGCGTCACCATTTGCAATGGAGTAAGGACATTATGCCCCAAGTGTGAGGCTGAGACGATTAATAGGATAATCGATTTTCGATCGATAAATTCCACTAACATAATAATCGCTTCTGTCATGATAATAATCGATTATTTGATAAGTAAATTCTACTTCCGAATGGTGTGTCTTAAATAGCTGGATGAGTGGCAAACAGTGAAGACCCTGATGAGACGCCGCATTCTGCGCCGTCTCATCTAGGTCTTCACTGTTTGCTCAGGCCTGCCTGTTTATATGCATACGCTATTGTAAAACATATTGTAAGAGTCAAAACCGGAAAGTAAAATGATGGAAACATATTCCGTGATTACTAATCGATTATCGATCGCAATGACAAGACTGATAATCGATTAGCATTTCAACTGTGATTAGCCAGCTCTTCCCAAATGTTAATTATAGGATTTTGTGTTTTGTTTGTGTGTGTGTGTGTTCTGGAAATACTCAGAAATTACAAATATTTTCATATGCAATGGTCACAGCTTTGTTTCAGATCAGCTATTGTTAAGTGTTCAATAGTGAAAAAGTTTTCATGTTTTATGTCAGCGAGTGGTTAATATTTTTATTTTGTAAATGTTACTTATAAAGTTATGACGTCAACGCCGCTTTAAATACGCAATTCGTATGCACTTGATTCCATTTTTCTCAATTCAGAATAATTGTTCGATCAATTATGGTAATTTATAATATGACGTCGCATCTGAGAGTGTAATAACGCCATGCAATATTTTCGATAATCCACTAGTGGATTAAATATGCAAATTAGCTGGAAACGTCCCGTAACGTTACATGTACGACGTCCTTAACGACGTCGCGTTTACTAATGGCGTAATATTGACATTTTTGTAAACAAACGTGAATACAATACGTTTTAAATATCATATGATAAATAGAATTTGGCATTCGTGCTCATGTATTATTGAATTTAATAAACTCGTTGTGGAAAAGGGATAAAATGCTCGGCAGAGCCTGAATTTATTTTAACTCGTTGAGGAAAAAGGATAAAATGCTCGGCAGACCCTCGCATTTTATCCCTGTACCTCAACTCGTTGAATAAATTAAATAATAAATGAACACTCATGTAAGATCCTCTATTTATCCGGCGTTCATTGAAGTATGAACAACATCGAGGCAAAGACAAAGTTTAAATGAACTATTGGTTTTAAAGTTTGCCCGTAACCCCAAGTCACTGATACTTCAGTGAATTTTAAATAAAAGTGTCTTCATTTCTATACTGTATTCAGCCAGTGCTTTAAGTCATTTTGAAAATAGTGTACTTCTTCAGTAATCCTTCAGTAGTCCCCAAGTACTATAGAGGGTGTTAGCAGTCTTGAAAAACCAAGGGTTATGTACACTTCACTGTGGCTGGTGTGGCCGTGGTAAAACTTCTTCCCGTACCCCATTACATGTATTTCAAAAAGAGATTTTAAAGTATATAGAAAACAGAGTACTGTTAGAGTATTGCTCATGTAAATATAGAGTAAGCTAGGCCATTAGAAGATATTTTTATGCATATTGATACCAACAAAAGTGCAGACTATGCTTCACATGTGCACCCTGATCAGCATTTCTTGGTTCGCTGTTATGATTTGTTCAACATCTCGTATTTCGTCTCGATTCTTTTAAGGATAAGGCGCGTTTGTATACATGTAGTTGAGCAGGCCGATTTTCTTTTATCTAGTCGCAGACAGTCTTTTTTTTTTCGACGGGACTATGCTGACAAATAAGACCATTTAGACTAATTAGACTTAAAATTTTACAGTTACTTTAAACTTACATTCAATTCTTGTCCCATGTAGTTGAAAATGTTCGCCTGTAGGACCACCTCTTCCCCTCTTATTACAGAGTAAGGCAAGTTGAGACTGATAAAGAAAGGCCGGAATGTCTTGAACTGAAAAGAAAAGTTGAAACTTTATTTATCATATGAGCCCCGCCAAGCGAATTTGGGTCTTCGAGCATTCCGTCATGACAAATTTTAACTGCGCATGCCCAGCCATTCAGAGGGGCCAGGGATATGGCTTTCTGTCTGAAGGTTCCACTTGATTCACTGCTTGTATGAGCGAGCAGGAAGGTTCTGGCGAGACTGCGCGGATGCGCAGGCTCGCCTGAAGCTTCGCTGCTCGCATAGGCGATAAGTACCAAATTCGCTTGGGGGGGGGCCCATATGATGTCGCGTCTGAGAATGTAATAACGCCATGTAATAAATTCGATAACCCACTAGTAGATTAAATATGCAAATCAGTTAGATACGCCCCGTAACGTTACATGTAAATATGCAAATCAATTAGATAAGCCCCGTAACGTTACATGTACGACGCCCTAATCGACGTCGCGTTTACTAATGGCGAAATATTCACAATTTTGTAAAACAATCGTAAATAAAATTCATAAATGTCATATGATAAATAGAATCTTGCTTTCATGCTCATGTATTATTGATAAGAACCGTTGAAGCAAAGCCTCGCATTTTATCCCTTTTCCTCAACTCTTTTAATTATTTCAATAATACATGAACACTCATGTAAGATCCTCTATATCACCCCACCAGATTTATGAGAAGCAACATTAAGTCATGCAATGTTGTTGGATAAAATGATCCGATATTTAAGAAGATGAGAATCGATGTGATACGACGATACAAAAAAATGACAAAATGCTACCGAAATGATGAAATCCATGTAGTGACAAACATGGGCTACCAGTTAAAACGACTTAAGGCTACAAAACAGATAGTGATGATAGTGAAATAGTAATGAACAGGTATGTACATATTGAATGAAAAGTTAAACCTCTGGAAGCAATAACTACAACACACCTCAATACCATGTAGCGTAGATTATTTGTGGCATATGGGGGGCAGACTAGCATTTTGTCGGCAAAATAACCTGATAAGTGACTCTCAAAGTATACCGTAGTGGGGTATCAATAACCCAAATGATTAAAAATATTACCCCTCATATGATGAAAGACAGTGAGCCTGCATATAGGTTATTACAAAATAATACAATAATGGGTATTTGTTTGTTTGAATTTAGGTTCAACAATCCCGTCTTCACTATCCAGGCCAATGGTGTGGGACTTTTACCTCACATTGAGATGAAATGACATTACAAGCCCTGCCCCCACAAGAAACCAATAGGGTTTATATTCATGGACCGTACGACTCGCATCACTTTGGCTGGGCAGGCTTAGACCTTCTAAGCAGTTTACCAGTAGTCATATGAGGTCGGTTTCAGCTCTGCCTGGAAGCACCATGCAACCCAATCTATTCCACCAAGCCGCGATACGCGGGAGCCACAACTTATAACTAATTCATATATGTATGTTTAGGCTAAAAATGAAGAATTTTTTGCAAAATGATCAAACAGTGCAGATCACTGGTTATGCCTGTTTATTTACCGAAAACGAAAATCTCTAAGACTTAACTTAACGACGTGGTAGTGGCATAAACGCGTATATCTGTGCATTTAGGTTGAAAGAACGAAGTATGGACTAAAATGATATAAAAGAATGGAATGTGTTATCCAGTACTAGGCTTGAAATGTTACCTTCGCAGGTGCATCAGAAATTCCTAGGCCTGATGTTGGGTTGACAGAGAAAGCCGTTGCCACCCAGGACGTTATCGTGTCTGGAGCCTCAGTCGTAAAGGAAGCTGAACCATCAGCTCTGAAAAATATACAAAAAGAGATAAATTCCTACATTAAGACCGCCTTTGGAATGCTCAAAAGTGGTCTTTAAGACCACTTTTGAACGGTCCCAAAGGTGGTCCATGACCAGAGGACACTATTGGCAGAAACCCCAAAGAAAAATTAAGTGAATCCTTCAAAATGAGATTTTTAAAGCAGATTAAGTCTTAATTTTAGGTGGTCTTAATAGTGGAACTTTACTGTACAGTAAACATTCGATATTGAGGCCACCTAAAATTAAGACAAACTTTTGTTTTTAAAGCTTTTTCAAACATTTGCGTTTTCTTTCTATGTGTTATCTAGTACGAGACTGGTCTTGAAGACAATTTTGGAAAGTCCCAGATCTGGTATTAATAGAGGAAATTTATTGTATCTCACGACCCATGATTCAAACAATCATTTGGCTTTTGTGGTTAGCAGTGTTGTATTGCCATTACATAACATGTTCTGTGTGTTAAAGTTTAGAAATAGAAGAGCTCTAGCAGTGATTTATCGAGTCATAAATCACAGTTTGAGGTCAGTTGTAAGGTAAATCAAATCACGAGGGCAAAACGCGAGCGATTTGGCTAATTACAACTGGCCGATAAACTGATTTATTACTCAACAAATTTCACACAACAGCTGATCTATTTCGTTTCCATTACACTAAAATCGACAATCATTTGGTCGTTTATTTTAACTTCTCCCATTTGTTTTGTGTTGGAGTTTAACAGCAATGTCAACACTAATAAGGCCATTTTTGAGCCGGTCAATTTACCAGTCCAAACTTTTCCTGGGCAGGCTTATACATAAGCGGTTAACCAGTACAGTGCACATTCTTTCGCAACAAACTAACAACTATCCTTCTTGAATAAGCGGAAGGGAGAGAATGGTCGTTGAAAAGATTTCATGATCAATCTCCACGAAAGGATGTTGCCGACACCGGCAGGAATCGAACCCGCGCACCCCTGATAACCAGTCAGACGAACATCCGACTGAGCTACCGAACCGGCCTTAATTTCTACCAACCTTCGCCATTGTTAAAAGAAATCCCACAAATATTATTTACTGTATCACACACATTTATGTATTTCTGTAATATTTGTGTTGCGAAAATAATGTTTCAATATCTAACGTCAAAGAACATACGAGTGACATTATAAAAGTGCGGCTTTTTATTGCGTCACTCGGCACGCACTTTCGACTAGTGATTTGTTGCATAATAAATCACTATTTCTTGCATGCTTTTCAATGAATGATAATGAATTCTCAATGAAATACAAACCGATATTTTCACTATTTCAAACAGTGAAAATACAATTTTTTTATTTCCAAACATTTGTGAATTCGATGTATCCTGAAAAACTATTAACCGTTAGGTGATAATGTTCATGCTCAGGAATTTTCAGTGGTTTCTTGCTGTCGAGTCCTCACCGTTGTTTCATCTCTGTTGTTGATTGATTTTTGTGTTCACGGAGATGTTGCACTGACGAGTGAGGAGGCCTTCGTGTGGACCGAACAAATTATGTCTAAATCGCGACGGAAATAAGGGCGAGGATTGTGGCCACATAAAAACGATTTAAGCCCCCCCCCCCCCCCCCCCTTTGGAATTTGTTGAGGGAATGATCAGGAATCGATACAATTAACCCACAGCTCCCATCAGAAGCACCAAAGGGAAAGAAACACAAACATGAAACAACAGACCCTAATGGAAACATCAATAGCGGAAAGCCAAAATGAAAGTTACTTTCCCACAAAATGGCCAATAGGCTATCTAAAATAAAATAATATAAGCGACACAAACACCAAAAGACAAACCATAACCAAAATAAACCGCGACAGAAGAACCGCCTTGGAATGGTCAGCGGAAACGAACTCCACTGGGGGGCTTAAATCGATTTTACATGGCCACAATCCTCGCCCTTTCTTCCGTCGCGATTAAGACGAATAGTTTATTCAGTCCACATGAAAGCCTCCTAACTCATCATTGCAACATCTCCGTGAACACAAAAATTAAACAAGCACAGAGATGAAAAAACGATGAGGACTCGACAGCAAGAAACCACGTAAATGCTGGAGCAAAAGAAAACCAACAGTTAGACTTTGACGGGCCCGACTAGAGACAGAGCATCAGGTACCAACCAACATAAGCCTTTACGTTGGAACCGCAATAGAATCTGAGGCCTGACCCACAGGCGTGCAATTAAAGTGGGAAGCAAAGTTGTCAACCGTGATTGGGTTAACTACCATGCATGCAGACTGTCGTATAACATTTATGTTGTACCCAATCTTTATATATCGAAGAATGATTTTACAAAATTGGGTGCTGAAGTCATTGCAGTTACCCTGTTTACACACTCCTCTGACCTCACAGCGATTGGATACCCGTTACTTCTACCCGATTCCGTAATAATTAAGCAATAGTAACCCAAACTGTGGGCACTGTCAAGATTTATAGACTACCCAAAGGTCAATGCTCGGACCACCTGGTGGATATGGCGCGAGGGCCATATCAACCCGGCGGTCCAGGCCCTGGCCCGAGGGCAGTCCATAAACCTTGATAGTGCTATTGCTTTTAGTGCATTGAACTTAAACATTTATGACAACTGACATGTAAAATTTGAGCAATTTGAATATGGTCTATACTGATTGTTCGGATCTTTACGTTCCCAGCATGCAATACTCGAGGGTGTATGCCGAATAAATAGATAGAAAGATGGATTTACGTCCAAATATTATACATTTTACAGTATAATCTGCTGTTTGCCTGATTGCCTGTAAAACTATAGAGCATTGTGTCAGCGAAAGAACAGCAATCGTGATTATCCGTAAAAATGTTCGGTAGCGGGCACTATCACAATGGACACGGACAGGCCCCATTTAAATGATATATTTACCGCAGATTAGCGACTTGCACATGATGCGTTTCTAGCCAATGAAAAGACGTGATTCATTTTTGATATGCACTAATCATTGATAGTCACGTGGGCATCAACAGCGTTAATCTACTGCGCATAGTAACTTTGGGTCAATTGACAAAAATCGATGCAAAAGGGATGTGCCGTGTAAAGTAGCCCTTACCCTGAAATGACGTTGTTCCATATCCAGGTTTCCGGAAAGAAGTCGCGTGTCCTTTTGACTTGCTGTAATGTGGCTGCTGGTGTCGACCCAGCCACTAAACCCGGTTGTGCAGTGGGAGTCTGTCCATGTACGACCCCTGGCATTGCAGTTGGAAACAATCCACCAGTTCCACTTCCTCCACCGATCGGAACTAAGTAAACAGAGGATCTTACATGAGTGCTCATGTACTGCTGAATTTATTAAACGAGTCGAGGAAAATTGATACCGGTAAAATGCGAGGCATTTTTGCCCTTTTCCTCAACGAGTTTAATAGATTTAATAATACATGAGCACGAATGTGAGATTCTATTTATCATATGATATTAGAAATGAATTTTATTCACGATTGTTTTACAGAAATGTGAATATTCCGGCATTAGTAAACGCGACGTCGTACATGTAACGTCACGGAACGTATCTAACTAATTTGCATATTTAATCCACTATTGGATTATCGATTTTATAACATGACGTTACTACATTCTCAGACGCGACGTCATATGATAAAACTAGTTAATATATCAAATGAGTAAGAATAACTGATACCGCTAGTGACCATTACGATGACACATCAGTGTGACATATTGCATTCCTTCATATATCTATAACGGTTACTTTTCATATGAAAATGTGTGTGTGTGTGGGTGTGTGTTTTGTTTTGTTTCTTTTTTTTACCCCCAAACATAGTATGTTGGTGCTCGTTAGAACCGCCTCGTTGAGGTGGTTTTAACGAGTACCAACAACCTTTGTCTTGGAGCAGAATAAGAAAAAATAATGTTGACTCATCTAAAGTAGAAGTAAAACAAAGATTAGGAATCGATACAATTAACTTACTCCACCCATCAAAGACACCAAAGGGAAAGAAACACAAACATTAAGCGACCAGATCATAATGGAAACCTAAACAAAGGAAGGCCATAAGGACAGTTACTTTCCCACAAAATGGCCATATGGCCATCCAAAACAAAAAAAAAGACACAAGTGATACACACAGTAAGCAACAAACAACACAATAAATAAATCGCCACAGAAGAACCGCCTTGGAACGGTCAGTGGAATGATTTCCACTGGGGGGCTTAAATCGATTTTACGTTGCCACAATCCTCGCCCTTACTTCCGTAGCGATTTAGACAAATAATTTGTTCAGTCTGCATGAAGGCCTCCTAACTCATCAGTGCAACATCTCCGTGAACACAAAAAAAAATCAAAGAACCACAGAGGTGAGACAACGGTGAGTACTCGACAGCAAGAAAATACTGAAATGCTGCAGCAAAAGAAAACCAACAGTTAGACTCCGATGGGCCCAACCAGAGACAGGGCATCAGGCACAAACCAACATAACCTTGAATTAGATCTCTCTAATTCTCAATAAGCCTTTACGTTGGAGCCGTAATATAATCTGAGGCCTGACCCACTGGTGTGCAATTAAAGAGGGAAGCAAAGTTGCCAACCGTGATTGGGTTAACAACCATGCATGCAGTCTGTCGTATAACATTCATGTTGTACCCAATCTTTTTATATTGAAGAATTATTTTACGAAATTGGGTGCTGAAGTCATTGCGGTTATATATTTTTCTGAATTTATATACTAAGTCACCATAAAATTCGGGTTCCGATAGACCTTGATGCGGAAGAGATTTAAGTCCAATATTGAATTTAAAATTAAATCAGAATGGCGTCTATAAATTTATGAAAAGGCTTTGCGTAGTTTATGGTACCGATAACCCTGATTAAGGAGTTTAGCCGTTAATAATTTATTACAAGTGTTGAAGTCAGTTACATGACTACACACTCTAGCAAATCGAATTAATTGCGAAATATAAACGCCATAGGATGGCACACGAGGAACATCACCATCCAAAAAAGGAAAATTTACAATCTCAAAATCAAAGTCATCGCGTTTATCATAAATTTTGCACAAAACAAATCCATCTACAATAGAAAGATGTAAATCCAAAAACGGGGCCTAGGTATCAGAAGAAGTTGATTTATTTAACTGAAGCTCTGGGGGGTAAATCTGACTGATCAAACCATCGAAATAGGTATTATCAATATTTAATAAATCATCTAAATATCTAGAAGTGGAGCTAAAGCTTCAATAATTTCAGATTGGTTATCAATGGAAAGCGACAACATGAAGTCTCTTTCATAACAATACAAGGACAGATCAGCCACAAGAGGTGCGCAATTAGTACCCATTGGAATACCCACAATTTGTCTAAATAACTTAGTACCGAATCTAATATAAATATTGTCAAGTAGAAAGGTGAGGGCATCACACACTTTCTGACATGACCAAAGTGTATAATTCTTATGCTCTTTAGAAGTGAAAAATGCATTTCTGACATTACATGCAAGATAGAGAGAATCTTCTCTGTGAAAAGCCCATTCAATTAAATCATTAAGCTTTTCTTTTATAAGATTATGAGGAAGTGTAGTGTAAAGAGTGGAAAAATCGTAAGTAGACAGACTTGAAGCACGAAAATGTCTGGATTTCAATTTGTTTAAAACCTCATTCGAATTTTTTATAGACCAAAACAGATTTCTTCCTGATCTTTCAAAGACTTTATCACAATATTTAATCACATGCGTTTTAATAGCAGTAAGACAGGAAGTTAATAATTTAGAAAGTTCAGTGGTAGTGCAAGAGCTAGAATTTGCAATAAACCGTGCTTTGTAAGGTCTTTTATGAAGTTTTGGTAACCAGTATAGCGTAGGAAGCTTGTCTTGGTCTTCGTTAACACACACAGCAAACTTGGTGGCTGAATGACAAACATGTTTATCTACTATAGCTCTCTCTTCAGCTAAAGGCTGAAGTTCATAGGCCTAAGTACCACCAGTTTTCTAAATATATAAAGTGGGATGTATGGGCTTTTCATTTCACGGTGATGTTGTCGTAACAAAAGGCGCGAGCAAAATTTCACGGTGGTACGTTTAAGATGTATGTACACTTCTTTTGCAAACGGACTCTTCACAACAGATTGTTATTTGCATTCAAATTAATGTCAGAGATATAATCATAAGAAAATGAAAAATTAAGTTTGTTTGTATGTTTAAATGTCTGGCTACGAGGGTTACAGCATTGGCTTCTCGGTAAACAGATTGCAGAGGGTGTTATAACAAATTAACTATTTTGTCACCCGATAGATGTTAACATTCTTCTACTTGACTGATTGTTTCGGGTTTCACGTCAGGTCAACCCTTGTGGGCCATTTCGTCGTCTCCCAGAGAAAGGGAGGAAAGACATAGAAAAGCTAGTACAGGAGACGAAAATGAGGGACAGTTGAGGAACAGAAAACTGAATAGAAGTGCAGAAACAGAATAAGTAACAACGCCAACGCCACCCCTCCACCCGCCCATCTACCCCTATCTGGTTCAAACACAACAGGTCGTGGTCATATGTAATCCAATATCAGTCGGACGCACCGGTGACGCAAGATACACGTCACCTTCGCCACACCCAACCACACCCTAAGTTCTTCTGCATCATATTTCTCTTAATTCAAACATTAATGTAGTAGTCTCAGATAAAATTGACAGGGCAGAGCTGTTCAGGTGTTGTCAATAATTATCAAATTCGCTGCGTCCACCAGACGATTCGGTAGTGTGCCTTTTGCAAGTTTTCTTCAAGCGAACAAAATGGCCATATACGCCAAAGCTTTGTTCGTGTTACAGGTGAAATCACACAATCAGGTGACTTGGTTTACCTTTATGCTAACATAACATTCCAAAGGCAGGTGCAAATAATAGCCCCATCTAGTCAATCTTATCTAAGACAACAATATCTTTCTTTCTTTCCTTCCTTTCTTTCTTTTATGTATATAATGCAACACACACTGACGAGTATTACGTGCAGGTGTATACAGAGGACTCGCGCTATAACGACACCTGTTATAATTGCAAAATATGTTTTAACGACAATTTCGATGGAATGAATTCTTATCTGAAGGTTTAGCCTCAATTCCGAGCGGCTTTTTTTCATTCCTCGGGTTGGAAATGCCCACATCGAATCCGTAGCAATGAAATATTCTTGTTATTCATTACTCCAAGAAACAATTGTTATAGACATTTGTTAGAATCGCCTCATCGTCTATAACATTAGTTTTTTTTTAGTAACGATGTGGATCATAATCCTACATGTAACTAGGAATCTTTATAACGGCAAATCCATTATAACGCCACAATAATAGGGAACAAATACTGTCGATATAGCGCGGGTCCTCTGTATTACATACACTCAAGGTGTTGTATATATCGCTGCGTTCACTTACTTTAGACGGTTGTTAGCACTCGGTTTTACGCAGCTCACGGTGCTTACCGCTTTGAACAAGTAGAACACTTATTTAACAAAACAGAAGCCTCCGTGTAGTAGGGGTTACGCTACTCGCCTTGTAAACCAGGGGACGCATGATCGATCCCGGGCTTCTCCAGACATTCGGATGAGTCTTTAAACCAAGGTCCCGTCTCCGTATGACCTTAGCTGTTGGGGTACCGTAAAACTCAAACACTCACTCTCTCATTTAACAAAACAACTGAATAAGTACATCTTCAAAATTGTCATTTGTGGAGCTACACATAGGTAAATCGTCGTTTTTCTGGTCGCAAGTTACGTTTTACGCTGATGTGTCGCCGATAAACGAAATTTCTGACCTAACACAACTGAACGACTGATTTATTTCGTCAAATGACAATTTTAAAGACGGTTTCCCCAAAATATATAGTAAAATGCCGCTATTTAACTTACTAAAATTGAGTCTTACGAATTGGTAAATATTCTGAATAATTACCTTCACTTCTACTTTCATACAAGTTTTACAGATATTATTTAAAGTTTCGGAGTAAGATCCCACTTTTCGGACAGGACATTGGACAGATGTTGTGTTATAGACCACTTTTTTACAATTCTAAATGTGGTTTTGATATAGGAATTGTTTGTAATAGACAAAGTTGTGTTTCCTTATATTGTTCATAAGTACAAACTACAACACTCAGAGTATAGATTTAAAAACGTACTGCAATCCACTTGTCTCTTGTAGAATGGTTGAGCCCAGGCAAATCCCCTGACATCTGTCAAAACCTGGATTCCATTGGTCTGGAAGAAATAAAATCAAATTAACAAGAGTCAATGGATATTAAAGATTCAAAGGTAAATGAGTACATCGCGCTCAATGGTCTCTAATGTCCAAGGTAGACAGTTTATGCGAATCCCATAGTTTTTTTTATTGTGTTTATGTCAGTCGTATTAAACGGATTAGTGCGCCTATACAAATACATTATAACCTTTATCCCAAACAAAGGGAAATTTTAAGATAAATAAATTGTGATAGTTTTCTTTTTTCTTTCAAAATATAGATTATGGTTACTCGTTATAATCGCCTCATCAAGGCGGTTCTAACGAGTAACCACAATCTAAAATTTAGAACAGAAATAAGAAAAATAAGGTTTACCCCTGTAAACCCCAGTTTTACTATATAAAAGTGGGGTTTAGGGGGTTTAAGGGGGTCAAAATTATATAAGCGTGTCTTCGTTATGTTATTAATAAGGTCGATTATTATTATTGTTATTATTATTATTATTATACTTTTATATGAACGAATTAATTATTTTGTGGCAGCCATAGCTAGAGTCCAGTAAGCAAATTTAGAAAAACAAGCATCTCTAGCAGATACTTGTTGAGTAATAAATCACAGTTCAGAGGTCAATTTAAATGTAGATCAAATCACGAGCGCGTCGCGTTCGTACAACTGACAAGCAAAACTGTGATTTATCTCTCCACATATCACATACAAGAGCTGTTTATTTTTTCGAGAGTGTGAAATGTAAAAAACAATATAAACTGATTTAATCACAATTTATTTCTAATTCTTACAACCTTTCGTCATTGTTATTTTAAATCCCGCCAACATTATTGTCCGCGCCGCACACATTTATTTGCTTTTGTAATCTTTCAGCTGCGAGAAATAATGTCTCACCTTCTAACGTCAAACAATCTACGGGTGACGTCATAATGCGGCGAAATTTATGACCTCACTTGTCACGCTCTACTGAAGGAAAAATCACGATTACTTACCATAGCCTACAGAGGCGCGCTAAGTAAGAATTAAAGATAAAATACGGGACTCTAAATAAAGTGTTACGAGCCAGGCGTAGCAGAAAGAAAACAAACAAACAAAATCGAAATTTCAGGATCCTTGTGCTGTTCTATAGCTAGTTGAGACCCGGACATTTTGTCATGGCCTAGATCGAAAGATGAGTTATTCTCATGAAAATCTGTCTGCTTATCAGGCAGGTTTGAAGATAGAGACCTTGTTATCTCGTCATTAAAAGACTAACCCAAAAAGGTATCAACTCCTGTTTCCCATCAATTTGCGTGGCCTTACATGCCATAGCCCTTGTGACGGCACGAAAGTCTGGCTTCTATTTTCACCAGAAGGTTTGGAAGGATTTTGTCTTTTATTTTCACCAGAAAGTTTGGGCATAGTACTAGATGTATGGCTATAACTATCAGAGGGATTACTGGGATGGAATCGAGGACCTGTCTGTGGATTATAAGGTTTTCGAGGATAAGACTTGTTCACAAATGAGACTTATGAGTCAAAGCATAATCATCTGCCAAACGAGAAGCTTCCTCCATAGTTTCAACCTGTCTCTCGTCTAGAAAAGACTTAATGTCTGAATTGATGCATCGTTTGAACTCATCAACAAGGACAAGCTGTCTGTTTGTCATGATCGGAACGTACTTTTTTAGAAGAACACCACCTATCAAATAGCCGTTCTTTGGTTCGAGCAAATTCTACATGGGTCTGGGAAATCTTTTTTTTTACAATTCCTAAATTTCTGCCTGTAAGCCTCAGGGACAAACTCATATGCCTTAAGAATAAGCTCCTTAACTAAATCATAGTCTGAGCTTTGCTCGACAGTCAGTTGAGTGTAAATGTCTCGAGCCTTTCCGACAACCACGCTCTGCAAAAGTAAGGTCCAATGCTCTTTTGGCAATTTTAAATTTTCTGCAACTTTTTCGAAATGCAAAAATACATATCTACCGCTTTTTCCTGAAATGGCGGAACTAATCTGATGTGCTTTGTGGCATCAAAATAACTACCAGAGTCACAAACAGGGGTATGTTTCACCCTATCTTGACCCTGGAGTTCCAATTCCTTCATGTTTAACTGAAATTGCCGTTTTTCTCTTTCTATTTCAAGTCGCTCTTCTGTTTCTAATTTTTCTTTCTGAAGGCGTTCCTCCATTAACCTTTGTTTTTCCCTCTCTCTTTCTTCCATTTCTAATCTTTCCATCTGCATTTGTCTCTGCATTTCTCTTTTTTTTTCTTTTCTTTTTTCTTTTTTTCTTTCTGTATGCGTTCTTCCATCTCTAACCTTATTTTTTCTAATTCGATTTGCCTTCAACTGTGGGAAAGTAACTGTCCTTATGGCCTTCCTTTGTTTAGGTTTCCATTATGGTCTGGTCGCTTAATGTTTGTGTTTTTTATTTTCCCTTTGGTGTCTTTGGTGGGTGGAGTAGGTTAATTGTATCGATTCCTGATCTTTGTTTTTCTTCTACTTCCTTTTTCTATTTGTCTCATTTGTAATTCCGTAAGTGAATCCATAATGAGAGACAAAGCAGATGGATCGAAAAGTTCTTAATCAACAAAAAACTGTACCAAAATATTTTTAATTTCATGTCTTTTCATGCTTGTTTTGAAAGCAGTGACCCCATAATGGGAAGCAATTTCTAGCAAATCTGTCCTTTTGGCCAGATTAAACAACTCCTGAGTAGGCTGAGCCATAAAGCATATCCAATCAAACGACATGTTTGCTTTTTGTTTGTTTTATAAAGTATTTATGGAAATACAGATTGGAGTTAACTTGACAAAGTTTTTTTTTTTAAATGACAAGCCACACGAAAATTTCACATGAAATGACAAGTACTATTTCATCTGAAATGACAATTCACATGAAATGACAATCCCCTTTATGCCTATGGGGAAATACCAATGTTTTGAAGCAACTGCCAAGTCTATATTCGATAAGAAATGACAATTACTTGCCTACAAATAAAATGTCAGTCCTAAAATGCTCAAGATGATTATATCCCGGACGAGCCCCCAATTTCTGTTACGAGCCGCAGAAAGAAAAAGCAAACAAGCCTTTAGAAAAATTTAACAAAATTTATTTACAAGTTATCTTTAACATGTAGAAGTAAGAAAATAAAATGTACTTTGCTCTGTTATGAAATATCCTTGAATGAATCTATTTTCCTTAATCCCACAGAATTCACAGTCCAAAATGAAAATTAATATCCTTTAACAATCCAACACATTATTTAGAAATAACTTTTCTTTTAAGCCCAAACTTCAAACTCCAAAGCCTGACTCAAAGAGAAAAATCAAGCTCTTTTATAGACCCTAAGATTTCTCCAGAACATTCCAGAGGGCTTTGGAATAAGATGATATAATTTTCTAAATATAATGCACACCTGAACTTTCTGGAAGGTTCCAAAGTACTTTTCCTTGTAAACAAGATGTTTACAAATAGATATTAATCATTGACTCAGGTTTTCAAGAATCTTCTTTAAGAAGATAAACAAGATATTTATAGCACTATTAGGTCATCCAGTGGGGTGAATGTGGGAACAAGAAATATAAATTCTTATGCCTAACAAAAGACATTTAATTTTGTTTTCAAAGAAGGGGAAAAAGTTGGTTTTGCGTATGTTTCTAAAGATACGCACCAAACTTTGCACCTTCCAGAAGCTTCATCTATTTTTACAGCTGAAGCCAAAGCAATAGACCTAGCTTTAGATTTTATCAGTTCTTCAACAATTCAAAAAGCAATTATATTTTTCTGATTCACTTTCAGTGCTTAGGCATAAGACCAGTCATCATTCTAAAAATCCTCATATACAAAAATTGATCGACAAACATCATGAAATTTCTGTTACCCACCAAATCTTGTTTTGTTGGCTTTCGAGCCACACTGGCATTGTCGGCAATGAATATGCTGACAAGAAAGCAAAGGAATCGTTCAAGCTTGATCCGCCTGTTTCTAAAATTCCATTTAATAATGTTAAAACATGTATCAACAGACACATCTTGTCGGAATGGCAAGGCGAAGTGGGTTGTTCAATCAATAACAAACTCCATGCCATTAAACCTGTCGTTAGAACAAAATGCTCTCCTCCACAGTTTTCCAGGAAAGAGGATGTAGTATTAACGCGAGTGTGCATTGGCTATACTAGCGTTACTCATTCTTATATTTTTAATGGTGATGATCGGGCTTCTTGTGTAGGATGTGATCAGCCATTCACTGTTACACATATCTTAATTGAATTTGTAGACTTTTCGCAGTCCTGTAACTTATACTTTAAAGCTGACACTTTGCAACAATTGTTTCAAGATGTACCTGTTGATAATACTATTTTATTCTGAAAAGAAATTGGACTTTTTCATAGAATTTAACTGTTTAAGATTTTTATACGTATCAAACTAACTTTTTTACTTTTTATATCCTCATAATTCTCCATGCCGTTTAACCATTAACCGATTGACGCTTATGACGCTCAAAGAGGGTTGACGCGTCGTTAAACACGAAATCATCATCATCAATTTAGTATTCAGTAAGGACTTTAAATAAACAACATTTTCTCACCTGCAAAATTTGTTTTGGATCATGGACATGGCTGCTATATTGAGAAGGCGGAGATGCAGACTTGAGTTTTGACACAACCTGTAAACAGAAATAAAAACATAATCGAAATAAAAGGTACACAGTTTACTTAACATTTAATGTATAAATATATAGTTACATATATATATCTGTTTTATGTATTCCGACCGGTCACATTTGACCATTACTCGCAAGTGTACATGAAATGCGCACAAGATATTTAACCTGCACAGGGGATGCTTTCCCCTGCATGGGGGCGGGGATGTGTGGGGGCAGATAACGTCCCGACCCTAAGGACAGTGCGCTTTGTTGCATTCATCCCTGCAAATGATGCCAATGTCTCATGTTCTGACACCGATATTTTATAACCGCCGGTGTATCGAACCGGGGCCTCTGGCATAAGAGTCAAGTGCACTAACCACGGTGCTTCTACACTCATGTGTCTTTGACATATTCAATTAGTAAAGGAATCATTACGAAAACACGTATATAATTTTGACCACCTTGAACCCCACTTTTGAATAATAAGATTAGAATTTACAGGTGTAAACTTTATTTTTCGTATTTCTACTCTCGATGAGGCAGTTCTAACGTGCGTACCCATAATCTATTTTTTGAGCAGAAATAAGAAAAATATCACAATTTTTCTTTTCCCTTTACACCATCTTTTGAACTGTACAAGATTAAACTTTGTGAGCAATGATAAGCCATTTCCAACCAATTAGGCGTAATTAGTGACCCTAAGATATTATAACAATATCCTAGTTAGTCTGGTCCAGAAAACGTGTTCACTTTTTCCGTTCTATTGTTTATTTCTCTTCATGGGGCTCATATCATATATCATATATCAAAGAGGATATTTACTTTCTGAGGTGATACCAAAAAAAATTCATGGAGTGTGTTGAAAACATCAAAATTTTAACGAGTGCGAAGCAAGAGTGAAAAATCGAATGTTTTCAACATAAGAGGTAAACTATTTTTGGCATCCGCCGAAAAAAAAGTAAATTTCTTTTTTATTTTATAATTTTATGCTGATATTTACGGTAATTGATCAATCGTATTGTACGTCACAACTTTGCCTGGTTATGACGTCACAAATGTCAGTTTCAAAACATAAACAGATCGCCATTTTTAATGTAGCATTTTTACAGTTCAAATAGTGCTTTGCAAGGTATTTTACAGAATTATTTATAGATAAAAATTGAATTTGATGAGAAAAATTAGCCCCGGTTGTAATTGTGAAAATAACATGGTCATGTTATTTTTCATACTGTGAAAATGTCATTTATATTTTCACACTGTGAAAATATCACTTTTATTTGTTTCAGATATGCACTGATTTCACTGATATGTAATTACGAATAATAACGACTGAACCAGTTGGTGTACCTCAAAAGCGATCACAAACGTGCAATAGATGTTTGCAGAAGATGTTGTAACTGTCCGCAGCTTTGTGCAAGCTCTATTATATGGTTTCGAATGCGCACTTGAAGATCATAGACTTCTTAGTTCGAATATTTCGTGTATGGATAAGTTAAACAAATCATGTGCTACGGTAAACTCAGATAAGTTTGGCAGGGCGGAGGTATCATTTGCATCCACCTATGGATAGGTAAACCAAGTCAACTGATTATGTGAATTTGGCTTAAACTGAAACAAAGCTATGGTGTGTTTGGTCATTCGATCCGCTTGTGAAAGGCAATCAACCGAGCTATTCTTAATAGATATATATTGACAACATCAGAACTGCCCTGCACTGCCAGTTTTATCTTCGACTACTATACATGTAGGTCAGTTATGTTATTAATTATCAATTAGTTCATCTTGCAGAATTAGGTATCTAAGCAAGAAACGGCAAAGACAAATGTACGTGTCGCACAAGGAACGAAAACTGAAAAGGTATACTCGACCTCGTGTAACCACAAAAGACAAGAATCGGCCTGATTACCCAGCACGGATTCAGAATACGGCCGTTCCTGGCTGCATGATTACTCTTTGGCTCCATGAACATCCAAATAGTGCAACGCGACGACTACGACCAGCTTAAAGAGATGCGCAGGCCGATTTAAGTCTTTGTTGGGCGCATATGATTGAAGATTTTTTTCCAAACTGCAGGTGACATGCTTACATCTCCTTGGGTGATGTCGTTTCCGGTCTTCATTAACAAAACGCTTTGATCAACAGCCAACATATGCACTTGCGATGATGGATCAGTTTTTATAGCAAGAGTTATATTGTCTCCCGGCTCCACGCTACTCTTATCAAAGCTGATAGCAACCTGTAAATGAAAATAAAGGTCCATTTGAGTCGTCATTTTGTATGAAATTGATCAATTAAATGCAGACCGAAACTGAATTTTGTAAACCATCTAGCTATTAAATGTTGAAAATCATATTTCTGTACGGTAAACGCAGATAAGTTTGGCAGGGCGGAGGTACCATTTGCAGCCACCTATGCTAATGATAGCTCCGCCCTGCCAAACTTATCTGCGTTTACCGTACAGAAATATCATTTTACTTCGGCGAGTTTTATAGAACATATTTGACTTCACTACAGCTGGTGTGTGGGACTGTGTGGCGGCGGTAAAACGTCTCCCTGCCCTACATCATAGTGTAGATTATATTTTCTTGTCCTTTGGGATCATTGATTTCATTGTGGAATTTTTAAAATATCTGTGTGTCACTGATGAGGCCTAATTGACCGAAACTAGCTAGCCTGGCCCAGAAAACATGTACACTCCATATTTTTCACTTCCGTGGTGTATTCCTTGCTTCCAAAGGATAACCCTTTTATAGAACATATTTATTTAATTTCATATGTTACGGCCACGAGTGTGATACTATCTTTATCGTACTCCTATGTCTTAATGTCTACACAAAATTCGCGTACGCCAAATGAGCACATTTGTTTAGAGAAAAGTGTTATTCACCAGGATAAACATTACTTTCCATATTTGTGCTATGCGATGCATATCTGTGTTCTCGTACTGACGAGCACCGAAAATCTATATTTGAAGAAGTAAATAAAAAAATGTCAGAACGTTTAATCTGCGAATGCTAACGAAATGTCGCATTTACTTTGTGTAAAGTTCAACGGTAATATCTGTAGGTTATTTGTATTCGACTCTCGTTCATATGGAGGAGATGCACTCCCAATTTCGTGCGCGTTTAGTGACATGAACTCGAGCTAAAAATAGTTTTATTATAAAAGTCAATAATAGACACCATTATATATGCCGTTTGAGTGTGTTATCGCAATTTGTCGACTAAAGACCCTTAATGTCAACGAAAGCTAACCTGAAACAACTTGCAGAAGTACAGAAACGTACTTCAGGAAGTGGCCAACATTTTTATTCGACGGTTGTCTCGTTGGGTATTATATTTGTAATATTAGTACGAGGTGTGTTCGAAAACTTTTGCAAACGCAATGAGTACTCGAAAATCGCGGAATTTACCTGTACAGACATAAGACGAAAACGACGACTAAAATTGTGATATTTTTCTAATTTCTGCTCAAAAAATAAATTGTTGGTATATGTTAGAACAGCCTCGTCGAGGCGGTTATAACGAGTACCCACAACCATATTTTGGAGCAGAAATAAGAAAAATAAGGATTGTGACCACATAAAATCGATTTAAGGCCCCCAGTGGAATTTGTTCCGCTGACCGTTCCAATGCGGTTCTTCTGTCGCGGTTTATTTTTGTTATGGCTTATCTTTGAGTGTATGTGTCGCTTATATTATTTTATTTTGGATAGCCTATTGGCCATTTTGTGGGAAAGTAACTGTCCTTTTGGCTTTCCGCTATTGATGTTTCCATTAGGTCTGGTGTTTCATGTTTGTGTTTCTTTTACTTTGGTGACACTAATGGGAGCTGGGATTGATTGTAGCCATTCCTGATCATTGCCTCCACTTCTATTCTAACCCTGTAAACCCCAGTTTTACTATAAATAAGTGAAGTTCAAGGGGATCAAAATTATACAGGCGTGTTTTCTTGATGTTAAATATATCCAAAGGATCTAACTTCAGAACTTATTTATCTCACTGTAGCTGGTGTTGTGCCGCGTGGCGGCCGTAAAACGCCTTCCCGTACATCAAACAGTGCAGATTATAATTTCTGGTCCTTTGGGATCATTGAGTTCATTTGGTATCATTTTGAAAATAGTGTTCTGCTTAAGCCGGTGCTAGAGGATGTGGCCGGTGTTGCACATTTCAGTACTGGTCGTGTACAGACTCAATAAAGCCGAGTCTGCTATTATCGTTTATTTGGTGTATTCGTTGCTTCCAAAGGATGAAACTTCAGAACTTATTCATTTTCACTGTAGCTGGTGCTGTGCCGTGTGGCGGCCGTAAAACGTCTCCCCGTACATCATCATAGTACATATTATATTTTCTTGTCTTTTGGGATCATTGGGGTCATTTGGTATCATTTTGAAAATAGAGCTCGGCTTAAGCCGGCGCTAGAGGGCGTTGCCTGTGTTGCACATTTCAGTACTGGATATGAGCAGACTTCATAAAACCGAGTCCGCTATTTTCGTTTATTTGGTGTTTTCCTTGCTTCCAAAAGATCTAACTTCATAACTTATTGAATATATCCTAAGAAGGGTAATCCCTTGGAAGCAGCAAATTCCCTACAGAAATGAAACGTGAATAGTGTATAATGTGCCTGGGCAAGATTAGCTAGTAGCAAATTAGGCCTCATCAATGGCCAACCAACCGTTATTTTTGTGATTTCGACTGCTTTCAGGTGTATTCTTAGATACTGCACTGAAAATTGCCAGAGAACTAATAGACCGCGTTGCTGAAAAAGGGAGTTTTATAAAAGCCCGCTATAAGGATGAGTGTCAAAAGCATACATATGGAGATTTGTGATATTCAATGGGATACTGAAATAGCATAACAACATTTAAAAGGTGGTTTACAATATTTAATTTCTGACTGCAATCATTCAAAGACATCCCTCATTCAGGAAGACACAGGTCTGCTGTACCAAATCTAACATTATTGAGATCAAATTCGGTATTGAGAATATGCACATTTTACTGTCACACAGCTGGCAAAATGGCAATTCAGGTTTAGCACATGTCATCTTCCTTCTGAAGACAATTCTTAGATTATGAAGCTAAGTGTTCGCTTCATCCCTCATTTGCTTACCGACGAGCGGAAACGAACGAGGTTGAACATGAAACGGCAGCAGCTAGAGAAGTATCCAAAATAGAAAAAAGAAAGCGTTTGATATTCTCATAACTAGCGATGAGACATGGGTCAACTTTTATTAGCACATGCAAAACGTTGGAACGGGATATGAGCTTTGAAACTTGCCTTACATTCGATTTTTTTCAGACATACTTGGCCACTCGCGCAAAGTGCTGTTCAAAAAGGCGTGGTGTGTCTGGCAGCTTCTATATGAATGAGGTTCTGGATTTTGTTTTACAAAAGTGAGGAAAATGCTTCAAAAACCGGTCTCCAGCATGTCCGTTTGTTTCAAAACAATGCTCCAGCCTACAGATACTCAACTGTAGCATAGTTCTAAACGTCTAAAAAGGTCCAATGAATTATCGCAGACCTAGCCAATCGTGATTTTTTCCTCTTTCCGAAATAAAAAAACTTATTTGGCGATATATGTTCAGAAGTACATTAGGGACTACATTTCACCAGTTTCGTATTGGTGCAACAACAGAAGAGCATAACATTGTTTCGAAAACTGCTTAAGAAGATTGAAAATGTTTTCTGACCAAAGGTAACTGGACAAAAACTTACCAATCTTCTATTAATATCTCGGAGAAAAAGTTTTTTGTATCCCTCCTATAAACCAATGAGTGCAGCAAGAACTAGTTTTTCATTCTTAATTAGATTACGGAACAGGCGTGTTGTTTAAGTCCAACACAATGTCTGTTTTATTTTATGTTTTTTTCATATACAGATAAAATGTGCGGTGTCTCGGATGGGAGGTGTGGGTTAGTTATTTTGATTCATTCTCATTGCCTTCACTTCTATTTTTTATTCTAAGAAATACGTATGAAGCAATCTCGCGTACAATCCAAAAAGGGCAAAATGTTTTTTGTTGTTTTTTTTCAATTAACATGTACAGATTGTACGTAACAACTCATCCACATACCTCCGACTAAGTTTCACGCCCGACGTTTTATTTAGCATAAGAATGTCAAAGCAGATAAATTTGGAAGATGGTGCGTATGGTTGTCATTTTGGATTTCTGTGCCTAAATAGATTTTCACTGTGGCGAAAATGACGGCTATCTTGGATTTGATATTGAAAACACAATTATACAAGTTTTTGTTCTGCAAGTCGCCGAAATACTTCCTATCATATTTCAGGAAGACGAGTTCAAAGTACACTATCAAGATGGCGACCTTTGCTTCATTGATGTCCGCTCGGAATTAGTTAATATATCTATACTTATCTATATTATAATATTTACCAAATCTCGAATAAGGATGAGTGCTGACTTCATTACTGAAGATATAGTACGTACACATGTACAGATACACCCGTATGTATATTCTTTTGTTTACAGACAAGAAACAATTGAGCATGACAAACTCGGGTCTTACCTTATTTTTGAATATAGCTGAACCGTCGTTAACAGAGAAATATGTTGAGTCGGCATTCCAGTCTCCATCTTTAGTAAAATAGTAAACAATTAGCTGCCCGTATGGCTCCATTGTTGTTGTGATGGGAAATGAAATAATTACAGATGTCTGTCCTTGTCCGTTCATGGAATCAGTGTGTACCATTAGGTTATTTGACAATACCTTAAATATATATATATATATATAAGTTGAATTTAGGAGAATCATAATACCAATAGCGCAAATAAATGAATGGTCAATACATATGAAGGTAATGAATCGTTCCAGAAATGACCTTTCGTGTAATATTCTAGTTTTACTTTTGTTTACCCTCAAAACTACACATGCTACAGTAAAATAACAAAAAATAACACACCAATGTGATTACACTTGCTATCACTATATTATATGAAGGCAAATAAGGAAAAACGACTGATTCGAATCTGTTGTATGTGCTTTCAATAGCGCGATGTATGCTGCAAAATCCTTATAGCCTCATAACGTGGAATGGAAAAGGTAACTAGCTCTTATAATAATCTTGTTTCCAAACTTCGTGTGAATCTTTATAAAGTAAAAAGTGGCAGTTTGGGAAGAGAAACGCCTCCGACTAGAACATAGTCATCTTATTTTAAGGGTTATCAGAATAGTGTAGGGCTGGTCTCGGCAAAGTATCGTATGCACAACCTTTATCTAGAAACAGATCTACTTGGTAAACTGCGCATGCTTGTTTAATTTTTTATATGTGGAAAATATGATATGCGTAAGGTAAATTGTTTTCTCGGGATTATTTAATATGTAATATTCTGAATAGCATCAAGAACTACTTTAAGAAGTAAGGGCGAGGATTGTGGCCACGTAAAATCGATTTAAGCCCCCCAGTGGAAATCTTTCCACTGACCGTTCCAAGGCGGTTCTTCTGTGGCGGTTTATTTATGTTGTTTTTGTTACTTACTGTGTGTATCGCTTGTGTCTTTTTATTTTGGATGGCCATATGGCCATTTTTGGGGAAATTGTCTGTCCTTATGGCCTTCCTTTGTTTAGGTTTCCATTATGGTCTGGTCGCTTAATGTTTGTGTTTCCTTCCCTTTGGTGTCTTTGATGGGTGGAGTAATTTAATTGTATCGATTCCTGACCTTTGTTTTACCTCTACTTTAGATTTATACTATTAACGATTATGATACAATAAACACTGCCGCTGCAATAAATATGTGTCAAACCTCGCTGTACAATACACAAAGTACCGCATATTGGGACAGGTGAAAGAATATAATTCGTCATTTTGATTCTTGACTGTTGGGCATAGGAATCGAGGGAGATTGTTGTCAGAGTCAGATTACATTCTCCCCCCTGAGAGAGATTGTAGGCTTTTGGCAAATTTTGCTTTCATGCGATGACTGAAATTTCATGCTCACGAAAGAAAAATCATAACCGCTACTGCGCAAGACGGTTATTTTTACGTTGTTCTTGGCTTTCTTTGTATTGAGACTGATTGATCCGTCAACACTATTCATGTTATTTGGTGACGTCGCTTACAGTTTTGTTGGACTTTTACCCGACATTGAGGCTTAGTCCTTCAAAACGATTTACCAGTTCCCATGTGTGGTCAGCTACAGCTCTGTATGGAAACATCATGCAGCCCAATTATACTTTGTTGTAACATGCACTTCTACTGCTCAGAAAAATAGCAAGACCGTGATGAATAAAATAAGGTCAATATAAAAAATTATGGTCGGAAAAAATAACATTCTATTTAATTTTTTAAAATCTAAACATAGGCTGTGGATATTTTATAGAACCGCCTCATTGACGCGGTTGTAACGCGTATCCACAAAATATGTCTTGGAGCAACTGTAAACTCTAGTTTTCTCTATATATAAGG
Organism: Lucinisca nassula; assembly: GCA_963580285.1. Taxonomy (NCBI): domain Eukaryota; kingdom Metazoa; phylum Mollusca; class Bivalvia; order Lucinida; family Lucinidae; genus Lucinisca; species Lucinisca nassula. The sequence goes on along the minus strand of OY757015.1, from coordinate 37,548,882 downwards.
TGGGTGTGTTAATTACACGGACATAATAACCTGATTATCATGACCATCGTTCTGCGAAATAGTCAGGCTGTATGTGTCAGACTCCTCAGATGATTTATAAAACATACAAAGATTCTGACCATTTTTGTTTGGCGCAACTACGTATTATGACCCATCTTCTTTCTTATGAATGTTTTCATTGCTCTTAAAGGAACCCATTTTTGATTTTATTTGCCTTCGCGGCAGCTGGTGTTGTGCCGTGTGGCGGCCGTAAAACATCAACCATAGTGCAGTTTATATTTTACTTTTGGTCCTTTGAGATCAGCGTTAATATTCTGAGAAATCGGAAATAAATTATTGCTTTAGACTCATATTCTAGACAGGTTTTTAATTATTTGGACCCCATTTTGATTTATATCAGTCTTTGAATCGACTGCCAACTCGATATTCGCAAAATTGCAGTATGTTTCCTTTGGCTTTCTTTGCCGGATCATTACAGGGTCACTGATGAGGCTAATTCCTGATCTTTGTTTTACTTCTACTTTTATCAGCCGAAACTACGTAGTATGACCCATCTTCTTTCTTATGAATGTTTTCATTGCTCTTAAAGGAACCATTTTTTATTTTTATTTGCCTTCACTGCAGCTGGTGTTGTGCCGTGTGGCGGCCGTAAAACGTCTCCCCGTACATCAACCATAGTGCAGTTTATATTTTACTTTTGGTCCTTTGAGATCAGCGTTAATATTCTGAGAAATCGGAAATAAATTATTGCTTTAGACTCATATTCTAGACAGGTTTTTAATTATTTGGGCCCCATTTTGATTTATATCAGTCTTTGAATCGCCTGCCAACTCGATATTCGCAAAATTGCAGTATGTTTCCTCTGGCTTTCTTTGCCGGATCATTACACGGTCACTGATGAGGCTTTATTAGCCGAAACTACGAAGTATGACCCATCTTTTTTCTTATGAATGTTTTCATTGCTCTTAAAGGAACCCATTTTTTATTTTTAATTGAAATTAGGTTCTAAATTTTCGTCAAACCTATTTAAGTCATTCCGGAGGCATTGTTTTCTGATTTTGTGCAACTTATACCCGACAACGAGATGAAATGATACGCAAGCCCCCCCCCCCCACCCACACACTCTCTCAACAACAAAAAGGATTTATTTGCAGGAACGGTCCGACTAGCACCACTTTGCTAGGACCGCTTAGACATTCATTGCGGTTTGCTAGTACGCATGTGCCGTCGGATTTGGCTCTCCGTGCAAGCACCGTGGAGCCAAATCTATTTTTCCAAGCCCGATTTGCGTGGACCCTGACCGTCTTCGTACATAAACAAGTTTTCAGTTTGGTAATATGAAATTAAAACATACCGAATAAAATATATCATAAACTGGGCTCACAGACTGTAAAAGGAATGAAGCCGTACTTCCAATCTACAAATATAACAAAACAATGATTAACAGAAAAGCACTCTTTCTCCGTTAGTTAAACCCTGCAGAAAAACAACGGGCCGGTATCGTCTAATCTTTATTTCAAACGGCCATGCAGGAACGTAGTAGAAGAAATATTCTTTAATTGGCAACGAATACTTTGATAATAAATAAAGTAATCGAATACATGTTAATTGGAAATTACTCACTTTTCTATCCCAAAATGGAAGCAATTACAGTTTTGCAAACTGGGTGTCGTCAAGTCGAGAGATCGTTTCACTCTAAGGTTAATAAATGCGCATTCAGGAGATGCATTACATTTAATCTCTTTTGTATCGAGGGATTGGGTTCATTTTCGTGAAAAGGGAAATCTCTTCGGGATGTCCAACCCATTCCGAAACTCAGAAAAAGCCTCGGCTCAAAATGGCCTGGTCATTCCTCGCAAAGGAAACGCTTTTATTACCCTCATACTCATAACATTACGAAAACAAGCCTTTACAAATACATCGTAAACTTTACCGCCGAAAATAAAACGAAAATTTTCATATGAAAAAAATGTGATATTTTTCTTATTTCTGCTCAAAATATAGCTTGAGTGTACTCGTTAGAACAGCCTCATTGAGGCCGTTCTAACGGGTACCCACAATCTATATATAAGAACAGAAATAAGATTTTTTTTAGTTTTACATCCCACCAACAACTTAGGTCACATGGAGACAGGATCGCATTAGAAATCAGAAGGAACCCGGAATCAGAAGGAACCCGGAATCGAAGCCTGCGAAGCCTGGTTTATACTCAATACACCACGGGGACTTCAGGGATAATTGGGATGGGATATGAATTTCTATTTCAGTGCAAAATCCAAGATTTCCTTTAAGAACAGTTGACTGAAATAATTTCTTCAAAGAACACAAAACAGAGTCAGAACTGACGAATGCTCTTTATTACAAGAATTATTAACCCATTTAGTACCAGAAACCCCAAAACAGGTACCCTGGCAAACAGTACAGGCCCAGATCAGACACCGAGTCCAGACGCCGCAGAACGCAGCGACTGATCAGGATCTCCGATGTTTGCTAAAAGTTCACTCATTTTCCAAACCAATTTTGAGGAAAACACAACCCGTCACCCCTAAATTATGGAATGAACTCATGCTATATATATAAAGTGGAAGATTAGATTTGGTAGAAAAAGGGTTAACATTGTTTGTACTTACAGCTGCGACGGAAGAATTCATCGTGAGTTGCATAGACGAGTCCAACAGCCAGTATGGTCTGTTTATGTTGCGGGTGGCTGTAAAACCTTTATAATGAATCTGAAATTGAAATCAAATTCAGTTGTTGAAAATTGTTTGTGCAGTTAGATGTGCTCGTTGTGTTGAGGTTTTACGATTCCTCCAACAGTATTTAGGTCATTTTAGAGTTTCTGCCGATGGTGTGGGACGTTTAACCCGACACTGAGATGAAATGACATTTCAAAATTAGAGTGAATGCAAGGGTCCCTGAAGAAACAGCTAGAGTTCAAGGGGCGGACCGAATGGTATAACTTTTATTGGGCTGTCTTAGACATTCCAACCTGTTTAAAGTGCTCAAAGGTGTAGTCCGTTTCACTTCTGCACGACAGTACCATGCAGTTCTACCTTTTTTTCCAAGCTGCAATAAAACTTGTGCTTTAATTTTATGACACCACAGAAATTACGTCTTCTTTGTTATGCAGCAATAGTGCGCAAAGAAAGGAAACTGACTTTATCATATGACGTCGCGTCTGAGAGTGAAATAACGTCATGTATTATTTTCGATAATCCACTAGTGGATTAAATATGCAAATTAGCTAGATACGTCCCGTAACTTTAAATGTACGACGTCCTTAACGACGTCGCGTTTACTAATGGCGGAATATTGACATTTTTGTAAACAATCGTGAATAAAATGCGTTTTAATTGTCATATGATAAATAGAATCTTGCATTCGTGCTCATGTATTATTGAATTTATTAAACTCGTTGAGGAAAAGGGATAAAATTCTCGGCAAAGCCTCGCATTTTATCCCTTTTCCTCAACTCGTTTAATAAATTCAATAATACATGAACACTCATGTAAGATCCTCTATTTAAATTTGGCAAGGCCTGCTATCATTGCAGCAGGTATGGCTAAAGGGGAACGTTGTTATTTCTTCTGTTGTTTTTATTTGCATTCATTTTCCTCTTTCTCTCCTTTGTCCCGCCTTTTCATCGTCCATCTCTTTTCTTCCTTTACATGTAGTTAAACCCAAAACAATTAATTGGAGACATGGTGAGAATATAAAAATACATGGAATAAATATTTCATGTAACTCTTAATGCAGTAATTTGGACACTGGGTGAGATTGGATAAAGGCCTATTTTATTTGATAACCTATAAATGCCGCCATTTTGACACGTAGTGAGATTGAATAAGGACTTTAATATTTATTTACCTCTAAATGAAGCGACTTGAAAATACAGTTTGATCAGGTAAGAACCTACTATTTTTATTTACCCCTTAATGAAGCGGACTGGACAAACAGTGAGATTAAAAAAGAACCTTAAATACTTTACCTCTAAATGCAGCGATCCGGACACTTGGTTGGAATATAAACATGTAAACACCAAACATATTTATTTAGCTCTACATGTGTATGCGGTGATCCTGATAGGTATTGTAAATATATACATGTAAACTCCTACAATATTTATTTACCTCTAAACGCATCGATTTGTGCATGTAGTAAGAATGATTTAAGACACAAATACTATCTACAAATGCTGTGATCTGGACATTTAGTGAGAATGTATGTATGTAATTATAAACCTCTAAATACAGCGATCTTAACATCCAGCGAGAATATATAGAAAAAAAACCTATTGATTTACCTCCAAATGTAGCGATTTGGCATTTGCAGGGGGATCAACGTCAATCTCTAAAACACCTGTGGGTGGAGGGGCATACATGACGTCTGGTAAGGCATGCGCTCTGTCTTTATGAACTGTGTGGTCGTAGAATTTTGTATATGTCACAAGCCTAACGTCTTTGGTTGTTGAAACCACTGGGCGACCGTCAGCTTGGGTGATAGAGGCCTGTCAAAATTCAAAATACATAGTTATCATATGACGTCGCGTCTGAGAATGTAATAACTTTATAAATTAATTTCGATAGTCCACTAGTCGAATAAATATTCAAATTAATTAGCTACATCCCGTAACGATACACGTACGACGTTCTTAATTAAAATACAGTAATTCCACAATATATTTGTACATGTAATGTTTATTGAGATTATCTTCAGCTAATGATACAACGGATCGCTTCTCAACATAATGAAGATCCAAGATTTCCAAAGCACAAAGTACTGTTATACCTAGTTGTGGTTCTGGGGAGATGAAATGCCTTTTCAACGTTGTATACAGTTTATGGTAAGTACCAGGAATATATCTCAAAGGTACTGGAGTTAAGGCCATCATAAGATTATACTGTCAGGGGAGATAACTCAAAAACATGGCACTCAGAATTGTGGTTCTTGCGCTTGACACGCCTGCTTAATCCCTCTATACATCTGTACCAGGTATCATCAATATTTCCCAAAGGGTTTCGGAGATATGGTGATCACAATCTTGTCTTACTGTTATACTTGAAGAGCAGATAACTCAAGTACCACAGTACCAAGATAATTCAAACACCAGGGCACCCAGAGCTGTAATTCTTGTGCATGACACACCTGCTTTACCTCATGTACATCTGTACCGGGTACCATCAATATGTCTCAAAGGGTAATGGAGATATGGTGATCACAAGCTGGTCATATTGTTATATTGGAAGGGGAGATACTAAACAACGAAAGTACCCAGAGTTGTTGTTCATAGGCATGACACACAATCTCAACCTTGTTTACCATTGTGCCAAGTACTTTCAATATATCTCAGGGGATATTGGAGTTATGGACATCACAAAATTATATTATCAGGGGAGGTTATTCAAAAACCAGGGCACCCCGTGTCGTTGTTCTGCCCATGACACACCTGTTTAACCTCATGTACAACTGTACCAATTACCATCAATGTATCTCAAATAGTAATGGAGATATGGCCATCACAAGCTAGTGATTCTACTTTATTGGAAGAGGAGATAACTAAAAATCAATACACGCAGAGTTGTGGTCCTTGCACATGAGATGCCGTCTCAGCCTTGTGAAAAATTGTGCCAGGTACCACCAATATATCTCAAAGGCTATTGGAGTTATGTCCATTACAAGGTAGTCACTATTTTATTGGAATGGGAAACCCAAAACCATGGCGACCCAAGTTGTGGTTCTTGCGCAGACTTGTGAACAACAGTGCCAGTCTCAAAGGGTATTAGAGTGATAGTCATTCTATTTGTTCGAAAGGGAGATAACTTACAAGCTAAGGCACCCAGAGGTGTGGTTCTTGCGCATGACAACAGTCTAAGCCTTGTGAATGATTGTGCCAAGTGACATCAATGAATCTCAAGGGGTATTCGAGTTATGGCAATCACAAGGTTGCGTCTACGGACGGACGGACAGACGGACTGACGGACCAGCGCCAGATTAATCGCTATATCCCCCGAACCTGTTCGATCGATGATAAAAATTATATACTGTAAAACATGCATTCATGCACTTTTGTAACGCTTCCGATGCGAGAAAGTGACGTTAAGGAATCTACGAATGTCGTCATAAATCGACAGGTTGCGCTCTTCATCGTCACGCTCTTCTGTCCAGTGATTTGTTACATAATAATTTACAGTTTCTTCCCATTGCCTATATAGCTGCGCTTTGTTAGAATTTTTGTATAATATAAACAGCTTTTACACAAATATTGATAGCAAAAATACAAATATTATATAAAAAAGATTAAGAAAAATGTCAAAGTACTAATTCAAATCTGTATCCCTGGATAACAATAACAGTTTAAAGGAATAATCATAGTGTGATTGCCAGATTTGTGCTAATATAGGCTCGGACCTTGTCGACTTAATGTGTTTCCGTTTAAAATAGAGACGTGTTGATATGTACATCTCAGTGAAGTTGTTGGCACAATGTTCACAAATCTGTGACATTGAACACCCCTTTAAACTATTTTACATATTTCTGCCCAAAAGCATACTTTGTGGGTACTCGTTAGACGTTAACGAGTAACCACAATCTATTTTGATGTGGAAATAAGAAAAAAATGTCAGTATTATTTTTCAGAAATATGTCGATTCAGTGGGCATGAAATAATTCACTATGCAAACAGGTGTGATTTCGTAATGGTTGAAGTTTACTCTTTTCCGTAGAAACCTTCTTATGCCTGTTTCACCGTGCATGGCTGTATGTCATACTTACAAATGCCTTATATGGAAGTCCAGGTTTGAAGTAGGTTGGGCTCTGACTGTTTATAAAATCAACTCTGTATGGCTGCTGGTAAAACTGGGTGGAGCTAGAGGCGTTTCTGGTCAAATTGTTCAGACTCTCTGTAACGCTTGCCTTGACAGTCACGTGGTAGCCATTTAACCTTTGAACAAGTGGTACGTAAGAGTACGGATCAACTTCTTGTGCTATTCTGTTGAACGGTATTGTAAATTTAGCCTCTCCATTAATCTACAATAAAACGTTTCATTTCATACATAGCAGTTAAACAAATGCATATCTGAAACAAATAAAAGTGATATTTCAAGTAACTTTTTCACAATCTGAAAAATAACATGGCCGTGTTATTTTCACAGTAGCAACAGAGACTACGTTTTGGTTTGTTTATCGTATAAAACAAAAAGAAAATTTACTTTTTGTTGTTGAAAACCAATATTTCATCGAATATGTTGAAGACATATTTCATCGAGTGTGTTGAAAACATCAGAAATTTTCACGAGTGCGAAACATGTTACAAACACCTGTTAAATTACCGTAAATCGCTAAAATCAAGTACATGTATATAACAAAAAATAGTTTTTTTCTCCATAAATTCCAAAACATATTTCATCTCGTGTGTTAAAAACATTATCATTTTGCCCCGTGCTTCGTACAGCGTGAAAAATCTGATGTTTGCAAACCACTCGGTGAAATATTTTGGTTTTCACTGATCTCAAAAAAGTAAATAACCTCTATTGATTCAATTATTTGATGTTTCTGTAGAAACAAAATCATTTTGCATGAAAGGTTATTAAACAATATAATAAAATTGTTTCTATGTATAGCAGGCTGGGGACTTAGGCTGCTTTTTACCCTTAAATCGTTCAATTTAAAAAATTGGTGTAGACCCTGGCATCACATGAACGAGTCTGTGAAATGAACATCCCCTAAACACCATTTTATTTAGCGAAAATTGGAGTTTACGGCGGGGTTTCATTATTTCCTTATTTCTGCTAGATATAGGTTGTTGGTGCTCGTTAGAACCGCCTCATTTTGCTGTATAAATAAGAAAAATGTCACGGATATTCATCAGAAAAGCAGACATTTTTGAGGTGTGAAAGATGCACTATGTAGCACGGGTGTATTATCGTAATTGGTGAGACACCACGTTCTGTGGCATCTGATTTTGGTTTTCAATGCATTTCAAATAAGAAATACCTCTGTAAACCCCAGTTTTCTCTATTTATCATATGACGTCCCGTCTGAGAGTGTAATAACGTCATGTATTATTTTCGATAATCCACTAGTGGATTAAATATGCAAATTAGCTAGATACGTCCCGTAACGTTACATGTACGATGTCCTTAACGACGTCGCACTTACTCATGGCGGAATATTGACATTTTTGTAAACAATCGTGAATAAAATACGCTGATACTGATACTGAGGCCCCGTTTTTGGATTTACATCTATCTATTGTAGATGGATTTGTTTCGTGCAAAATTTATGATAAACGCGATGACTTTGATTTTGAGATTGTAAATTTTCCTTTTTTGGATGGTGATGTTCCTCGTGCGCCATCCTATGGCGTTTATATTTCGCAATTAATTCGATTTGCTAGAGTGTGTAGTCATGTAACTGACTTCAACACTCGTAATAAATTATTAACGGCTAAACTCCTTAATCAGGGTTATCGGTACCATAAACTACGCAAAGCCTTTTCAAAATTTTATAGACGCCATTCTGATTTAATTTCAAAATTCAATATTGGACTTAAATCTCTTCTGCAACAAGGTCTATCGGAACCCGAATTTTATGGTGACTTAGTATATAAATTCAGAAAAATATATAACCGCAATGACTTCAGCACCCAATTTCGTAAAATCATTCTTCGATATAAAAAGATTGGGTACAACATGGATATTATACGACAGACTGCATGCATGGTAGTTAACCCAATCACGGTTGGCAACTTTGCTTCCCTCTTTAATTGCACGCCGGTGGGTCAGGCCTCAGATTCTATGACGGCTCCAACGTAAAGGCTTATTGAGAATTAGAGAGATCTAATTCAAGGTAATGTTGGTTGGTGCCTGATGCTCTGTCTCTGGTTGGGCCCATCGGAGTCTAACTGTTGGTTTTCTTTTGCTCCAGCATTTCAGTGGTTTCTTGCTGTCGAGTCCTCACCGTTGTCTCACCTCTGTGGTTCTTTGATTTTTGTGTTCACGGAGATGTTGCACTGATGAGTTAGGAGGCCTTCATGCGGACTGAACAAATTATTTGTCTAAATCGCGACGGAAGTAAGGGCGAGGATTGTGGCCACGTAAAATCGATTTAAGCCCCCCAGTGGAAATCTTCCACTGACCGTTCCAAGGCGGATCTTCTGTGGCGATTTATTTATGTTGTTGTTTGTTACTTAGTGTGTGTATCACTTGTGTCTTTTAATTTTGGATGGCCATATGGCCATTTTGTGGGAAAGTAATTGTCCTTATGGCCTTCTTTTGTTTAGGTTTCCATTATGGTCTGGTCGCTTAATGTTTGTATTTCTTTCCCTTTGGTGTCTTTTATGGGTGGAGTAAGTTAATTGTATCAATTCCTGATCTTTGTTTTACTTCTACTTTAAATGTCATATGATAAATAGAACCTTGCATTCGTGCTCATGTATTATTGAATTTATTAAACTCGTTGAGAAAAATAGCCATCGGAAGAGATGGCAAATCCCCCGACCAAAAGCCAATATGGCCTTCAGAAGATTGTTCACCAATAGAAAGTGCACCAGAATTAAACCTTCAATATATCACAAAAATATTGCAGATATGGCCATCACAAGATTATACTGTCAGGGGAAAAAACCAGGGCACTCAGAAATGTGGTTCTTGCGCATGCCATGCCTGCTTAAGCTCATGTATTTCTGTACAAAGTACCATCAATATGTCTCAAAAGGTATTGGGGATACTGTGATCACAAGCTGGTCATACTGTTATATTGGAAAGGTAGATAACTCAAATAATTCTTAGGCATGAAGCGCCGTCTCAATGTTGTATACAATTGTGCCAAGTACCATCAATATATCTCAAAGGGTACCGAAGTTATGCCCATCACAAGGTTATATTGTCAGGGGAGATAATTAAAAAAACCAGGGCACCCAGAGTTGTGGTTCTTGCACGTGACATACCTGCTTTACCTCATGTACAACTGTACCAAGTACCATCAATATATCTCAAAGAGTGTTGGAGATGTGGCCATCACAAGGTAGTGGTTCTATATTATTGGAAGGGGAGATAACTAAAAAACCATGGCACCCAGAGTTGTGGTTCTTGTGCATGACACACAGTCTCCGCCTTGTGAACAACTGTGCCAGGTATAATCAATATATCTTAAAGGACATTGGAATTATGGCCATCAGAAGGTTGTCACTCTATTTTATTGGAAGGGGAGATAACTCCAAAACCATGGCAACCAGAGTTGTGGTTCTTGTGCATGACACGCCGCCTCAGCCTTGTGAACAACTGTGCCAGGTACCATCAATATATCTCAAAGGGTATTGGAGTTATGGCCATCACAAAGTAGTCATTCTAATTTATTAAAAGGGGAGATAACTAAAAAAGTATGGCATCCAGAGTTCTGGTTCTTGCGCATGACACACCGTCTCAGCCTTGTGAACAATTGTGCCAAGAACCATCAATGAATCTCAAAGGGTATAGGAGTTATGGCCATCACAAGGTTGTCACTCTATTTTATTGGAAAGGGGAGATAACTCCAAAACCATGGCAACCAGAGTTGGGGTTCTTGTGCCTGACACGCCGTCTCAGCCTTGTGAACAACTGTGCCAGGTACCATCAATATATCACAAAGGGTATTGGAGTTATGGCCATCACAAAGTAGTCATTCTATTTTATTAAAAGGGGAGATAACTAAAAAAGTATGGCATCCAGAGTTCTGGTTCTTGCGCATGACACGTCGTCTCAGCCTTGTGAACAATTGTGCCAAGAACCATCAATGAATCTCAAAGGGTATAGGAGATATGGCCATCACAAGGTTGTCACTCTATTTTATTGGAAGGGGAGATAACTCCAAAACCATGGCAACCAGAGTTGTGGTTCTTGTGCATGACACGCCGTCTCAGCCTTGTGAACAACTGTGCCAGGTACCATCAATATATCACAAAGGATATTGGAGTTATGGCCATCACAAAGTAGTCATTCTATTTTATTAAAAGGGGAGATAACTAAAAAAGTATGGTATCCAGAGTTTTTGTTCTTGTGCATGACACGCCGTCTCGACCTTGTGAACAACTGTGCCAATAACCATCAATGAATCTCAAAGGGTATAGGAGTTATGGCCATCACAAGATTGCGTCTACGGACGGACGGACGGACAGACGGACGGACGGACGGACGCCAGGCTGATCGCTATATCCCCCGAACCTATTCGGTCGGGGGATAAAAAGGGATAAAATGCTCGGCAAAGCCTCGCATTTTATCCGTTTTCCTCAACTCGTTTAATAAATTCAATAATACATGAACACTCATGTAAGATCCTCTATATAAAGTGGGTCAAGAGGGGAGTTAATTGTATGGCACAGTTAACATGATGGAAAAGTAGAAATAGTTTTTATGATCCAAACATAGATTGTGGGCAATCTTTAGAACTGCCTTTAAAAACCATAATAGAGTAATATACATACCCTTTTCAGCCGTTTTCCACTATATAAAGTGTGGCTTTCAAAGGTTGTGTGGATTTCGTTTTTTGATGTTTGTATAAGAAGGATGTGTTTTGTGTGTTTTGCAAAATTCAAGTATCTAAAAACGAGTCCTGTTTTAACTGACACACTTCATCAACAAGAATTATCAAATGAACAGGTTTTTGAAATGAACACAATTTTACCTCCTACCCCAACACCTTTATGTAGAGAGACCGGCCCTACAGTGGTATACAATATTTTTCTTATCTCTGATGCAGGTACTCGTTAGAACCTCGCCAACGAGCACCACAATTTTATGTTTGGATTAAAAATATAGAAACGAAAATATAGAAACGTTTTATCTGAAAATTGCCAGCACTAGACATATGAAATTGCCATCTTAGCACAAGGCAGTCCTTGCCTTGTGACGCATGTCGCGTTATACGATGTCCAAGGCTCTAAAACAGTCAACGCCCTCTAGAGTTTACGTGAGAAAAAAATAAACTTACATCAAGCGTTATTTCTACCATTTGTTCGTCTCCGTGATACTTCCAGGGACTATAGCTATAGTCAAGGTCCGCTTGCATCAGTACTTTACCAATCACAGGCTTGCCATACGTGTATCTGTAAGAATCACCGAAATAGAAGTAGTGGCAATGATCAGGAATCCATACAATCAACCCAGAGCTCCCATCAGAGACACCAAAGGGAAAGAAACCCAAACATGCAACAACAGACCTAATGCTAACACCAACAGCGGAAAGCCAAAATGACAGTTACTTTCCCCAAAAATGGCCAATAGGCTATCCAAAATAAAATATCACAAGCGACACAAACACCTAAAGACAAACCATAATAAAAAAAATAATAAATCGCGACAGAAGAACTGCCTTGGAACGGTCAGCGGAAACGAGTTCCACTGGGGGGCTTAAACCGATTTTACGTGGCAACAATCATCACCCTTATTTTCCATCGCGATTTAGACAAATATTTTGTTCAATCTGCATGAAGGCCTCCTAACTCATCAGTGCAACATCCAAGTCTGTATGCATTGAGGTTACTTGGCCGGTACTGAGGACCTCAACAAAGAAGCTTTATTTAGAACGTATTTAGCTTTACTACAGCTGGTGTGCGGGAATGTGTGGCGGCGGTAAAACGTCTCCCTGCCCTACATCATAGTGTAGATTATATTTTCTTGTCCTTTAGGATCATTGATTCCTTTGTGGAATTTTGAAAATATGTGAGGGTCACTGATTAGGCCTAATTGGCCGAAAACTAGCTAGTCTGGCCCAGAAAACATGTACACTCCATATATTTCAGTTCTGTGGTGTATTCCTAGCTTCCAAAGGATAACCCTTTTATAGAACATATTTAACTATTCAGACAATATAAACTTATATGGTTGATATGTGACTATAAAGTAGTGGCTTTGAGCTTACATTTATAATGGCAATGGCAACAGCATTTCTCCCATCTTATCATTGGAACTTTTGACAAGGCCAACACGAAAACACGCCTTTATGCTTTTGACCCCCTTGAACCCCACTTTTATAAAGTAAAACTGGGGTTTGCAGGGGTAAACGTTACTTTTCTTTTTTCTCCTCTAAAATATAGATTATGGTACTCGTTAGAACCGCCTCGATGAAGCGGTTCTAACGAGTACCGCAATCTATAGTTTGAGCAGAAATAAGAAAAATATCACAATTTTTCATCCTAAAATTTACATTTTTCCTGCTATAAAGTTTACAATGTATTTGTATAGGCGTGTTTGCGTAATGCCAATGTATAAATAAAAAAAATAACAGTTGATGTTTGGGGAAAAGATAATGCATATACATTCCTCAAAAACAAAAATATTAACTACCAGTTTTGTCCATTACGAAAGCTCCCCTATACAAATACATTGCCAAATTTTTGGCCAAAAATTATAAATTTTAAGAGGAAAATATTGTGACGCCACACACAGCAGGGTCGCAGGAAGACGGTGAAAATTATCAAAGGTCTGCGCTATCTGTAGCTCTGATAGGAAAGTAGCATGATAAAAAAGGCCTCAACCTAACATATCGTCCCCGGTTTAGAAATCGAGGGACACTCGCAAGTATCCAAACTCAGGCCAACATTCACCAAAACAGTATAACGCAAGAATAACGGGGATATCACGAGTACTTTTCTTAAAGAAAGACACTCACGTTGCTTTCACTGTTCCATGCATCTCCTTGTCGCTTGTTAGGACATACGGTGGTAGCTCGACGTTAACATCGAATTTGGGCAAAACTGAAATGGTGACATTTGATTGATTGGTTATGTCAGTTGAATTATCCATAAGGACAGTTACTTTCCCGAAAAAATGGCCAAATGGTCATCCAAAATAAAAACACACAAGTGATACACACAGTACGTTGTAACAAACAACATCATAAATAAACCGCCACAGAAGAACCGCCTTGGAACGGTCAGTGGAAATAATTCCACGGGGGTGGGGGGGGGGGGCTTAAATCGATTTTTCATGGTCATAATCCTCGCCCTTACCTCTGTCGCGGTATACACTAATTTTGTGGGACGTTTTGTGTCGTCTCCCAGGGAAAGGGAGAAAAGTGATAAAAGAGACAGTATAGAATATTAAAGTGATTGACAGGGAAGATAATGTTATACCACCAGAATGGAAGTGTAGAATCTGAAAAATAACAACCTGCCCCCCACCCCCAACTACCCTTACCTGCTGCAAGGGCAGCAGGCCTTGCGGACTGTTAGTCAAAATCATTTGGACGCCCCACTGATGATGACATTGAAATCATACAGCTGTACAACACAATTTTATCATTTATGGCCCTGAAAATGACATAAGCGAAAACAGGTCTGAGCATTTTTTGATAAACAGCCTTGAAATCTCACGTTACATATAGATAAACTGAGGTTTTGCAAAAGTACAAGTTAGCAAATGTGCCTTAATTTTGCTCAAAAACATAGACCGTTCGTACTTACTAGAACGGCCTTACTGATGCGGCTCTAACGAGTACCCACAACGTATTAAAGCAGCAGAAATAAAAGCAATACAACGAATTATAGTCACAAAAAATATCAGTTTTCTAGCCGTAGAAGAAAACACTTTGTCATACGAATATGTTCTCCTCCTATTGGATAGTTTGCTATTCGATATATTGACTGTTTAACTTGTAGGTCATTTTGTGTCATCATTGTTTGTTTGATTTGAGGTTTAACTTCCCCGTCGACACTGTAAAGGTCATTTTGGAGACGTTGCTTCCAATGTTGTGGGACTTTTACCCGACATTGAGATGAAATGACATCTCAAGCCCTGTCGCCCAATGAAACCAATAGGGTTTATTAGCATGGACGGTCAGCCTCGCACCGCGGTTCCTGGACAGGCTTAGATCCTCCAAGCGGTTTACCAGTACTAGTGTCCGGGCCAGTATATTGAGTGTTTAACTTGTAGGTCATTTTGTGTCATCATCCAGAGAACGGGTAAGACAGAAGTGATAGTAGAGGTGAAAGTGTTAGACATGAGAGAAAGCGGAAAGTGAATGGAAGGCATCACGTGAACAAGTCCGTAAAATGAATACCCCCTTAAACCCCACTTTATATAGAGAAAACTGGGGTTTATTTTGCTTACTTTTGCTCCAAAACATAAGTTATGGGTACTCAATGAGGCGGTTCTAACGAGTACCCACAACCTATGTTTGCAGTATTTATAAGAAAAATAACACGGATTTTCATCAGAATGATGATGATGATGGTTTCGTGTTTAACGACGCGTCAACCCTCTTGGTGGGTCATAAGCGTCAGTCGGTGTTTTCATCAGAAAACTAGACATTTTGGAAATGTGAAAAATGCACTATGTCCCACGGGTGTGTTTTCGTAATGGCAGAAGCTGAAGAAAAAAAAACACACACATTACTGATGTATCCTCCTTACCTTTTGCAAGCACAGCATCCCTTGCCCAAGTGTAAAAGCAGTTTGAAACTTCAGTGGCGCAAGTTACACGACACCTTAGCCCAACCCACAACCACCCAACCATTCCATATAAGTAGAGATCTACTACTTGTACATATCCATGTCAGAGGCTTCACGATTACATAAAAATTCTATGATTGAAAAATAAATTTGCAACGCCCCCGCCTATCCAAGCTTGAAGAAAATGAATGGGTTACATGGTGCTTCCGCGCAGAGCTGACACCAAACAAACATTCGAGTATTGGTAAGCCCAATCTGTTTCTCCACGCCCCGATTGGCGTGGCCCTTGTTGAGATGATGATAATTCCAGATATCTACATTTAACCTCACTAAAGCTGGTGTAAAGGGAAAGTGTGGCGACCGTAAAAATATCCCTGCTGTGGTGTATATTTCTAGTCCTTCCATCGTGGAATTTCAAAATATGTCAGGGTCACTGAAGAGGCCTGTATGCCCGAAATTAGCTAGTTTTGCTCGGACGAAAATCAGAATTTTCAGTTCTATGTTGTATTCTTTGCTTCCTAAGATTACTCGTACATGTTCACAGAACATATCCCAACATGGCTCTTTACTTGTAGTCCTTCTACATCACGAAAACACGTCTATATTTTTATATAGTAAAACTGAGGTTTATAGGGGTAAACCTTATTTTTCTGCTCTAAAATATAGATTATGGGTACCCGTTAGAACCACCTCGATGAGTACATGTACCCACACTCTAAATTTTAGAGCAAAAATAAGAAACACTTTTTAATTATTAAAATGTTCGTATTTTCGGCGGTAAAAATTACAATGTATTTGTATAGGCGTTTTATCCTAATGAAAATTTTCTTGGTGTGTCTACTTTCAGTTATTCTTAGGAGCTACTCCAGATCGCGTCCCTTCATATATACATAAAGTACATGTAGAACTTCGCATCACGTAAACACGCCTATATGATTTTGACCCCTTTGAATATGTTCTATAAAAGGGTTATCCTTTGGAAGCAAAGTATACACCAAAGAACTGGAAAACAGGAAGTGTACATGTTTTCTGGGCCAGACTAGCTAGTTTCGGCCAATTAGGCCTCATCAGTGACCCTCAAATATTTTCAAAATTCTACAATGGAATCAATGATTAGGACTAGAAAATATAAACTACACTATGATGTAGGGCGGTAAATTTGTAAAATTTATATAGTAAAATTGGGGATTGCAAGATTTAACCTTATTTTTCTTATCTCTGCTCTAAAATATAGATTGTTGGTACTAGTTAGAACCGCCTCGATGAGGCGGTTCTAACGTGTACCAACAATCTACATTTTGAGCAGAAATAAGAAAAATGTCCCAAGTTTTTATCTTATTTTTTTTTTCTTTATTCGGTGATAAACTTTAAAATGTATTTGTATAGGCGTGTTTTCGTAATGAGTAGCTTGATCAATGATGGTTCGTCTATCATGGCTGGCTCGAACTCGATTTTTCGCACAGTTCCAGAAAACAAATATTTAGGGGTAAGTAAGGGTGGGTGGGGGTCGTATTTCATCGTGCAAATGCATGTTTTTGTTTGATTTGAATCTTTACGTCACCGTCAACACTATAAGGGTCATTTTGGAGACGTTGCTTCCAATTTTGTGGGACTTTTACCCGAAATTGGGATGAAATGACATCTCAAGCCCAGCCGCAAAATGAAATCAATAAGGTTTATAAGCATGGACTTGCACCGTTTTGCCTGGGCAGGCTTAGATCTTCTAAGCGGTTTACCAGTACTCGTGTGCGGGTCGGTTTCAGCTCTGCGTGGAAGCATCATGCAGCCCATCTATTTCTTCAAGCCCCGTTAGGCGGGGGCCGGCAAATGCATGTTGTTTGTAGTCATAAGAATCGCCTCTTCCAGGCGATTGTTCGAGGCGATTCTATTGAGTTCACACAACACACCCATATCATATATAGAAGATCTGAAATATAAATCTAAATTGTGTTGATTAAGCTTTCCATTACGATAACGATAATTCGTGTGATATAGGGCCTCATTGAGGCGGTTCTAACGAGTACCCACAACCTATGTCTTGGAGCAGAAATAAGGAAAATAATGTTTACCCCCGTAAACCCCAGTTTTCTCTATAAAAAGTTGGGTTTAGGGGGTCTTTATTTCACGGACTTGTTCACGTGATGCTGACATGGTGATATGAAGAACCCCACAGTGGCTCGAACCACCCCTGTCTCAAAAAAAATTTCATGTTCGCAAAATCTTCAAGAGACTTTAGTGCGACTTGGCAAGATATATCTTTTGAATCTATTTGGGAAAAAAATAAAAAGGAACTGACGGAATGTTATGCACTAGCTACATTATGTTTGTTTTTGTTGTTTTCGTTGTTGTTGCTGCTGTTGTTGTTGTGTTTTTTTTTTCCAATGTTAAAACTGTGTAAAATAACCAGCTTTTGCAACTACATGTATGAACGGCCCGCGAGCATTGACAAACGGAGCTTTTCGAAACATCATAGAATTGACCAGTACCTAGATGTCTCTTCAAACCCGATAAAAAGGCGTTGACCGCCCTAACCAAAATTGGCGTTATCGCCTAACGTTGGCGGGTCGTGCGGTATAGTTATGTCTTAATCATAATGTTAACCGTTAAACGAACACCCCTTTAATCCCCGCTTCATTACTGTAGGCAAGTACAATTTGTCTGACATAGTGCATATTCCTGTCTCCAAAATTGTTATTTTTCAGCATATTTTTAGCCTACATAAGAAAAAACAAAAAAGAAATATCTGAAAAATGCTGGTTGTACAGAACAGAAAGACGCTATTGTAGGATATGGGCGTTATTTTGTTTTAGTTTTACGACCCTGTTAAGGTTTCTTTCACTTATGTCGGGCCGATCGTTAATCAGAGGTGGGCCAAAATCGAAGTACCCGGAGAAAAACCAACTGACCTTCCGTTGCCAATTGCGGCGTTTAACATATGACCCAAGCCAGGCTCGAACCACAGCGGTGAGAGATTTAATGCTTAAGAGTCAGCACTCTCAGCCGCAAGGCCACGAAGCCCCGTTGCATCACGAAAACCCGCCTATATAATTTTGACCCCCCCCCCCTTGAACCCCACTTTTATATAGTAAAATTGCGGTTTCCGGGGGTATACCTTATTTTTTCTTATTTCTGCTCTAAAATATAGATTGTGGGTACCCGTTGGAACCGCCTCGATTAGGCGGTTCTAACAAGTGCCCACAATCTATATTTTGAGCAGAAATAAGAAAAATATCATAATTTGTCATCATTAAATTTTCTTTTTTTTTCGGCGATAAAGGTGACAATGTATTTGTATAGGCGTGTTTGCGTAATGGACATGGGCGTGTTATCCATTACGATAACACGCCCGTTTGGCATAGTGCATTTTTTCACATCTCCAAAATGGCTACTTTTCTGATGAAAATCTGTGATATTTTTCTTATAAATACTACAAACATAGGTTGTGGGTGCTCGTTAGAACCGCATCATTGAGGCGGTTCTAACGAGTACCCACAACCTATGTCTTGGAGTAAAAATAAGAAAAATAATGCTTACCCCCTTAAACCCCAGTTTTCTCTATATAAAGTGGGGTTTAGGGGGGTGTTCATTTCACGGACTTGTTCTCCTGATGTCGGAGAGGTTAATTTGTGGGTCATTGTATATTTACCATATTTGTCCACTGAGAACTGTTTAGAAGAATATCCCTGAAGAGAAAAGAAACAAAATATCATTATCTTAACCCTTGTCCTGCTGAATATTTTAATCTGCCACACCAACTACCGATTATCAACCAATCAGATTACTTGATGTTAATTACTGCAACATATTCACAATCTGAATAGCAAACAATGGAGATCTTGATCAGATAGCTTCTTCAGAAGCCATCTGATCTGGATGTTCATTGTTTGAAAAAACAAGGCAGGACAAGGGAGTATTATGGAACACCCTGTATTTTAGCCTCCCGGGTGCAGTGGATTACGCTACTCGCCTTGTAAACCAGGGGTCGCAGGATCGATCCCGGGCTTCTGCAGACTTTCGGATGAGTCTTTAAACCGAGGTCCCGTCTCCGTATGACCTTAGCTGTTGGTGGGACGTTAAACTCAAACACTCCCTTCTCACTCCCTCTATTGAGATCGAACAATAAATTACAACAGTACAACAATTTGTTTGATTTGAGGCTTAACGTCCCCGTCAACACTGTAAAGGTCATTTTGGAGACGTTGCTTCCAATTTTGTGGGACTTTGAGATGAAATGACATCTTAAGCCATGTGGCCCAATGAAACCAATAAGGTTTATTAGCATGGACGGTCCTCCTCGCACCGCAGTTCCTGGACAGGCTTAGATCCTCTAAGCTGTTTACCAGTACTAGTGTGCGGGCCGGATTCAGCTCTTCGTGGAAGCATCATGCAACCCATATATTTCTTAAAGCCCCTATGGGCGGGGGCGTACTCCCTCTATTGAGATCGAACAATAAATAACAACATCACAACAATTTGTACACCAACTGTATTACCGTAATGGTCCTAAGTATTGGGACAGGCAGACAAAAGCAAACAGTGCAGACCTAAATCGGACTTAAATCAGAATCAGAGGGTCACTGATGAGGCCTAATTGGCCGAAACTAGCTAGTCTGGCCCAGAAAACACGTACACTCCTTATTTTTCAGTTTTGTGGTGTATTTCTCGCTTCCAAAGGATAACCCTTTTATAGTACATATTCTACTGAAACAGCAGTCTGATCATGGTCTACACCATTTGCTTACTGTGCGGACCCAGATCAGACTGAGCAGTCTGGCATGGTCTTCACCATTTGTCATTCCGTCTTCACTTTTTGGAATCCTTGTTGGATCCTGAAACAAACTTATTGAAATTTTACAAGAATTTTAGACTGATGAAGGTGTCCATAAGTTGTAGGATTTTTTACAATATAAAGCTCTAAATTTTAATTAATTTGACTGATTGATTGATTGATTGATTGATTGATTGATTGATTGATTGATTGACGAAATGTCATTCCTTTTGGATAGTTATGTGTCCATCACGAAAACTCGCCATTATAATTTTTACCCACTTAAACCCCACTTTTATTTAGTAAAACTGGGGTTGGCAGGCGTAAACTTTATTTTTCAAATTTCTGCTCTAAAATATAGATTGTAGGTACTCGTTAGAACCGCCTCGATGAGGCGGTTCCAACGAGTACCACAATCTATTTTTGAGCAGAAATAAGAAAACAAATATCACTATTTTCCATCCTAAAATTTTCATTTTTTCGGCAATAAAGGTTACAATGGTTACAATGGATCTGTATAGGCATGCTTTCGTAATGTGTCTCCCAAAGAAAGGGAGAACATGCAGAGGAGAGATAGTAGAGGCGATAGAAAAGAGGGGGAGGCAAGAAAAACAGTGATGGATCTGTATAGGCGTGTTTTCGTAATGCGTCTCCCAGAGAAAGGGAGAACATGCAGAGGAGAGATAGCAGAGGCGATAGAAAAGAGGGGGAGGGAAGAAAAACAGTGATGGATCTGTATAGGCGTGTTTTCGTAATGCGGCTCCCAGAGAAAGGGAGAAAGTGCATAGGAGAGATAATGTAGGTGAAAGAAAAGAGGGGGAGGGAAGAAAAACAGTGATGGATCTGTATAGGCATGTATCGTAATGCGTCTCCGAGAGAAAGGAAGAAAATGCATAGGAGAGATAATAGAGGCGATAGAAAAGAGGGGGAGGGAAGAAAAACAGTGAAGAAAAGTGAAGATAGGAAGAAATATCAACATTCCCCATTACGCAAACACGCCTATACAAATACATTGCCACCTTTATCGCGGATAAAATGAAAATTTATGCTGAAAAATTGTGATATTTTTCTTATTTCTGCTCTAAAATATAGATTGTGGGTACTGGTTAGAACCGCCTCGAGTTGTCGGCACTCGTTAGAACCGCCTCATCGAGGCGGTTCTAACGAGTAGCCACAATCTATATTTTAGAGCAGAAATAAGAAAAATAAGGTATACCCCCGGAAACCCCAGTTTTACTATATAAAAGTGGGGTTAAAGGGGGTCAAAATTATAAAGACGTGTTTTCGTGATGCCCTCTGCATTTACATGCACATTTTTACCCGCTAAAAGGATCGCCCCCGCCCATCGAGGAGTGAAGAAAATGATGGGCTGCATGTTGCTTCTACGCAGAGCTGAAACCAACTGCACGTGAGTACTCGTAAACTGCTTAGAGGTTCAAAGAATGCCCAGGAAAAGTGGTGCGAGTCGGACCGTCAATTCTTATAAACTCTATTGGTTTCATTTGGGCGGCAGGGCTTGAGATGCCATTTCATCTCAATGTTGGGTATAAGTCCCACAAAATTGGAAGCAACGTCTCCAAAATGACCTATACAGTGTTGACGGGAATGTTAAACCTCAAATCAAACAAACAAACAAACAAAACCTGCTGCAAGGACAACAGACCTTGCCAAAATGTAAGCCCCGATGACAGTAAGATACAGGACACCTTCGCCTCACCCAACTACCCCCAAGAGATAGAAGAGATGGTAGAGAAGATGTAAGCTCTGGAAAAAGGAATAAGAAATAAATTGATGATAACAACATTCCCTCTCTAGCTTTGCCTGCTGCAAGGACAGCAGACCTTGCCAAACTATGAGCCAATGTCAGTTGAGTGCCCCGTTGACACAGATTTAAAATGCGCGACCAACAGTCTTGTTAACAGCACACTTATATGATATTGCACCTAAATTTGGATGTCTTCGAATTTCACATGTTGGCGACAGTGCATCTCACGATGCCTTAACCCTTATCCTGATGAATAAATTAAAACAGCCATATCAATTTCTGGCTATAAATCTATCAAATCACTTGATATAATGTACATGCATGTCATACCCTTCTTCTGACTCAAGAAGAGCGGTTGTCAGTTTCTGGCGAAAGAATGTGTACTGTACTAGTTAACCACATCTGATCTGCTTCTACACTGTTTGCATAGTTGGGGGTTATCGCGTCAGGAGGATACGGCGTTAGCCAATAGGTAGCATTGCACTAAATACTGGGAGGTGTCGGGTTTTATCACTTTAGTACAGAGCTTTTACTTGCGTCCTAAATACCAGACTTGCTTCCATTGGATATATGTTATCCCATGTTTTATTTCAATGTGAGAACATGAAAGGTATAAGGGACTAACATGATTAATATGATGCATGTTTTATAAATATATCTGCAAGCTCGAAGAAATTATATGATCACCCCTCCTTTAAAAACGTTGGTTTGTATTTACTCCGTTCTGGTAGGTTAACAAACATGGTTGACTGTAACTTAAAAAGGAGCAGCTCAACATGTGGATTTTTTCTCATTAACTTGTTGGGCTGGGATGGCTCTATAAACAAGTAAGGTTTCGAAAAGTTTTGTATGTGTAGTTTTTGTGTGAGCAGGTAAAAGATTACTATTGTCGCCTATGGAAAATATTTAGAGGAAAGCTCCCTATAACAAAATATAGCGCTGTCATGTTTTCAGTCATTACATACTATTTACACACATTTGTAGGTTCTGTCCAATTTTGTTTCATACAATGTATCTTCATGGCATGTATTTTGCCATAGATACTGTAAAAATGTGATGGTAGTGCTAATGTATGCTCGTAGGTCTAACTGGGTGTATTTGATGATTTTTTGCATCATATCAATGTTCTTGGGAGGGGGAGGGGTACTTTGAAGCCATATTAATCAATTTTTATTGATGTGTTTGGAAAGGAGACTTGCAGTAATTGTATATGCACAAACACAATAAGAATGTACTTCATCTGGAATATAAGAGTACTAATGTTGCATGGCACTAGGACTATATGTCTCAAACCAAAGCAAAACTTCAAAACTCCGAAACGGCCCGCTGCAATATCCGGATACGTTTTCTCATCCGTTATAAGTTCTGTTTTATTGTATTCATGTAAAAGGATGTGAACAGATATATTCAGCTATTCCTCATGGCATTAAGGCATTTATAAACTTTTTTTTGGCATTTTTGTCCCCAAAATATCCTCAAAATGCCATTTTTTACTTTAAATAGGGGTGTTGGTGTGAAAATAGCCATAAAATTTAGTATTGGTTCTATTTAGGCCTACTTCTGAGCATTTTAGGATTGAATTGTTTCAAAGACATTGGAGAAGAACCACTGATGCAAGTAGGTGTCTGGGTTCCATTCCAGAAAGAGATAAACTTTGCGTTTTTTCAAAACTATGGTTTGTTGTGCTTTCATTGCTGAATTTGAATGTGATAATTTTTTCGCAGACTTGAATGATTCTTTGTGACTGAACTTTTATTATGCATGACTAAATTATTAGATGTGACCTAAATTTCTATTTGGCAATTATTTTGATGCATCATAAAGAAAATAAGGGTTTGCTATAGGTAGCACTGCACTAAATACTGGGAGGTGCCGGGTTTTATCACTTTAGGACAGAGCTTTTAGTTGCATTCTAAATACCAGACTTGCTTCCATTGGATATATATCCCATGTTTTATTTCAATGTGAGAAAATATTAGGTATAAGGGACTTAAATGATGCATGTTTTATAAATATATTTGCAAGCATAAAGAATTTTTGCTGATTTTATATGGTCATCCCTCCTTTAAAAATATTGGTTTGTATTTACTCCGTTCTAGTAGGTAAATAAACATGGTTGACTATTAAACTTAAAAAGGAGGAGATCAACATGTGAATTTTTTCTCATTAAGTTGTTGGGCTAGGATTGCTCTTTAAACAAGTAAGGTTTGAAAAGTTGTGTATGTGTAATGTGTATTTTTTGTGGGAGCAGGTAAAAGATTTCTATTGTTACTATTGTCGCTTATGGAAAACATTTGGTGGAAAGCTCCGTATAATGCCACGCGATAAATGTACACATTCGTTCATATCTGTTCTAAGAAAACTGTTGTGGGTACGAGCACCTACAACCCATGTTTAAACTATAAATAAGAAAACGTTTCACACCTGTTCATTAGAAAAGTAACCAATCACGAAAACACACCTATATAATTTTCACCCCCTTGAACCCCACTTTTATATAGTAAAACTGGGGTTTCCGGGGGTATACCTTGTTTTTCTTATTTCTGCTCTAAAATATAGATTGTGGGTACTCGTTAGAACCGCCTCGATGAGGCGGTTCTAACGTGTACCCACAATCTATATTTTATGCAGAAATAGGAAAATATCACAATTTTTTCACCTGGAAATTGTTGTTTTTTGGAAATAAATTTTACAATGTATATGCATAGGCGTGTTTTCGTAATGAGTAGCAGTTTTGGAGATATGAAAAACATGCACTTAGCCACACAGGTATGTACGGAACCCGGGAAGGGACATGATTTTATTTTTATTTTATAAGTTGTGCGCACAAGATAATATCTTGTTCGCACAACTTCCCAAGATCTATGTTGTGCAAACAAGATAATATCTTGTGCGAAAAAGATATCATTTTGTCCGCACAAAATAATATGTTGTGCGAACAAGATAATGTGTTGTCTGCACAAGATAATTTCTTGTGCACACAAGATAATATGTTGTCCGAACAAGATAATATCTTGTCCCCAAGAGATATTATTTTGTGCGCACGCACAAGATATTATCTTGTGCGCACAACTTATAAAAAATAAAAAATCATGTCCCTTTCCGGGTTCTGTAGGTATGATATCGTTTATGCACTTACCAGATTGTGCGCACGTGCATTTACCACCCAGCTGCCCAGGACTGGTTCACTGTCCATAATCATGAAATCTTCCACGACACCGTAGTTTGGTTCAGTCGCATTTATCATTAGTTTCATTGTGTTGCCCTTTGGATCCTGAAATACACAAATTGTATGACTATATACTGCTATAAGGATTTATAGAATAATATATTTATAGAAAATTCAGAAATTCATTAACATCAGAGTCTTATGTTGCAAAATAGCGATTTTTTGTGCTTGTGTGTTTAATAATTTTAGCTCTCTTTTGATATAAGAACAATAAGGTTTTACCCCTACTATATAAAAGCGGGGTTCAAGGGGGTCAGAAAATTACATGGCGTGTTTCGTGATTAATAGCAACATAAATCAAATTTATTTAATAGGCCTAGGTCGACATTCAGGAATACATACTGCAAACTGTTTTGCAAGAGTTTATGTCCTTGAAGGCGTACCGATTCTTCTAAGAAATAAACTATCCATCCATCCATCCATCCATCCATCCATCGAGCCAGCCAGCCTGCCTGCCAACCAGCCAGCGAGCCAGCCAATCAACCAATCATACATACATGTAAATAAATAAATAAATAAATAAATAAATAAATAAATAATTGAATAAATACTAATGATACTTACATTTATAGTCAAATTTAGGGCTCCTGTGTATACTGTCATATTAGAGAACATAGCAAACGCTCGGAATCTCACTGAAAAAAAAAAAAAATAAATAAAATAAACAAATCAAATAAACATGATTGCAAACATTCAGTAAAATCTCAAACTCTTATTACATAAACTTCTTGAAAATCCAAGCATTTCTAAAGTCGGAACAATAACAAAAGTATATATTTTTTTTAATTTCGATACAAAGTAACTCAAAATCTAAATCAAAAACAAAATCTTCTAGTCCCAAAAACATCGAATTTGCGAGGTTGACTACGAATTATCGAAGATGACTTTGAATTGTCGACGGTTTACTGCATAAGCAGCAGAACTTGAAAATGGAGTATCACTGTACATGTATAAACCGTGAACAAGTCCGTATTAAGAGTACGATTGTAAACCCCACTTTATGAATAGCAAAGTGGCGTTTACAAGGTACAATAAAATGCCAATATTAAGACCACATTTGGGACTGTTCAAAAGTGGTCTTAAGGACCACTTTTGAACAGTCCCAAAGATGGTCTGCTAGACTGTTCAACAGTGGTATTTAGGACCACTTTTGAACAGCCCGAAAGGTCGTTTGTTATTGGATGACAGTGGGTGTGGTAAACACAAAGAAAAATAACTGAAACTTTCTCAATAAACTTTCAGCAGATGAGACTTAATTTTAGATGGTCTTAATAGCGGAAATTTGCTGTATATTGTATTTTCTTTGAGCTTGCCCATAAACTTACATTCTGGGTACTCGTTAGAACCGCGTGGACATGTTATCGTTTTTTTACGACCTTTTCAAATTAAATACACTTATTTCGAGCCGATCGTTAATCAGAGAGAGCGAAACCCGGGGTATCCGAAGATAAAAAACAAATCACCTGAACTTCCGTTCATACGCGTGACAAATGGCCCCCTCCCGTCGGGGCTTGAAGAAATAGTTGGGCCGCATGATGCTTCCACGCAGAGCTTAATCCGACCCGCACACGAGTACTGGCAAACCGCTTAGAGGATCTAAACCTGCCCTGGCAAAGCGGTGCGAGTGTCGGACTGCCCATGCTTATAAACCCTATTGGTTTCATTGGGCGACGGGGCTTGAGATGTCATTTCATCTCAATGTCGTCTAAAAGTGCCACAAAAATGGAAGCAATGTCTCCAAAATGACCTTTACAGTGTTGGGGGGACGTTAAACCTCAAATCAAACAAAACAAGAACATCACTTTAAAAAGGCCGTGCAATGAACAGCACCTAAGTCCAAATTTATATTGACAAAAATGGAGTTTACAGGGGAATAATCATTTTTCTTATTTCTGCTCCAAGACAAAGGTTGTGGGTCCTCGTTAGAACCGGTTCTAAGGAGCACCCTCAACCTAGTTTGCAGTATAAATGAGAAAAATATTACCGATTTTCATCAAAAAAGTAGCCATTTTGGAGATGTGGAAGAAAGCACTCTGGCGCACGGGTATGTTTTCACCCTTCTTGCAATGAATAACTTAAAATTTTGTCAACTCCACTTAAGTAATTTAAAAAGTGGGGACGTTAAACCTCAAATCAAACAAACAAACAATAAAAAGTAGGGTTTAAAAAGACGTTACTTCGTGTCAAGTGAAACTGTAAACTGTTCCTTCGAAAGTGTCCAAACTCAATAAAAGTATAAACTATAGAAATGTTGAGTCATCTTATTCAACTTGACGCAGTACATGTGTGTGTGTGTGTGTGTGTGTGTGTGTGTGTGTGTGTGTGTGTGTGTGTGTGTGTGTGTGTGTGTGTGTGTGTGTGTGTGTGTGTGTGTGTGTGAATTCGGGTTTAACGTCGCTTTCAACAATTTTTCAGTCATATCACGACGGTGTCTGGTTGTGACAGGGAGCTCAATACTCACTTTTATAGTGCTGCCTCACTGAAGTATCATGTCCAAGACACATTACATGATACCACACCCAGTCACATTATCCTAACACTGGGTCGACCAGTCCTAGCTCTACCCCGTAAATCTGAGTGCCAAGCGAGGAGCAGCTAGTACCATTCTTAACCACTTAGGTATGTCGCGGCCCGGGATCGAAACCGTGACCTCCCGTTCCCCGGAGCGGACACTCTACCAACTGAGCTATCGGGGCCGGTTGACGCAGTACATGTACTCATTTTGAAATAGCTGCAGCATTCCCTTCATTCAACTCATTAGTAAAATACACCTATACAAATACATTGTAAACTGTACTGCCGAAAAATTGTGTATTTTTCTTATTTTTGCTCAAAATATAGATTGTGGGTACACGTTAGAACCGCCTAATCGAGGCGGTTCTAACGAGTACCCACAATCTATATTCTAGAGCAGAAATAGGAAAAAGGTTTACTCCTTTAAACCCAAGTTTTACTTTATAAAAGGGGGTCAAAATTATATAGGCGTGTTTTCGTGATGTAAGAACATAATTTCCTGATTGGCAGATCAAATCAAAAGATATCTATCTCCTCTATGTCTTTGATGGCAGGAATGTGCAAGGGTTGCCATAAAGGGCTGTGGAAACAAGTCAAACATGTTTGACAGTCAGATATGACAACTTTGCTTCTGCGACCTCAAAACGGTACAGCACATGATGTAAATTTTGAACATGTATCATGACACAGTATACTGACTAATCAATAGTCATCACTGACAAGTGGGTGTGCCCTTGATCTAGTTGTGTGAACCTTGTGATGGTGAAAACATTTCAGTTTATGTCTTTGATCTTTATAGGACAGTAGTGCCAGAATCAGAACGTTGTAGCTAAAACAACATTTGTGGTAGGCCTATGTACACATACCAGTTTGTCCCGGTTTGTATATGGCTTTGTCTGTTTGAATTAAGACGGCAAATGTTTCCGCTCTGTAGCCTGTATCATATCGCAGTCTTGCTTGCTCTTCGAAATATAGTCCTGATAAACCGTGAATGTTTATCATATAGCGACCCTGATAGTTGAGATCATGGGGTACCTTTAACAGAAAGAAATCAAAGCACTGACAGTACTGGTGGGTCGGGGGTCTCTTGAGCTTAAAATTGGAAAATAATCGTGATTTAAGACAAAGATTGTGTCAATAAACGCTTCAGTTCCAGTATTTTAGGCAAACACTGTAGACCCTGATCAGACGCCGCGTTCTGCGGCGTCTGATCTGGGTCCACACGGTTTGCCAATACTACACAAACCCAGCCCTGGCACCCGTCCACCGGGGCTTGAAGCAATAATTTTGGCTGCATGGTGCCTCAACACAGAGCTGAAACCGACCGCACACGAGTTGTGGTAAACCGCTTAGAGGATCTAAGCCTGCCCCGGCAATGCGGTGGGAGTCGGTCCGCCCATGCTTATAAACCCTATTGGTTTCATTGGGCGGCAGGGCTTGAGATGTAATTTCATCTCAATGTCGGGTAGAAGTCCCACAAAATTGGAAGCAATGTCTCCAAAATGACCTTCACAGTGTTGACGGGGACGTTAAACCTCAAATCAAACAAACAAACACAAGCCCAGCTCACACATGAGTACTGTAAACCGCTAAGGTAGACTAAGCCTGTCCAGGCAAAGTGTCGTAAGTCAGACCTTGTAATACATATAAACTTTTGGTTTCGTTGGGCGGCAGGGCTTGGGATGTCAAACTGGAAGCGACGCCTCCGAAATGACTCAAATAGTGTTGACGGGAATATTAAACCTCAGTTCAAACAAAAACATGTCACAGTCCAGATTTTAAAGACATCAGCATCCTGACGTCACAGGGAGAAGAATTCTGCTGGTATCAATAGAGGTTACCTGAATTTTATACATGCTACGGGATGGTCAGGTGAACAAGAGCAGGCGGGGCGCTTCGGTAGTTAATAACTTAGGTTCGACTGATTGAAAATCGACCCAAAAATACATGCAGCATTTGAATGGCTCTGATACATGTTTGTGTGTGTGTGTGTTTGGGTGTGTGTTTGGTTTTCTTGCTGCTTGTTTTTTTTTATTTTTTTTTTTTTTGTTGTTGATTTGACCGGAGTTTAACGCCGCAGTCAACACTAACTACATGTAGCTTATACCGGGCCGGTCAGTTTATTCAACCACACTTCCTAGGCAGTCCTATACATTTGTTGGCTGGGTTGGAGTTCAACGGCCAGGCACCATTATTAAGGTCAAGTTGAGCCGCTCAATTTATTAAGTAAACACTTCCTGGGCACAGATTCTTGGGGTCAGGTCACTTGCCAATGTTAATTCAAAGTTAATTTTTGCATTTTGCTATAATTGGAACACTTACCATCATCATAAAAACTTCAACTTAATGACGGGCGGGTGCTTGTACCATCGACAGACAAAAGGGGTTAAAACAGGTTTTCATTCATACTTTCCCTTCAGCAGATTCAAGAAGGGGTGTTGTCATTTTCTGAAGAAAGAATGTGCACTGTACTGGTTAACCGCTAAAAGTATAAGCAAGCCCAGGAAAACTGTGGATAAGTAATCTGACTGGCTCGATATGTCCTTAATATGTTAGCTGGACCATTAGATTCTAAACCAAACAATTATTATAAACTAAACCAAACAATAAAAAGAGTGTATTAGGCAATTACATTGTATGGTGCGAGTCGGACCGAACCGTGCTATGCATGAGCCATAATGGCTTCATCGCGCGTCATTGCAACTCAATATCGGGTAAAAATCATACAAAATTGGACTTGATTTATTTATTTCAGGTTTATCGTCCCCGTAAACACTGTATAGGTCATTTTGGAGAGGTTGCTTCCAATTGTGTGGGACATTTACCCGAAGTTCAGATGAAATGGGCCCCGTCAAGCGATTTTGGTACTTATCGCCTATGCGAGCAGCGAAGGTTCAGGCGAGTTTCAAGAGGAACCTTCAGACAGAAAGCCATATCCCTGACCCCTCTGAATGGCTGGGCATGCGCAGTTAAAATTTGTCATGACGGAATGCTCGAAGACACAAATTCGCTTGGCGGGGCTCAAATTACATCTCAGTTTCTGTGGCCCACTGAAGCCAATAGGCTTTAGAAGCATGGACGGGCCGACTCGCACCTCTTTGCCTGGGAAGGCTTAGATCGACTAAGCGGTTTACCAGCACTCGTATGCGGTCAGTTCAAGCTCTGCTCGGAAGCATCATACAGCCCATCTATTTCTTCAGTCCCACACAGTTGGAGAAGCAACGTATCCTAAATGACTTTTACAGTGTTGACGGGGACGTTAAACCTCAAAACAGGGGTAATTGGAGGGTTTCAAAGTGTGTAGTCGTGTAACTGACCTCAACACTCGTAATAAATCGTTAACGGCAAAAACTTTTTAATCAGGGTTGTCGGTACCATAAACTACGCAAAGCCTTTTCAAAATTTTATGGACACCATTCTGATTTAATTTCAAAATTCAATATTGGACTTAAATCTTTTCTGCAACAAGGTCTATCGGAACCGGATTTTTATGGTGGCTTAGTATATAAATTCAGAAAAATATATAACCGCAATAACTTCAGCACCCAATTCCGTAAAATCATTCTTCGATATAAAAATATTGGGTACAACATAAATGTTATACGACAGACTGCATGTATGGTAGTTAACCCAATCACGGTTAACAACTTTGCTTCCCTCTTAAATAGCACGCCGGTGGGTCAGGCCTCAGATTCTATGACGGTTCCAGCGTAAAGGCTTATTGAGAATTATATAGATCTAATTCAAGGTAATGTTGGTTGGTGCCTGATGCTCTGTCTCTGGTCGGGCCCATAGGAGTCTAACTGTTGGTTTTCTTTTGCTCCAGCATTTCAGTGGTTTCTTGCTGTCGAATCCTCACCGTTGTTTCATCTCTGTGTTTTATTATTATTATTATTATTATTATTATTATTATTATTATTATTATTATTATTATTATTTGTGTTCACGGAGATGTTGCACTGATGAGTTAGGAGGCCTTCGTACGGACTGAACCAATTATTTGTCTGAATCGCGACGGAAGAAAGGGCGAGGATTGTGGCCACGTAAAGTCGACTTAAGCCCCCAAGTGGAATTCGTTTCCGCTGACCCTTCCAAGGCGGTTCTTCTGTCGCGGTTTATTTTTGTTATGGTTTGTCGTTGTGTGTTTGTGTCGCTTATATTATTTTTTTTTGAATAGCCTATTGACCATTTTGTGGGAAAGTAACTGTCCTTTAGCTTTCCGCTGTTGATGTTTCCGTTAAGGTCTGCGGTTTCATGTTTGTGTTTCTTTCCCTTTGGTGTCTCTAATGGGAGCTGTGGGTTGATTGTATCGATTTATGATCATTGCCCCCACTTCTATTTTTCATAAAACCTTGAATTTGCTATTGATGTTTGGTAAATGCTTATCACACGGATATGGGCAATGAATCATACCATTTTTTTTTTGGGGGGGGGGGGGTATTGGTTTTACGGCCCTTTCAAGATTATTTCACTCATATCGAGCAGATCGTTAATCAGAGGTGGGCGAAAACCGGAGTACCCGGAGAAAAACCACCTGACCTTCCGTTGCAGAACTTGGCGTCACACATGTGACCCGAGCGAGGCTCGAACCACAGCGGTGAGAGACCTAATAATCACGAGTCAGCGCTCTTAGCCACTAGGCCACGGAGGCCCGTGAATCATACCATTACGATAACACATCCGTGTGATATAGTACATTTTTCAAACCTCAAAAAAAGGCATTTTTTCTGATGAAAGTTTTTGGTATTTTTCTTATTTCTGCTCAAAATATAGACTGTAGGTACTCGTTAGAACCGCCTCATCGAGGCGGTTCTAACGAGTACCCACAATCTATGTCTTGAACAAGAAATAAGGAAAATAATGTTTACCCCTGTAAACCTCAGTTTTCTCTATATAGTGAGTGAGTTTTAGTTTTACGTCCCACCAACAGCTTAGGTCATACGGAGACGGGACCTCGGTTTAAAGACTCATCCGAAAGTCTGGAGAAGCCCGGGATCGATCCTGCGATCCCTGGTTTACAAGGCGAGTAGCGTAACCACTGCACCACGAAGGCTTCTATTCTCTATATAAAGTGGGGTTTAGGGGGGTCTTTATTTCACGGACATGTTCACGTGATGCTCTGTTATCATGCTTGCAAAACAATCAAGCAAGAAACTGCACATTACACTTAAGTTATGCGATCAGCGAATACTCAGATCAGTATGCACTAATGATTTTAAGCACACGGACGAAAGAAAACAAACATCATAAATATCCTTGTTTATTTGTTTGCATTGGAGTTTAACGGCCCAGTCAACACTATTTAGGTCATTTTTACTAGCTCCGACTCTTCCTAGGCAGGCTTATACATGTACGTAGGCGGTTTACCAATACAGTGCACATTCTTTCGCCAGAAACTGACAGCTGCCCTTTTTGAATCAGCGGAAGGAAGATAATGACCATAGAAAAGATTTCATGATCAATCTCCACGAAAAAATGTTGCCGACGCCGGCAGGTATCGAACACACGCCCTCCTGAATACCAGTTAGACGCGCATCCGACTGAACTACCGAGGCCGGCATACACCAGTGGACACAAAAGCGTTCAAACTCCGATGAAGTACCTTTCAATGAATCTCTTTGCATCAAGTTAGTTTGACAAGCAAATGTCATTCATCAAAGTAGTCAAAAACTGGATCAAGTAATATACATTGATTGGTCTTCTTGCGGAAAGCTCTTTTTTCCCATTTTTAGATCTGATTGACATTCGAGATGTATTCTGATTGGACAGCGCAGTGTCTACAATGAAATATACAACACTTTGTGTTTTGAATTTATTCCTGTCTTGCACTTGACTAACAAGATGTAAGGAAATGTTGAATAAAAAATCAGATCAAAATGAAATGAAGCTCATCAAAGTTTGAACGGATTTGTGTCCACCTCGTAAATATCCTTGTAAATCCAACTTATCGCAGTATAAGGTTGGGTTTGCAAAGATAATCATTTGCACAGACTTGTCAGCACGTAGAAATAAAAAGAAATCAAGCATGATTTACTATACATACCTGGATGTACACGATTTCGGGCTGGGCTGCGGAAGAAGATTGAAAAGAAAATCATTCAAAATTGTATCACATTACGATAAAATAGTGCATTTTTCAAACCTCAAAACAGGTATTTTTTCTGATATATATATTTTTTTTTTTTTTTTTTCTAATTTTTACTCCAAACATAGGTTTTGGGTGCTCGTTAGAACAGACGAGCACCCAAAACCTGTGTCTTGGAGCAAAAATAATCAATATTTAAGAAGACTTTTGGGTTTATTTTTGGCTTGAAACATTATTTTTCAAATTTCGCTGAAAAAAAGCAGTTGTTGAGATTTTAATAAAACGTTTGTTTCTCGATTATTTTTTTAGATGTTACGTTAACTTTTTTTTTTCTTGATTTAACTTATTATCTATACTAAGACGATCTTTGGGACTGTTCAAAAGTGGTCTTTAAGAGGACATTGTGTGCAGAAACAACGAAGAAAGAATAGCTGCGCCCTTCTAAGTAAGCCTTTTAGTCTTAATTTTAGGTAGTCTTAATAGCGGATTTTCACTGTGTAAGCGGAAGCAGCAGACAGCATAAACAGACGACATTTTCAGATGAAGATTTTCTTGTAGTCTTTTCACAAATTTCTCTGTTTGTGCAAGGAACTTAACGAAATCATACATACCATTGAGGAATGTGTGATTTGTTGTACTGACTAGGTTGTGGGTGTCTTTAATTAGATCAATTTTGACCTTCACGTCACGTGTCGTATTGTAGAAGTTGAAGGTCAAAGGTATTGGCCTCCCAGGAACAATGGTGTCTGGCAAAACAACCCAGTGTGACCTTGAATAGAATGAGAGTATACATATAATTTGTTATACTGCACTTTACTCCGGTGTTAAGGGTATGTATGGCAGCCGAAAATTGTCCCCCTGCCCTTCATCATATAGTGTAGTTTATGTTTTCTTGTCCTTTGGAATCAATGATTCCACTGTCGAATTTCGAAAATATTTGAGGGTCACTGATGAGGCCTAATTGACCGAAACTAGCTAGTCTAGCCCAGAAAAACTAATCAGATATTTTGAGCAGCACTACAAAAACAAGACTATTCAAATATATTGAAAATCTTACCCCCAAAACTGAAATATTTCAGGTAAAAACTTCTGATATTTTTCATTTATGGATTCTGGGAACTCGTCTAACGAGTACTCAATATGTCTCATGGCGAATGAATATGATGTCATTTCCTACCTATATTGTGGGCAGATTTTGAGAGCAAAGAGCATTAAAGTTCGTCAGGTGTTTTCGTACGAACACACGCCTATAAAAATACATTGTAATTTTTTCCACCAAAAAAAAAAAAAAAAAAAAAAAAAACACGAACATTTTAAGATGAAAATTTTTTCTTTTCTTATTTTCTGCTCAAAATATAGATTGTGGTTAATCGTTAGAACCGCCTCATGAAGGCGGTTCTAACGAGAACCCACAATTTATGTTTTAGAGCAGAACTCCTTTAAACATCATTTGCACTGTATAAAATTAGCTTCAATGGGTTTTCGTTATATGGGCGTGTTAACGGGATGTAATAAGTCCATGTAATGTGGAGAAAAGTAGGGTTTACATTTATATTCATTATTTTGCTCAAAACCATGGATTGTGGATACTCGTTAGAACCGCCTCATTGGGGCGATTCTAACAAGCACTCACTTACTTTTGGACAAAAATAAGACATCATGCGAACAAGTCCGTGAAAAGAACACCCCTACTT
Organism: Lucinisca nassula; assembly: GCA_963580285.1. Lineage (NCBI taxonomy): Eukaryota > Metazoa > Mollusca > Bivalvia > Lucinida > Lucinidae > Lucinisca > Lucinisca nassula. The sequence goes on along the minus strand of OY757015.1, from coordinate 37,513,403 downwards.
TCAATAGAGAGAACTGAGGTTTACGGGGGTATACATTATTTTTCCCATTTCTGCTCAAAGACATAGGTTCGGGTACTCGTTAGAAGCGTCTCGCTGAGGTTGTTCTAAAGAGCACCCACGACCCATGTGTGCAGTATAAATAAGGAAAAAATATCATGGATTGGGTATGTTTTCCATTACGATAACATATCCGTGTGATATAGTGCATTTTTCACACCTCAAAAAAAGTAATTTTTATGATGAAAATTTGAAATATTTTTCTTATTTACACTCCAAACATAGGTTTTGGGTGCTCGTTAGAACCGCCTCGTTGAGGCGGTTCTAACGAGTACCCAAAACCTATGTCTAGGAGCAGAAATAAGGAAAATAATGTTTACCCCCTAAACCCCTGTTTTCTCTATATAAAGTGGGGTTTAGGAGGTCTTAATTTCACGGACTTGTTCACGTGATGGTAATGAAAAATATCATTTTTTTTCCATCAAACAAATGTTATATCTTTTAGCAAGAAGACGTCAACGGGCCTAGTGGTTAAGAGCGCTGACTCTTGATCATTAGGTCTCTCACCGCTGTGGTTCGAGCCTCGCTCGGGTCACATGTGAGACGCCAAGTTCTGCAACGGAAGGTCAGGTGTTTTTTCTCCGGGTACTCCGGTTTTCGCCCACCTCTGATTAACGATCGGCTCGATATGAGTGAAATAATCTTGAAAGGGCCGTAAAACCCAAACAAAAAAAAAAAAAAAAAAAAAAAGAAGACGTCATTTTAGTGAACGGATTTGTTAGCATAATGTTAAGAGGAGATTGCCACAGACAGACAAAGAAACATACCACACTTACCCATTTTCTGATTGTGCTCCAACTGCAATGGCCAAAAGGCCAACAAGAAAAAGTTGAATCATCTCAGGTTCTGAAAGAAAAAGAATGACGTTTTCATGACATCACAAAAAGTAAACACTTTGAATAATACAGTCGAGCTTTAATGACTCGAACACCTGCGAAATTTGAAACATATCCTGTGAACAAGTCCGTGAAATAAAGACCCCACTAAACCCCACTCTATATAGGGAAAACTGGGGTTTACGGGGGTATACATTATTTTCCTTATTTCTGCTCCAAGACATAGGTTGTGGGTACTCGTTAGAACCGCCTCAACGAGGCGGTTCTAACGAGCACCCACAACCTATGTTTCGAGTATAAAAAAGAAAAATGTCACACATCTTCATCAGCAAACATTGCCTTTTGTAAGGTTTGAAAAATGTACTACAGTCGAACTTCATTGGTTCGAATACCTTTGGGACCTCGAAAATCTGTTCGAGACAGGGGTAGTTCGAGCCACTGAGGTTACTGTCAGGAGGCATAACGAGATACTTTTAGACATCTTTTCGGTGTTCTATAATGAATATGTATGCTCTGTGTACTCATTAGAATCGCCTCATCGAGGCGATTCTAATGAGTACACACAGCATACATTTGCAAGATAGAAGACTAAAATTTCCTTAATTATCACCCACTTTTCTGATTGAGAGGATTTCACTAGGGGCTCAAGAATGTGTTCGACTCACCCATGGTAAACGAGCCATCGGTGTTCGAGCCATCGAAGTCCTACTGTATATCACACGGATGTGTTATCCAAATGAGAATATTGTTCGAGACAGGGATAGTTCGAGTCACTTAGGGTAAATCAAACCTTCAGGTTATCAGACATAATGGGGATAAAAATTTTACCTGCTTTAAAATATAGGGATCAACCATGGTTTTTCATGCATTGACATTTGCCGGGTCCCATGTTCAAATATCTTCCGAGGGATCCGGCAAATGTTAATGCGATGAAAGAACCGTGGATGATCGTTCTTCTTGCATAACTGACGATTCCGACCGCAAATTTTTAAGAAAACGCCCAAAAGTCCATATACACTCCATATAAACTCTTCAAATGCGACCGGTAAACCAAAATGGCGGCCAGTTCAGAATGTTGTTTACAATGACATTGTTACGCAGTAACCATCTGACTTCATCATGGAACCCTAAAACGCTACGTTCAGGGCCATGGCGTTACGTCGCTCAACGTAACGTAAACAAAGCAATGCCCGTCTTGTGATATCAAAAGCTCAAAATCCATGTTCAAACAGCACGCGAATTTCATGATTTGAACATGGTTTTTGCTGTTTGAGCACGACTTTCGGTCCATTTGACAATGGCTTCAAACAGCCATGTGCATAGGTATTTATGCAAGAACAATGGTTTGTCGTGTGTTCTCGCTATTTGTTTGTTTGTTTGTTTGTTTGTTTGTTTGTTTGAGGTTTAACGTCCCCGTCAACACTGTAAAGGTCATTTTGGAGACGCTGCTTCCAATTTAGTGGGACTTTTACCCGACATTGAGATGAAATGACATCTCAAGCCCCGCCACCCAATGAAACCAGTAACGATGAAACCAGTAACGAATAGGGTTTATATGCATGGACGGTCCGACTCGCACCACTTTGCCTGGGCAGGCTTAGATCCCCTAAATGGTTTACCAGTACTCGTGTGCGGGTTGGTTTCAGCTCTGCGTGGAAGCATCATGCCACCCATCTATTTCTTCAAGCTCCGATGGGCGGGCCCCGTGTGTTCTCATTAGAATCACCTCATTGAGGCGATGCGACTGGGTACACGCAACATGCCTTTTAGAGATAACCTAAAATGTTTGCTTTACAAGATAAAAACCTACGAAAATTACCATAAAATATAGATATCTTGCACTATTTGAAGATTTCTCTTGGGACTTAAGGGGAATGGGTACACCTTCAGGGGAGGCAACTCCTACAAAAATATTTTTTCTCCCATGTCAATAGGGGTTAACTCTTAAAGGAAAGAATTTGCTCCAGTGGAGCAAATTCTTTTCTATGAGAGTAGACCCCTTTTTCATTTGGACAGGGCTTACAGAAAAGCGAACAGGGAGTCCCAAAAGTTGTCTCCCTTCGAAAAATGGCGGAAAAATCTGCCTGGTGTTCCCATTCCCCTTAAGAGATATTTCGAATTATCCATGATACACGAAAACGAGCCATCCATATTCACGACGTTTGAGTCTCACTGTTGTTAACTTACACATAAGCCTGTGTATGCATTACGAAATAACGCTTTTACAAATACATTGTAAACTTCACCGCCGAAAAAAGGAAAATTTAAGCTGAAAAAATTGTGATAGTTTACTAGTTTACTAAATGTAGGTACTCGTAAAATCGTGAAAAAATTGTGATAGTTTACTAGTTTACTAAATGTAGGTACTCGTAAATGGTTTACCAGTACCCAAGTGGAAATCTTTCCACTGACCGTTCCAAGGCGGTTCTTCTGTGGCGATTTATTTATGTTGTTGTTTGTTACTTACTGTGTGTATCACTTGTGTCTTTTTGTTTTGGATGGCCATATGGCCATTTTGTGGGAAAGTAACTGTCCTTATGGCCTTCCTTTGTTTAGGTTTCCATTATGGTCTGGTCGCTTAATGTTTGTTTCTTTCCCTTTGGTGTCTTTGATGGGTGTGAGTAAGTTAATTGTATCGATTCCTGATCTTTGTTTTACTTCTACTAATCAGTACCAATAATCTATATTTTAGATCATCGAGGCGGTTCTAATGAGTACCCACAATCTATATTTAGAGCAGAAATAAGAAAAAAAAGATTTACCCCTGTAAACCCCAGTTTTACTATATAAAAGTGGGGTTCAAGTGGGTTAAAATTATATAGGCGTGTTTTTATGATGGCACAAAGGTAGACCTTGTCACTTGCTCGCACTGAATATTGAAATCAGCGTGTAGCCTGTTAACAAGCGTCTTTTCTGTGACACCTTAGGATAGCCCAGACTTCTCGGAAGATTCTTGCGATATATGAAGACTCGGATCCCAACAACACCCCCTCCCCCACCCTATAAAGCGTACTTTGAAGTATTTCAACTACCAGATTTAAACATAACAAACGGCCATGTACGAGGCCAGGTGGGTTTACGCTGATATATCATAAACCCCTTTCTTTCCGGAAACCTTCTTTATACATTTGATATAACGACATAACTCGATGGCCCCACCCATCGGGGCTTGGAGAAAAAGATTGGTCCGCATGATGCTTCCACACAGAGCTAAAACCGACCGCACACGAGTACTGGTAAACCGCTTGGAAGGTCTATGGCTGCCCATGCAAGGTGGTGCGACCCTATTAGTTTCATTGGACGGCAAAGATTGAGTTGTCGGATAAAACTCACTCAAAATTGGAAACAACTAAATAGTGTTGACGCGGGCGTTATAAACCTCAAATCAAACTAACAAAAACGATAAACCTTGTTTAAAGACAAATACAAAGGAACGCATCCTTAGCGCAAAAAAGATAGATTAATGAGATATTCAAAAATATTGTATTTAATACTTCAAGAAACAAATAATGTGGATAATTGTTCACGCCATTTATTAACGATATTTGTTGGAGTAATATTATGGAAGTGTAATTTATTAGCTGTCAAACTGCTGCATTACGCAAACACGCCTATACAAATACATTGCCACATTTTATCGCCGAAAACATGAAAATTTTCTGATGAAAAATTGTGATATTTTTCTCATTTCTGCTCCAAATATAGATTGTGGGCACTCGTTAGAACCGCCTCGCGGTTCTCACGAGTACCCACAATCTATATTTTAGAGCAGAAATAAGAAAAATAAGGTATACCCCCGGAAACCCCAGTTTTACTATATAAAAGTGGGGTTCAAGGGGGTCAAAATTACATAGGCTTGTTTTTGTGATGGTTTATTGGGACCTAAGCTCAGTCGCATGTGACTTGTGATCAGGAGGACGCGGGTTCGATACCTGCCGGGGTCGGCAACATTCTTTCGTGGAGATTGATCATGGAATCTTTTCCACGGTCATTATTTTCTTTCCGCTGATTCAAGAAGGGCAGTTGTCAGTTTCTGGCGAAAGAATGTGTACTGTACTGGTTAGCCGCTTACGTATAAGCCTGCCAGAAAAAGTGTGGATAGGTAAACTGACCGGCTCAAAATGACCTAAATAGTGTTGACTGGGCCGTTAAACTCCAATACAAACAAACAAACAAACAAATTGGGACTTAATATGCGAGCATAGTTTTAAGAACCAATGCTTTTGTTTGTTTGTTTGAATTGAGGCATAACGTCCCCGTCAACACTGTAACGGTCATTTTGGAGACGTTGCTTCCAATTTTGTGGGACTTTTACCCGACATTGAGATGAAACGACATCTCTAGCCCTGTCGCCCAATGAAACCAATAGGGTTTATTAGCATGGACGGTCCGCCTCGCACCACGGTTCCTGGTCAGGCTTAGATCCTCTAGGCGGTTTACCAGTACTAGTGTGCAGGGCGGATTCAGCTCTGCGTGGAAGCATCATGCAACCCATATATTTCTTCAAGCCCCTTATGGGCGGGGGCGTTAAGAACCAATGCAGTCGATATAACCATAAATTGTGAGTGCTGGATGAAATGGGCCCAGGTCTAACAAACACCCACACTCTTAACTTCAGAGGAAAAATAAAACGACCATAGAAAATTGAAACGCAAAACGCACATGGAGAAAACATATACAGTAGAACTTTGCTTGCTCGAACCCCTTTGGGACCATGAAAATTTGTTCGAGACAGCGGTCGTTCGAGCTACTGAAGGTCACTGTCAAGAGACATAACGAAAAACATTTGAACATTTTTTGATGTTAGATAATGAAAATGTTTGCTGTGTGTACTCATTAGAATCGCCTCACCGAGGCGATTCTAATGAGTACACACAGCACACATTCGCAAGACAAAAGACTAAAATCTCCTTAATCATCCCCCTTCATTTCTTATCTTGAGGATTTCCCTAGGGGCTCAAGTACGAGTTCAACCCAGCCATGGGAAACGAGCCATCGGTGTTCGAGCCATCGAAGTTCTACTGTACATTTATAAAGGGTTCGTCCCCGCCCATCGGGGCTTGGTGGAATAGATTGGGCTGCATGATGCTGAAACATAAAACACATGAATACTGGTAAACCCCTTAGAAGGACTAAGCCTGCCCAGGCAAAGTGGTGTGAGTCAGACCGTTCAATGCATATACGCCTTTTGGTTTCATTGGGCGGCAGGGCTTGAGATCTCATTTAATCTCAATGTCGGGTAAAAGTCAATCAGAATTGAAAGCAATGTCTCTAAAATGACCTTTATAGTGTTGACGGGGACGTTAAACATCAATTCAAACAAACAAACATTTATTAAGGGTGAATCACCAAAGTGGTAGTTTAAAAGAAACAAACAATACGTACCTTATTTTGTTCTTTTTTAATTTATGACAAATGTTCTGTTCAAATTTTCGTTGTTTTGAAATCTTCTGGCGATAATAAACTAAACTAGATTGCTTGATAAGCACATATAAATACAAAGAAGTCGCCCCTGCGTTCTCTCTCTTATCTTTTCATATTCTAGTGCAAAATTCATAGGTCAGACTAGCGTGTTTCTTATCTCCAGTGTAAGTTAAGCAGATCCTGTAGGACCGAGTTCGCTTCACAAGATGCACTCCTATAAACTTGTACTCTGATGTGTCACATCCTACACATTAGCACCGAGTAATAGCAAACGACCAACAAACGCTGAAACCTGCATTTTCGGTCGATTGTTTACCAATCGATCCTAGTATATACATGCACGAAAACACGCCTAAACAAGTACATTGTAAACTTTACCGCCAAAAATGAGTACCCACAACCAATGTCTATGAGCAGAAATAATAAAAATAATGTATAACCCCCCCCCCCCTACAACCCAGTTTTCTCTATAGAAAGTGTGGTATAAGGGGGTGTTCATTTCAAGGACTTGTAAGCATGATGTTGCCACACTTGTTATGAATACCCCTCTAAATAGAAGTGAAGGCAATGATCAGGAATCGATACAATTAACCCACAGCTCCCATCAGAGACACCAAAGGCATGAAACAACTAGACCCTAATGGAAACATCAATAGCGGAAAGCCAAAAGGACAGTTACTTTCCCATAAAATGGCCAGTTGGCTATCCAAAACAAAATTAAATAAGCGATACACATACTCAAAGACAGACCATAACAAATATAAACCGCGACAGAAGAACCGCCTTGTGAAACGAATGGGGGGGGGGGGTGGGGGGGGGGCTTAAATCGATTTTACGTTACCACAATCCTCGCCCATATTTCCTAATTTGTTCAGTCTGCATGAAGTCCACTTTATATAGAGAAAACTTGGGTCTACAGGGGTATACGTTATTTTGCTTGTTCTTGCACCAAGACGTAGGTTGTTGGTACTCGATAGAACCGCCTCATTTGAGCTGCATTATTCTTGTCGTTCTGGGACCAAGTGCAAAACCCAGACGTATGCATATGCCAGGCGTACGACCGTCGTAAAATTGTAGCAGAAATTTAGACGGCGTGTCGCCAAAGGAATCGTAAACTCAATCATACGTCTACCTTGTAGAAGACTTGTGATTACAGAGGATCCTCGTTATAACGACAGTATTTGTTCCCTATTATTGAGCCGTTAAAAATGAATTTGCCGTTATAAAAAAATCACAGGTTAGGAGTAGGATGAGTAATAAAAGGCTATTTCCCATTGTTACTCCAAGAAACAAATGGTATAGACATTTGTTAGAATCGCCTCGGTGAGGCGATTCTAACAAATATCTACAGCATTTGTTTTTGGAGTATTATATTACAAGACCCTTTCATGACTATGGACTCTATTTCGAGGGAAGCCCATGCCACTCGGAACCGAGGATAAGCCTTTTTCTAAGTAGTCATTCCATTCCAATCGCAGTTACAACGTTTTTTGTTGCTGTAAGGAATGTCGGTATAAAGACGGTTGACCGTATTTTGCATGGTTCGGTATAAAAAAAAACGGGTGGAATTGTTTCGTGGTTTAACGGGTTAAGCCCCAATCTCACTGCCTCTAAATGAGCTACTTTAATACTGCGTCGTTCTGTAGGGAAGCGAACCTGGCAATACCTACCAAAACTTGCTGAAACATAATAAAACGTAGAACAAACATAAGCAAAACATGTTAAGACGTAGGAAACCGTGGGTAATGCATAGTGTAATATGTCGAGGACTTCCAGGTATATTGTTTGGTATGTTTTAGAAGCCTCTGTGGTACAGTGGTTTTGCTACTCGCCTTGTAAACCAGGGATTGCAGGATCGATCCTAGGCTTCTCCAGACTTTCGGTTGAGTCTTTAAACCGAGATCCCGTCTCCGTATGACCTTAGCTGTTCGTGGGACGTAAACCTGAACACACTATTATTATGTTTTAGTACGTATAGAATGCCTTTCGTCTATGTTTTAGTACTGTTGTCCGAAGATAAATTGAAAGTGACGTCAGCGAATGCTTTTGTTAAGCATTGTCCACTGTTAAAAGGTATTGCCTTTTCGGTATTGATAATTATATCGGTATAGTCTGTTTTGCCAGCCAACGATTGGTATGCTAATGATAACGGTGCAACCTGTCAAACCTACCTGTGGTGGTATACTCTTTAACGTTACTGTCTACTTATCCCCCGACAACAGTAGTACTGTTGTCCGAAGATGAGTTGAAAGTGGCGTCAGCGAATTTTTATGTTACTAAGCATTGTCCACCGTTGTAAAAGTAACGACGCTTCGGTATTGATAATTATAACGGTATAGTCTGTCTTGCCAGCCAATGATGGGTTTGATAATGATTTTTTTTGTACGGAGTCAAGCAAGGCTGTGTGTTAGCTCCAACACTGTTCAGCATGATGTTTTCTCTCATGCTCACAGACGCTTTCCAGGATGGTGACAATGGCATACTTATTAGGTATAGCTATTCAATCTCAGAAGGTTGCACGCCACATCCAAGGTGCAGACAGGGGGGCTAGATGAGTTCCTCTTTGCTGATGGCATGGCAAATGGTGCTCCTACAGAAGAGAAGATGCAAACGGGTATAGATCAAGTATCCGACTCCTGTGATAGCTACGATCTCTCAATCAGCATCAAAAAGACTGAAGTAGTCTATCAGCCAGCACCTGGTAAGCCTTACAAAGAGCCAACCATCACAGTGAAAGGTCAAAGATTGCAAGTGGTGGACAAGTTCACCTACCTTGGGAGCACACTGTCAAGAGCAGTGCATATTGATGAGGAAGTCAATGTCAGGCTTGCCAAAGTTAGTGCAACACTTGGCCGACTACGTGGTAGTGTCTGGGATCGATGTGGAATCAGACTTGATCCAAAACTGAAAGTCTACAGAGCGGTGGCGCTGCCAACACTATTGTATGTGAAACATGGACAGTTTAACAACGGTACGCCAAAAGACTGAATTATTTCCATACTAGCTGTCTTAGAAAACTCTTAACGATTAAATGACAAGACAGGATTCCAGACATGGAAGTCCCGAACGGGGCATGGATGGAAAGTGTACATACTCTTCTGAAATTAGCATAGTTAAGATGGACAGGCCATGTTACAAGAATGCATGAGGAACGTTTGCCGAAGAAAATTCTTTATGGAGAGCTAGAAATGGGCAAACGCTCCCAAGGCGGTCAGAAGAAGCGCTACAAGGACACCCTTAATGCCTCCCTCAGAGTCGTGGGAACAAATTGCACAGGACAGAGCAAAGTGGGAACCTCATCAAAAGGGATGCCAACGAATATAAGGCAAAAAGAATCAGTGAAACTGAGCAGAAACGTGCATAGCGCAAAGCCAGAGCTAAGGCATCACCAACAGAGATGTATTCCTATGTTTGTTATGAAAATTGGAAAACTATATACCTGTATAGCCGTTTGTACTGCGTTTTCAATACGTTTAAAATACGTAGTAAAACATAGACCTCAATACTTCACAGTGCGGGTGTGACCTATGTAGCAATATAGAGCCGCATCATTACGATAACACACCTGTGCGACATAGTGCATTTTTCATATTTCCAAAATGGCCAATTTTGTGATGAAAATCCGTGATATTTTTTTCTTATTTATACTTCAAACATAGATAGTACAACTATGTCTTGGAGTGAGTGGGTCGCTGAGTTTTACGTCCCATCAACAGCTAAGGTCATTCGGAGACGGGACCTTGGTTTAAAGACTCGTCCGAAAGTCTGGAGAAGCCCGGGACCGATCATGCGATACCTGGTTTACACGGTTTAAGAAACATAGTAAAAGACTGTGGTCTTAATGTTATGCGACAAACTTCATGCATGGAAATTAACCCAATCAAGGTTGACAACTTTGCTTCTGTCTTCAACTGCACGCCGGTAGGTCAGTCCTCAGAGTCCCCAGAGGTCCTATGATGGTTCCAGCGTAAAGGCTTACTAATAATTACAGAGATTCTGATTCTATGTAATGTTGGTTGGTGCCTAATGCTCTTTCTCTGGTCGTGCCCATCGGAGTCTAACTGTTGGTATTCTTTTGCTCCAGCATTTCAGTGGTTACATCATCATAGTGCATTTTTCCCTTTCTGGTCCTTTGGGATCATTGAGTTTATTTGGTATCATTTTGAAAATAAGGTTCTGCTTAAAGGTCATATACAAAGGTATAGAAATCCATCAAATTTAAAAAGCCATTGATTAAAGAAATCGAAGACTGAAAACCGCATCAAATTATCTTTATTAGTTTCCAAGATATTACACTTTGAAATGTGAAATATTTCACGGAAACAGAGCAGCTTCAGACTGTCTCATTAATATTCATGAGGTATTCTATGATGTCATAGATGCACATTAAAATTTTTAAACTTTTTAAATATGAAAAACCTTGTGGTTTATAGTCCTTGGGAACTGTATAATCACCTATTTGAATTATTTAAACTGATTTCAACTGATATGCAAAACCAGTTTTCTCATATTTTTAATTGCAAACCTTAAATTCAAATTTTAAATATTTTTTAAAATAATTTCAATTCAAGTTCCTGTTTTTGTAAGAGGGTGATATAACATACAGAACTTACTGATCTGTCCAAAAGGCATGTAAAAACACTTTACTTAGCTAATGGGAATGAAATTTTGAATTAAATGGTAGTTTTAAATATTAAAAAAAAATACTTTAATTATAAATTTAAGCTTGAATTTCAAAATCAAATTTCTCATTTCTATCCTTAATTATGAACAAGATACACAGTAAACAAAGGGCATGAGAAAACTGTATTAGGCTATTGCAAAATGGAAACTATGGTAGTTTAAAATTATTTTAAAAAGTTTAAAGCCACTATGACATCACAGAATATTGCATTGTGGGTTAAAATCAAAGTAAATTCAGGGGAGACTACTCTTAGATGAAAAAAGGTATATATCAAATATAAATGCACATAACTTTGGAACGAATGGGAAGTTTTTCATGTGGTTTTCAATAAAATGACCCTCATTGTGTCTGCTTTCACCCTGCTGCATATTAAGAATTTTTAAAATTTGTAATTGCTCTTTAAGCAGGTGCTAGAGGGCTTGGCCGGTGTTGCAGTACTGGTCATGAAGAGACTCAATAAAACCGAGTCTGCTGTATTCGTTTATTTGGTGTATTACATGCTTCCGAATGATCTAATTTCAGACCTTATTAATAGCTGTCGAATCCTCACCGTTGTTTCATCTCTGCGGTTGTTTGAATTTTTTTGTGTTCACGGAGATGTTGCACTGAAGAGTTAGGCGGCCTTCATGCGGACTGAACAAATTATTGTTTTCTAAATCGGGACAGAAGTACGGGCGAGGATTGTGACTACGTAAACTCGATTTGACCCCAACCCTCCAACCAATTTCTTTTGATGGAGTGCCGCAGTGAAACGTGAGCAGTCTGATTTGACCCCAACCCTCCAACCCCGTCCCTCGGTATTACTGTCCGGCATCACTCGGCAAGCCTCGTGATGCCGGACAGTGCTCCTCGGGACGGATTTTTCCATCCATCCCTCACACCCATATAAGATTCTTATAATCTTCCATTTCTGAAACTTTCATACGCCTGTCCTGCTTTACTAGTTTCCATAGAGTTTCACTTGTGACGTCATCAGGAGCTTTCACAGGTCTTTCCACTCAGTACTCGGCAATGTTTAAAATCAGCCACCTAATTTTCAACAGTTGAATATGAGGAGGCAGTCTTTCCGTAAACTTCACACAATTCCTCACAAATATCCTGGTTTTTCTTCTTTCATTACGCAAACACGCCCATACAAATACATTGCCTCCTTTATTGCCGAAAAAATGAAAATTTTTATGATGAAAAATTGTGATATTTTTCTTATTTCTGCTCAAAATATAGATTGTGGGCACTCGATTACCCGCAATTTATATTTTAGAGCAGAAATAAGAAAAATAAAGTATACCCCCGGAAACCCCAGTTTTACTATATAAAAGTGGGGTTCAAGGGGGTCAAATTATATAGGCATGTTTTCGTGATGTTTCAAATGCATGTAACTAATCACTGCTCTGTATTCAAATAAATAAAACAAGGTGTCACATGACTTTGGAAAGTTACGTGGACGACTGACAGCCATTTTTATTCATTGGAACAGAGCTGTTTTAGCTCTTTTGACAGAGTGTCATGGCAGCAACGTTCGAATGAAATAGGCCCAGGGGTATACAGGAAGGGTTGTTTAAACTAGCTCTGAAGCCCATCTTGTACATCGGATTCAATTGAATTTAGCTGTTTTGAAGAAAACCATCTCGGCAACCCTCATGTGAAGTTTGAATTAAACTGACCCAAGGGTTCAGAAGGTGTTTCAATTGAAAGCAAGTTGCTGACATTTTTTTTTTCTGGTTTTAGCTCTGCAGGCCATTTTTCTCATCGGAGCGAAACAGTTTTAGCTATGTAGGTAGAGGATCACCACAGTAACATTCCTATGAAGTTTGAATGAAATTGTTCCAGGGGTATAGGAGGAGTTGTCTTTTAAACCTTTTTAGTATTTTTAGATTTGTTGGTTATATTGGTCATCAGAGCGGAACCATTTTAGCTATTTCGGTAGGCAGACACCTAGGCAACATACCTGTGAAGTTTAAGCTAAATTGGCCCAAGGTAGATGTTTTGGTAGAGTTAGCAGTTTGAGCTAATTGTTGACGGTTTTCTAGTTTTAGCTCTGTTGGCCATTGGAGCAGGATATGTTTTATCTATTGTGGTAGAAGGTCACCTTAGCAACATTCCTATGAAATTTAAATGAAATTGGCCCAGCGGTTTAGGAGGAGTAGTCGTTTAAAGATTTTTTCTATTTTTAGCTCTTTTGGCCATTTTGTTCATCGGAGTGGAACGAAGTTAGCTATTTTGGTAGGAGGTTATCTGAACATCATTCCTGTGAAGTTTAAATCAAATTGGCCCAGTTGTATGCATTAGGAAAACATGTCCGTAAGAAATAATGGCGTCCAACATGGTGTCAGAAAATGATAAATATTAGGTAAAAATGATAACATCTTTATTATTTCTGCTTCCAACATAGATTGTGGGTGCTCGTTAGAACCGCCTTAATGAGGCGGTTCTAACGAATACCCACAATCTATGTTTTTGAGCAAAAATAAGGCAGATAATGTATACCCCCGTAAACCCCGATTTTCTCTATATAAAGTGGGGTTTAGGGGGGGGGGGTCTACGTTTCACGGACTTGTTATCGTGATGGGGAGAAGTAATCGTTTAAAGTTTGTTTTATATTTTTAGCTTTGGTGGCCATTTTGTCCATCAGAGGGGAAATATTTTAGCTATTTTGGTAGACAGCCTTATTGGCAACATTCCTAGGAAGTTTAGCTGAAATCGGCCCAAGTTTAGGAGAAGTTTACTTAGCATTTTATGCACATTGTTGACGTGTGTCTATCCTTAGCTCTGATGACCATCTTGTTCTTCAGAGCAAAATGATTTTACCTATTTCGGTAGAGGGTCAACTAAGCAACATTCCTATGAAGATTGAATGAAATTGGCCCATGGTATGGGAGAAGTAGTCGTTTAAAGATTTTTCTATGTTTAATTTTGGTGGCCATCTTGTTCATCAGACGGGAACGATTTTAGCTATTTTGGTAGACAGCCACCTAGGCAACATTCCTTTACAGTTGAACTAAAATCTGCCCAAGGGTTTATGAGAAGCTACCATTTTAAGCAAATTCACCTTTTCGTTTTTAGGTGGTAAAATTTACAAAGTATTTGTATAGGCGTGTTTTCGTAATGCCTCGAATGCATATATTCGTAAACGGTTAAAAATAAGAGAAAACATAATGTATATCCGCGTAAACCCCACTTCTTTCTGTATAATGTGGGGTTTACATGAGTTTTCATTAGACGAATTTGATAATGGTATGTTTCGGCGTAGGTGAGGTTTACAAGACCGATACTCCCCTACTACCACCATGTTTTCCTTTTATTTTGTGTGTTATTGTTGTTTTTGTTGCTGTTTATTTCTTTGTTTGTTTATTTGTCACAATGTTTTGTTGGTTTAAGTTGAGGCATTACGACCCCGTAAACGTTATTTTGATCATTTGGAGATATAGCTTCCAATTTTTTGGTACTTTACCCGACATTGAGATGAAATGACACTGCAAGCTCTACCACCAAACGACACCACTTTGGATAAAGGAGCAGTCCGATTTGCACCACTTTTCCTGGGCAAGTTTAGACCTAAGCGGTCTAGAAGTACTCAAATGCGGTCGGTTTTAGCTCTGCCTGGAAGCACCATGCAACCCAATCTATTTGTCCAAGCCCCGATGTGCGGCACCCTGGTCAAACTATACATGTGTTCCTGCACGTTCATTTACCAAGTGTAGATTATATTTTCTTGTCCTTTGGGATCATTGATTCCATTGTGGAATTTTGAAAATATCTGAGGGTCACTGATGAGGCTTAATTGGCCGAAACTAGCTAGTCTGGCCCAGAAAACATGTACACTCCATATATTTCAGTTCTGTGGTGTATTCCTTGCTTCCAAAGGATAACCCTTTATAGAACGTATTTAGCTTCACTACAGCTGGTGTGTGGGAATGTGTGGCGGCGGTAAAACGTCTCCCTGCCCTACATCATAGTGTAGATTATATTTTCTTGTCCTTTGGGATCATTGATTCCATTGTGGAATTTCGGAAATATCTGAGGGTCACTGATGAGGCCTAATTGGCCGAAACTAGCTAGTCTGGCCCAGAAAACATGTACACTTCATATATTTCAGTTCTGTGGTGTATTCCTTGCTTCCAAAGGTTAACCCTTTTATAGAACGTATTTATGAACAATTGTTCGGCTTATTGGCTCAATGACCTTAAACATCGATGGGAGCGCTATATGTTTTTCCAACCCACGTTGAGGATGGTAGACATTGTCTAGATTTTTGACCTTGCGATTTGAGACTGACAATTGCAAAACTCTTCAAAAATGTGCGACTTAAAGTGGAATTTAGAATTTAATTATAAATGTATGCAATCAATGCGATGTCTTACTATTTGCGCTGCGGACTTCTATTGACCCGGAACTCTTTTTGCAGCGTGTGGGGGCTTTTACCAGACTGCAAAGATACATATGTTCGTACACCTTTATCTCATTTTTATTTTCTTTGGTGCGGCCTTTATCTGTGTCCAAAAGATAAGGAACCAGGACAGTATGGGCGGTTTGATGATATATTAGTAACATATTTAACAGTGTCCTTCAGTATCAAAATTTACGAACAAGAAGCATTAGGAAATTGACTTCAATTGTGAAACAAAAACAGGTATGTTTTGGTTTAAAATATAACGTAACATTCTTTTAACACAAATTTGTTACATGCAAATCTGCAATATGCACAAGGGAAACCATGGCAACATTCAAAACATTCTTAATTTTTATATAGTAAAATTGGGGTTAACAGTGGTAACCCTTATTTCTCTTATTTTTGCTTTAAATTACAGATTGTGGGTAACGTTAGAACCGCCTCTCAAGGCGGTTCTAACGAGTTTCCACAATCTATATTTTAAGCAGAAATAAGAAAACAATATCACAATTTTTATCTTGAAATTTTCATTTTTTTTTCGTTGATAATGTATTTGTATAGGCTTGCTTTCGTAACGAACGACATCCAATATTAAGAACCCCGTTTATCCGCATGTCCCAAACTGTGGTTTCCCATTTTTTCCTTACTATATCTTGACAGACCACCCCTTTAATAAGTTTTCTTCAGGATAGTTCTAAAGATGGTCTCTGTATAAGATTCTTTTTTCTAGTATGATAACATATCCATCAAAGACAAACCGTTGGGCTCTTAGAATTTCGTAAAAATCTTCGCACAATGATGGCCAGACATTCTGTACAGGCTGGGGTACATGTACAGTGGCGATAACGTTTTAGTATCCCGAATTTGCGCTTCGGGTCCATTTTGAAATTGTTGAACAACGTTTGCGTTTCGACAACGATTTCGCCTTTTCATATCAGTTCGGCCAATCATATCACAACGCTAAGCGTATGTGTACTAAATATAGATATTTCCAGCCAGAGGGATGCCGGATCGATTGGAACCTAGGCTAGGCTGCATATATAAATTGTGAGTGTTGGTTCTAAAGAGAACCTAAAATGATGTACTCGTATCTGAGGAAAACGAATCTGTGTTTGAAGCAGAACTGAAAACAAAGTATATTTATTACAAAATTTTTCAGAAAAAGAAGTCTGTTTTAGTTAGAGTACAGGTATACACTATGTCACACAGCTTTAGTACCTTAATGTTAAGGACGACAGCCATTTTGTAACTTTCTGTGTCTTTCCTATAAACTAGTCCCTCAAAAAAAGGGTGTAATGTTAATTACTGGAATCAATTAGCAACTGATGAGCAAATAATTATTTTCTTTAAGAGTAGGGCAGATGTCCTTGTAAAAGGATCATATTTACAGTAAACCCTCTTTATACCGACTTCCGTTATAACGTCAAAATTCATAATAACGACAATATCAATAGAATCCATTCTTAGCTCAATGCTTAGCCTCGATTCCGAGCGACGTGGGCTTCTCTCGCTTTG
Source organism: Lucinisca nassula (assembly GCA_963580285.1). Lineage (NCBI taxonomy): Eukaryota > Metazoa > Mollusca > Bivalvia > Lucinida > Lucinidae > Lucinisca > Lucinisca nassula. The sequence continues at coordinate 37,496,497 of OY757015.1, read as the reverse complement.
GAAATGCCCAAATCTACTCCGTAGTCATGAAAGATTTTTGTAATTTAATACTCCAAAAAAAAACAAATATTATAGATACTTGTTAGAATCTCCTCACCGAGGCGGCTCTGACAAATGTCTTTACCATTTGTTTCTTGGAGTAATGATGTGGAAAAGAACTTTTATAACCTTTCATATTCCTAACTGGGATTCTTTATAACGGCAAATTCATCATAACGGAACATATACTGTCGTTTTAACGTGGGTCCTCTATGTTTTAACAAATTGTTTATAATAATTATTATTATTATTATTATTTGTAAGAAGGATGAACTATATTTGAAGGGATGTCTCCATTTTAACAGAGAAACGAAGAATAAAGCATGTTGACCGTCACACAGATTACTGTCCATCACGAAAACACGCCTATGTAATTGTGACCCTCTTGAACCCCACTTTTATACAGTAAAACTGGGGTTTACAAGGTTAAACCTTATTTTTCTTATTTCTGCTCTAAAATATATATAGATTGTGGGTACGCGATGAGGCGGTTCTAACATATACCCACAATCCATATTTTGGGTACTGTACTCGTTAGAACCGCATCGATGAGGCGATTCTAACGTGTATAAACAATATATATTTTGAGCAGAAATAAGAAACATATCACAAATTTTCATCTAAAAATCTTCGTTTTTTGTTTGTTCTTTTTTCATCGGTAAAAGTTAGAATGTATTTCCGTTATGCAGCGATGGTTAAAGGTATTGTGAAGAAATGAAAAAAAAAACAAAAAAACTGGCATATTCCTGAAAAACCAACTTTTCTTTGTATCAAATGGAGATAACCAGGGTTGTCATTACATGTACATGAACTTGTTTACGACTGAGAGTGCCATGCTGTTTCTCTCTTCCTTTCAGAAACACATCATTTAGATCCATCTACCAGGAGAGATGATACGGGTGTTATTTGTCGCCCTTTTGGCCGGGATTGTTTATGCGCAATCAGAAAATGGGTATTTATGAATATATTTTACTCTTTTTCAATGCAACCGAGATTGCATACACGACTTTCTGTAAACGGTGACAACTCATTGACGGTACATGTGACAAGTCAGCCCCCGCCCATCGTGGCTTGAAGAAATAGACGGGCTGCATGAAGCTTCCACGCATTAAGAAAACATGTCCGTAAGAAATAATGGCGTCCAACATGGTGTCGGAAAATGATAAACATTAAGTAAAAATGATAACATCTGAATTATTTCTGCTTTCAACATAGATTGTTGGTGCTCGTTAGAACCGCCTCGATGAAGCGGTTCTAACGAGTACCCACAATCTATGTTTTGGAGCAAAAATAAAGCAGATAATGTATACCCATGTAAACCCCACTTTTCTCTATATAAAGTGGGGTTTCACGAACTTGTTATCGTGATGGCAGAGCTGAAACCGACCGCACATAAGTACTGGTAAACTGCTCAGATGACCTAAGACTGCCCAGGCAAAGCGGTACCAGTCGGACCGTCCATGCTTTAAACACTATTAGTTTAATTGGGCGACAGGGCTTAAGATGTCATTTCATCTCAATGTCGGAAAAAAAACCTAAACGATTGGGAGCAACGTGTCCAAAATGACATATAAAGTGTTGTCGGGGACGTTAAACTTTACGTCAAACAAACAAGCAAACAAACATGCGACAAGTCCGTGAAAGACAGTCATCAGAGATAACCTCACAAACAAAAAAGAAGAAAAAATACAAAGGTGTACGCCATACCTTTAATTCAAAACATAGATTGTGGCTACTCATTAAATCGGGTATCCTTATTCTATGTTTTGATATCAACGATGAAGGTGTCAACTTCAGAATGGGTTCAACGGTTGCTACATGTAAGCACTGGTTACCTGGCGCTACCGGCAAAAAATGCTTATGGTACTCAAAAACATATGTACGATAGTAAATGTGCTAACCAGGCCGCACAATGAACACCTCTGTAAACCCTACTTCATGTTGAGGAACTGGGGGGTATTAAAGGTTTCTACATTAGTTTCCTTATTTTCACGCAAAACAACGCTTTGAGTACTCGTTATAACCGCCTCAATGAGATGATTATTGCAAGCACTCACAACCTATGTTTGGGATATAAATAAGAAACAAAATCACAAATTTGCATGAAATAAATAACCGTTTGGTGTCACACGGATGTGTTCTCGTATTTACGCACTGCTGTCAAATGTTTCTATTTCATGTATAGATCGAAGATAAATGAAAAGCAATCAAGTTCTTTAATCTGAAATATTTTGGTAATCAAAAGGTTCACTCAACTAGCTCAAAAGCACACCCACTTGTCAGTGATGGCCACTGCCTGATCAATCGCTCCAAACATATTGTGTCATGATCAGAATTATTGAACTTTACATCAGCCACTCTACTGTTTTGAGGTCATAGCTATAAAGCTGGTACATTGACCGTCAATAATGATTGACCTGTCTTCAAAGTGCTTTGTGACATATTGAGTACATTCTTGCCACCAAAGACATGGAGGTAAAACAATACCTTATGATCTGACAATTTGGAAATCAAAATGTTGTAGTTGAAAGAAGCAGATGTTGCAGCAAAAACAAAATAGATAGTAAATCTAATTTTGATGTAGACCCCGATCAGTCGCCGCAGTCTGTGGCTCCTGTTTATAAGCTGAACTACTAACCAGCCAACTGGAATAACAAATCCTTATGATATAATGCATTGCTTCATGTTCCACATCGGCCCTGACAAATCTAAACTTTGAGGATATTGAATATTTCTGCTACAAACATAGACTGTGGGTGCTCATTAGAACCGCCTCGTTGAGGCGGTTCTAATGAGTACCAACAATCTATGTTTTTAGAAAAAAAAATAATAAAAAAAAAAATAGATTACACTGTCGATTGCTTTTTACTTCAGATCTCACTGGATTGTATTACCAGAAGCTATTGTTGCAGACAGGCCTTTGCCAATTATATTTAATTCCTACAACACGACTCAGCATCATGCACCCCATCTATTTCTTCAAGCTCCGCTGGGTTAGGGCTTACGAACATAGAATCTATGTTTTTAAGAAAAAAAAATGATAACACTGTCTATTGTTGTTGTTGTTGTTGTTGTTTTATTTCAGATCTCACTGGATTGTATTACCAGAAGCTATTGTTCCGGGCAGACCTTTGCCAATGACATTTAATTTCTACTTCAGATCTCACTGGATTGTATTACCAGAAGCGCAGGCCTTTGCCAATGACATTTAATTTCTACTTCAGATCTCACTGGATTGTATTACCAGAAGCGCAGGCCTTTGCCAATGACATTTAATTTCTACTTCAGATCTCACTGGATTGTATTACCAGAAGCGCAGGCCTTTGCCAATGACATTTAATTTCTACTTCAGATCTCACTGGATTGTATTACCAGAAGCGCAGGCCTTTGCCAATGACATTTAATTTCTACTTCAGATCTCACTGGATTGTATTACCAGAAGCGCAGGCCTTTGCCAATGACATTTAATTTCTACTTCAGATCTCACTGGATTGTATTACCAGAAGCGCAGGCCTTTGCCAATGACATTTAATTTCTACTTCAGATCTCACTGGATTGTATTACCAGAAGCTATTGTACCGGGCAGGCCTTTGCCAATGACATTTAATTTCTACAACACGACCGAGGACGTTGAAGTTCAAGTGGATCTTATAGAAGACACACATACACTTATAAGTACGGTGGCGCATACATTTGTGAATGGTAAGTTTGCCTTGGAAAGAACCGAATAACCATGTGATATACATGAGAATCTTACATGGGTGTTCATGTATTATTGAATTTATTTAACGAGTTGAGAAAAAGGGATAAAGTGCGAGACTTTGCCGAGCATTTTTACCTTTTTTTTTCTCAATGAGTTTACTGAATCCAATAATACATGAGCACGAATGCAAGATTCTCTTTATCATATGACATTTAAAACGCATTTTATTCACCAGTTTTTACAAGATTGTCAATATTCCGCCATTAGTAAACGCGACGTCGTACATGTAACGTTATGGGGCTTATCTAACTTATTTGCATATTTAATATACTAGTGGAGCATCGAATTTATAAAACGGCGTAATTACACTCTCAGACGCGACGTCATATGATAAATAAAAATGATTAATAGATTTAGCTTGATCAGCCGTATGAGATGCTTAAGAAATATATCAGCTCCATCAGTGGTTTATTGAGTGATTATCGCTTTTTGGGGGCCACTTGTAAAGTAGATCAAATAACGAGCGCGTAGCGCGAGTGAAATGTCTACTTACAACTGATCGATCACTGGTAAAATAGAACAAGTCACGAGCGCGTAGCGCGAGAGATTTGTCTACATACAACTGACCGACATACAGTGATATATCACTCAATAGATCTTATCTATTTCGATTTAACCACACTAAGGCTCGACGGAAATGTTATTGATTCCTTCAGATTCTTCCTCTCTTCCGCCATTGTTGAAAAAGACTCACGTCAATATGATAGAACCTTGGTAACCCTTATCCTGTTGAACTTGAACCTTTGCAAACAGTGTAGATCAAGATCAGATGGCTTCTGCCATTTTATCAGGATCTACATTGTTTGCAATATTGGTAGATTGTCAGAATCGTTTGTGGCAAAATTAATTTATGCAGCAGGACATGTATTAACTAGCAATTATTTCATCTACATCAGGGGTCTGCATTGTGGCAGTTTGACAAGATACGAGAGAGTGGGATTCATGATAAGGATATTCAGGTTGTATCTATCAAGCTGTAGCTTGTAGCCCTGAGAGGAATGTGCAACAAAAGTTTTATACATCTATTTCTATCAAGTAGCCTGGGCTTTATAAGTACTGTAAGCGGTTAATCTCTTTGAATCAGAGGACGGTTTAGAATTACCATAAAACAGTTTTCGTGATCACTTTCCACGAAATAATATTGCCAGCCCGGATAGGTATCGAATCCGTGGCCTCCTGATCACCAGTCAGACGAACGATCGGCTGAGCTTCCAAGGCCGGCATACTTGATGTGATGCGTGTGTTTGTGTTTGAGTTATACGTCCCACCAACAGCTAAGGTCAAACGGAGACGGGACTTCGGTTTAAAGACTCAACCGAAAGCCTGGAGAAGCCCGCGATCGGACCCACGAGCCCTGGTTTATAAAGCGAGTAGCAAAACCACAAAATGTACACCTCGAGGGCTTCTACGCTTGATGTGATACGGCCAAAGATAAACCCATATGTTTCAGTATTCACCTTATTTGCATTATCTGCTGGTTCCTAGTCTGAAGGTTATCAGTGTTGGAAAAACATGTAACCAGACCCCCCTGACCTTCAAAGGTCAGGGGGGTCTGGTTACCTGTTTTTCCAATATTGGCAGTGTGCAAGCTGGGAGCCAGCAAATAATGCAAATATGGTAAATAATCAAACCGGATTATAAGATGAGCCGGGCCACAGCATTTCCTTCAATTTACATGTGCGCCCAGCGAATAATCAGATCAGCCTGCGCACCCATAAAGCCTAGCCAGAGACTTCACTTCTTTAGTGAAAGAGCATTGGGCCCTTAGCTATCCTTAGAGCGCACAACGAAGACTCTGATCAGTCTGCGCGGATGCGCAGGCTGATCTGAGTCTTCGTTGGGTGCACATGTCTTATTGTAGGCTTAGTCATGCGCTGGCTCAAATACTTTTTATTAATTTTGTGTTATCTTCTTTTCTTCAACAGCCAAACCAGAAATTCTGAATATTCAGGTATGTATCTTTAACAGATATTTTTCTGCCCATCTGGGCTTGGAGAAATAGACTGGGCTGCTTGGTGCTTCCATGCAGAGCTGCAGCTGACCATACATGAGTACTGGTCAACCGCTTAGAAAGACTAAGCCTGCCCAGGCAATGTAGTGCGAGTCGGCCCGTCCATGCTTATAAACCATAATGGTTTCATACGGCGACAGGGCTTGAGATGTCATTTCATTTCAGTGTCGGGCAAAGAGTCCTTCAAAATTGGAAGCAAGGTCCCCAAAATGCCCTTTGTAGTGTTGACGGGGACGTTAAACTTCAAATCAAACAAATCTTTTACAGATATTTTTTCTGCTCATCGGGGCTTGGCGAAATAGATTGAGCTACATGGTACTTCCATGCAGAGCTGAAACTGAGCACACATAAGTACTGGTAAACCACTTAGAATGACTAAACCTACCCAAGCAAAGTGGTCTGAGTCAGACCGTCCATTGCATTTCATAGGGCGGCAGGGCTTGAGGCGTCATTTCATCTGTCCATTGCATACAAGCCTTTTGGTTTCATTGGGCGGCAGGGAATGAGATGTCATTTCAGCCCAATATCTGGTAAAAGGCCCACATAATTGGAAGCAGCGTCTCCAAAAATGACCTAAATACTGTTGACGGGGACGTGAAACCACAATTCAAACAAACAAAACAGACATTTTCATATAACACATCTGTATGATAGTGTATTTTTTATATTTCCAAAGTTGACAACTTTTCGATGAAAATCTGTGCTGCTTTGTTAGCTCTGCTGAAAACAGTTTGTGGGTACCCGTTAGAACCGCTTGCTCAGACGGTTATAACGGGTACTCACAAACTATTTTTGCAGAGGGAAATAATGTATACCCGTATTTATCGTCACTTTTTTCTCTTTATAAAATTCATTTATGAGATGAATATATCCACAAACACAGGCCCATCTAATGTTTGTTGATTTGAACTGAGTTTTTAAATCCCCGTCAACACTATATAGGTCATTTTGTGGATTTTGCTTCCAATTTTATGGCACTTTTAACCGACTTTGAGATAAAATGACATCTCAAGCCCTACCGTCTAACGAACCAACAGGGTTTTTATCTGCAGCGACGGCTAAACTCTGCAAGGACGACCAAACCACTTTGCATGGGCAGGCTTAGACCTTCATCACGAAAACATGCCTACATAATTTTGATCCCCTTGTACCCGACTTTATATATTAAAACAGGGGTTTACAGGGATAAACCTTATTGTTTATTTCTGCTCTGTTCAAATATGAATGCAACTAAGCACATAAAAATGATTCCATGATAGATTTCGATGAGAAATTTATTTTGTTCCCTCAAAGTATTCCCCTTTAACAGATGTACAAACTTTCAGTCTTCTGATCCAATCATTGAATGCATTTTGGTAGTCCTCTCGAGGTATACTATGAAGGCACTGGAATATTGCAGAACGCGTGTCATTTTCTGCTCATCTGTCAAGAGAGGGGGAATCCATCTAGCACAGATCTTTCTCATTTTCAAATCCCATTTCAGAATTGTATGAGCTGCTCCTAATGAGATGCCAACCATACTAGCTATTTGCCTAGTGGTGTATCGTGCATCGGTAGCAACTATTTCTTTCACTCTAGCAACCATCTTGGCAGATGTTGCTCTTTTCGGCCGACGATCATGTAGTGCATCTTCTGTTGAGCCTAGCCCACAGCTGAATTTCTTACACCAACGAAAAACTGTCGGAAAAGACATTTCATTATGCCCATAAACCGAACATATTTCATCAAAAATGTCTTTGCACCGTATACCCAAAATACAACGATTCTTAATATAGGACCGTATTTCAACGGCGTACTCTGACCTTCTTCCAATCATGTTTTGTATTAGTATACAAGAGTAGACTGTGTTTATCGAATGATAAACATGGCTTAAGTGGACGGATTTTAACAGGTTTGGTATCAATGTATAGGTAAACTGTTTTTCTACGCTGTGATATTTATTTCCAGGTGTTTTCGCATTAGTGCATGAGAAAACGTTCTACTTGCATTCATATTTGAACATTCCTCGTACGAGTCCCCACAATTCATATTTTGAGCAGAAATAAGAAAAATATCACAACTTTTCATCTTAAAAGTTTCGTTTTTCTAGAGGTTAAATTTACAATGTATTTGTATAGGCGTGTTTTCGTGATTCATTGCATGTACCAAGCGGTACTCATTGCGAAAGGCCGCAGTTCTGCGTGGAAGCACGATGCAGCCCAGTCTATTTCTCCGGGCCCCGATTGGCGTGGCCGCCAGTGTTATGTGAGAAATAACCTTAGCCGGCCACGCTAGCTCAGTCGGATGCGCGTCTGACTGGTGATCAGGAGGACGCGGGTTCGATGCCTGCCGGGTTCGGAAACTTTTTTTCGTGGAGATTGATCATGAATTCTTTTCTACGGTCATTCTCAGGCTCCCTCCCGCTGATTCAAGAAGGGCAGCTATCAGTTTCTGGCGAAAGAATGTGTACTGTACTGTTTAACCGCTTACCAATAAGCCTGCCCAGGGATAGTGTGGATAAGTAAACTGACCGGCTCAAAAATGACCTAAATAGTGTTGACTTGGCCGTTAAACTCCAATACAAACAAACAAGAAAAAAACATTGCTATTTATTTGCGGGATGGGACCTCGGTTTAAGAACTCAAACGAAAGTGAACAGACGAATGGCCGCCTACAGCATACTGTATGTGATAAAGTTGCGCAACTTTTCCACTTGCGTGATTTTTTTTTTTCATACAATTTGGATTTACCGTGAATATTCACTTAAAATAATTTAGCTGTGCAGAAACGCGAGTTAAGCTGCAACAATAACCTTGTCTAAATTCCCATTAAGCGCAGAGGCACGGTTTTGGTGCCAATACTTAATGCATAATAAACTTTTTTTGTGATATGATAAATAGACTCTTATATTCGTGTCCTATTCACATATCGTCAGTGCTCAAAAATGATTTTTTACATGACTCATAAATGTCATATATTACATGCATAACAGAGAAATACCATGATTTCTATCAGACAAAAACATGGTATTTTCCTTTTAGCTAAGGAGAAATATTTCCTCTTAGCTGGGGAAATAAATCTTTCTGGCTGGAACTACTTTTGACACAAGAAACAAGGTACTGCTTTTGCAATGAAATCGCTATATTCAAACGCGGGAAAGTTCAGACACGTCGACGTTAATCATGACGTCATCTCAATGGCGTCTGAGAAGATATCAACAAACATTCAGAATGCGTGACGTTCGAGTAGGATGCAAGGTTGGAATACAGATTATCTGGACATAACTACAGAATGAGGGGTACGTTTGGTGACCGTTCTCTCGCATTTTTAATTGTTTTATCATTATAATACTTTATTTCTTCCATCTTCATGCATTACAATAGGAATCGCTTTCAAGATGGCGTCTATACAGTTATTGTTTCAGTCAGCTTATGTGTCACTGCGCCCACTACCTTTTGCATAAACTGTATGTTAACAATGAACTGTAAAAAGAATAAGATGCAAAATGATCCATCAGCTCTATCAAATGCATGTAATATATAGTTTATTGATTCAGCCCATTCTAAATATGGGATTTATAAACCTTGGGAGGTTGAACATCCTATAAAGAAACTCGTGCGCAAGCGCACTCGTTTCTTTATCGGATCTTCAACCTCCCTCGGTTTATAAATCCCATATTTAGAATCGGCTGAGTAATAAACTCTATATATTGGGGTCGCGCCGAGAAAAATGTGTTCTTCAAAGTTGTCGTGTATCTTGCGTCCCTGGGCCATCCAATTGATATTGACATAAGGTTGGACAAGGCCTTCTATCCTTGCGCTAGAAAAGGTTAGGCAGGCGTGCTGTTATTTTTAATACATTCTGCAACACATGAATCCATACAAGCGAAGCATCACAAATACGCTTATCTAATCAATAAGCCTTATTTGTAAGACATTCTGAAATACATATATGCTGACAAGGAAGAATTTGTGGGAATGTCATTTATGTGATAAATGACGCCCACAAATTATTATATGTAGAAAGTAAAATCGAGATGACAATCTATGTCCACAAAACTGATGGTGCAAAAGAACATGCATTTACATCTTTGGATAACCCTTCGCCTTAAACCGAAAAGGTGAGGCGTACAAACGGCCACCAGCAACAAGCTAGCGAAGCAACTTTCACCAGCTTGTAGCTGCCTATTTCTTATATTTTTGCTCTTCCATTCATTTTCCAATTTATCCCATGCCCCTCTCTTTAATCTCCTCTACTGTCGTTTCTATCACTTGTCTCCCTTTCTCAGGAAGACAACAAAATGACCCAGAAGGATTGACATTGTCTTTGAACCCCAACCTCAACATTATTAATCCGTCTCTGTGTTATATTTAGGTACCGACTACTCTGTCATACCAGTACCGCTACAAATTGTTGATACACGGTATTAGGGGTCTGTATTTTGAGGAGACTGCAAAGCTAAGATATGACAGCGGCTACAGACCAGACACATTTGGTGTTCTCATACAAACAGACAAGGCCGTATACAAACCAGGACAAACAGGTGAGGCAGGCTTTACGAGGCAGGACATGAGAAAAGGGTTTTTATCGCACTGGCGGCAACAAAAGGATCTGCCGACTCGTACCACTTTTCCTAGGTAGGATGAGGCGGTTCTAACGTGTGCTAACAATCTATATTTTGAGCAGAAATAAGAAAAATGTCAAGAATTACATAATATTTTTGTTTTCATTTTACGGCGGTAAAATTTACAGTGTATTTGTGTAGGCGTGTTTTCGTTCCGCCTTGCTGGAAACGTCTGTGTCGAATTCACAGTTATAAAAATTCTTATATTTTCGCATCAGCTAAAACTACGGTTTTATTAGGTGGTTTGATGAGTTAGGAGGCCTTCATGCGGACTGAACAAATTATTTGTCTAAATCGCGACTGAGGTAGGGCCAGGATTGTGGCCACCTAAAATCGATTTAAGCCCACCAGTGGAAATCTTTCATATGACCGTTCCAAGGCGGTTCTTCTGTGGCGGTTTATTTATGTTGCTGTTTGTTACTTACTGTGTGTCTTTTTATTTTGGATGGCCATATGGCCATTTTGTGGGAAAGTAACTGTCCTTATGGCCTTCCTTTGTTTAGGTTTCCATTATGGTCTGGTCGCTTAATGTTTGTGTTTCTTTCCCTTTGGTGTCTTTGATGGGTGGAGTAAGTTAATTGTATCGATTCCTGATCTTTGTTTTACTTCTACTTTGAAGACATTTGTTCTGAAGCAATTTATTTTATTTAAGCGATGTGATATAAATCATTGTATATGTCTGAAACAGAAGCCTCCGTGGTGTAGTGGTTACGCTACTATCCTGTAAACCAGGGGTCGCAGCATCGATCCTGGGCATCCCCAGACTTTCTGATGAGTCTTTAAACCAAGGGCCAGTCTCCCTATGACCTTTGCTGTTGGTGGGACGTAAAACTCAAAAACTCTGAAACATGTCTGAAACATTGTACACGTATTTTTCTCACTTTAAGTCAATGGGTATCCGTTTATCATACACCCAACGTCGTGAGCAGATTCAAAATGCGGTTGCGTGTTTTTCGTATGAAACTGGCAAAATATACTATCACCTTACGTAATCGTCCATGATAATCGGATTTCTGTGGAAAGTAATACACAAAGTGCAAATAAAATTGGTTATACATTTACGTTTGGGCCCCGTCAAGCGATTTTGGTACTTATCGCCTATGGGGGCAGCGAAGGTTCAGGCGAGCCTGCGCATCAGCACAGTCTCGCCAGAAACTTCGCTGCTCGCTCATACAAGCAGTGAATCAAGAGGAACCTTCAGACAGAAAGCCATATCCCTGGCCCCTCCGAATGGCTGGGCATGCGCAGTTAAAATTTGTCATGACGGAATGCTCGAAGACACAAATTCGCTTGGCGGGGCTCATTTATGATAGAAAGAATTTACACTCGTGGTCTTTTCATGTTTTTTTTTTTATGAAATTCGCTCAAAGCTCGTTTCATTAATTTGATATAAAATGACCACTCGTCAGCGATACTGTATTTTTTCAGTACGATTTAGAGCTTTTGGGATGTTTTCCAACATGACTGTCTACACAGAGGCTTTGAACATTTCTATAACTGTAAGTATATCAAGTGTGTCGTATGAACACTGAATAGGACTGTCTCATTATGAGCACTGAACATCTATGTTACAAACAGACATGAGAAAAAATCTTACACGCTTTTCAATGTTTCAAATAGTGACCAATTTTATTTTTCACTGTTTGGAACTACTTTTTTTCTTCAAATCTAATTGTGTGACATTGTAAGATGATTGAAACTTAATTAAACTGTGTTAGAATTGACGCTTAGCCCGTTCACACGTCACGAAGACACAGCTGACGTGATTTTCGACGCTAACTTCGCGTATTTTTACGCGCGACCTTAGATTGGTCCTCAACTTCTTTGGAAACCTACTTTTTCAATTATGTCAGTGAGCATTAATAAAATGTCACCGAAAGGCTATTTCCCAGGTGCGAACCTTTAGTTTACACCCAATATTATAGCCATTGAACACGTTGGGCACCACTAAATTAACGCGTAACGACCAGGATCAATTGTGAGTGAGTGATGCGACTAATAATGCCGGTTTGAAGCATATATGAAATGGAAAATTTGATTTTTTTCAGTGCAAGATCAGAATTTATTTTACTCATAAACGCAAAACTGGTATTTTCACCTGTGGAAATACAGGTTTTGGAGTTCAATCCATGAAATAAAATTCGATCTTACACTGAAAACCTGAAAATCCTTTATTGTACAGTTGTAACGGAAAAAATATCATCTATAATAAGTAGAAGTTGAGGAAATGATCAGGAATTAATACAATTAACCCACAGCTCCCATCATAGACACCAAAGGGAAAGAAACACAACATGAAATAACAGACCCCAAATGGAAACATCAATAGCGGAAAGCCAAAAGGACAGATATGTTCCCACAAAATGGCCAATAGGCTGTCCAAAATAAAATAATATAAGCGACACAAACACCCAAAGACAAACCATAGGTTATGAAGCTGTGAAGAAAACTCGTATACATAGGAAGTAATGTAGCTAGAATATTATTATTATTCCTCATTAGCGTGACTGGAAGCGAAAAAAGGGCTCTCAGAGCATAAACAGTTCAGATGAGCCTGCGCAAAAAAGGCTGACACTGCCTATTTGCGCAGGCTCATCTGAATATTTTCTGGTCGCTTATACGATACCTTTTTACATCAGTTGACTTATAGTATATTTTTAATTTAAGAAATAGATCAGCTCTAACTGTGATTTGTTGAAAAATAAATCGCAGTTTGGAGGTAAGTTGTAAAGTAGTTCAAATCATGAGCGCGTAGGGTACGTGATTTGTCTACTTACAACTGACCGACAAACTGTGATTTATTACTCACCACATCACAGGCTACAGCTGATCTATTTCGATTCGAACACGCTGAAAATCGGAAAAAATATTATTGTTTCCTTCAAAATCTCACAACTTTTAGCCATTGTAAGAAGAAATTCCGTAAACCTTATTGACTGTAACACATGTATTTATGTCCTTTTGGAACGTTTTCGGTGCGAGAAAGTGGCATTACACCGTCTTACGTCAAAGAATCTACGAGAGATCTCATATATTGCAGTTTTAAATGACGTCACGCTATTCCGCACTCATTTGTTGCATAATAAAACACGGTTCCTCCCTATTGCCAACATAGGCGAGCAGTGTTAGAATTGAAATTTTCTCACCTCTGATCTTTACAGGACCCCAAGGGTAACCAAATGAAAATTCTGATAAATGCGACAGAACCGAACTATGGAGTAGTGGAAGATCTTATGATAATGGACAGTGAACCAGTTCTGGGCAAATGGTCTGTTTCAGCTAACGCTTACAGCCTGGTATGTAAAATTAATATGTTCGAGTAAATACTTGACTTGATAGATTGTGTAAGGTAACCGGGCGCTAAAAGCACATTGGGGCTTTGTAAATATAGATTATTCATTCTCCTAGTTGAAATATGGGATTTATAAACCGAGGGAGGTAAAACAATCCGATAAAGAAACGAGTGCGAAGCACGAGTTTCTTTAACGGATTGTTTTACCTCCCGAGGTTTATAAATCCCATATTTCAAATAGGAGAAATGTATAATCTGTATATTACATGCACTTCCATAGACTTTTAGGAGAGTTTGGATCTTGAATTTTGGATCTGAATGCCCGTTCAGTTGACTGTTTACAGCTCATGTAAACGGTTCAATCAGCGAAGTGTTACAGAATCTGGGTGGAAGAACAACTGGATGGGCGTCATTTTGAAAGCGCTTTCTACAGTTTTGAACAAAAATAGAAGAAACAAAGTGTTTCAGTTATAAAACAAGTAAAACGTTAGATTAAATAAAGCAAAACTTACATCCTAATCGATGGTCATATCCATGTTTTCTTTTGTTTCAGCGTTGCATCCATCTCAAACTCACGCATTCTGAACGTCTGTTGATATTTCTTAGACGCCATTACAATGACGTCATGAATAACGTCGCCGTGATTGAAACTTTCCCGCGTTTGAATAGAATAATTTTACTGCAAAGCGGTATCTCGTATCTTGTACATAAAGTAGTTCCAGCTGAAGGGATTTATTTCCCCGGCTAAGAGGAAATATTTCTTCTTAGCAAAAAGGAAAATACCAAGTTTATGTCTGGTAGAAATCATGGTATTTCTCTGTAATGCATGTAATATATATCTCTAAGGCCTAAAAAATATCCGTGTTTCCGCTTACCCGACCGAACCTGCTTCAGACCCATCGACTCTACTACAGTAGAACTTCGATGGCTCGAACACCGATGACTCGTTTACCATGGATGTGTCGAACCCATTCTTGAGCCCCTTGCGAAATCCTCTACATTAGAAATAGTGGGGGGTAATTAAGGAGATTTTAGTATTTTATCTTGCAAATGTATGCTATGTGTACTCATTAGAATCGCCTCGATGAGGCGATTCTAATGAGTACACACAGCACATTTTCATTATAGAACACCGAAAAGATGTCTAAAAGTATCTCGTTATGCCTCCTGACAGTAACCTCAGTGGCTCGAACTACCCCTGTTTCGAACAGATTTTCGAGGTCCCCAAGGTGTTCGAGCCATTGAAGTTCGACTGTATTTTAATATTCGATTATTTCGTCTCTATATTGGCAGCAAAACTGTTTAATTTTCGTACCAAAAAGCTATGAAGTCAGATCAATTATTTTTCAGTACGTCTTGTTTGTTTGTATCGGAGTTTAACGGCCCTTTAAACACTATTTAGGTCATTTTTGAGCCTTTCAGTTTACCGATCCACACTTTTCCTGGGCAGGCTTATACGTAAGCGGTTATCCAGTACAGTGCACATTCTTTCTCAAGAACCTGACAAATGCCCTTCTTGAATCAGCGGAAGGGATAGAATGACCGTAGAAAAGATTGTACGATCAATTTACATGAAAACATGTGTCGAGCCCGCTTCCTCATAATCAACAGTCGGATCATCATTGATGATCAATTAATTTCTGCTTTGCATCCCTCTGTTAACACACTATTTTGAAGTAGAATGACAAAACACCGTAGGCTTCGCCATACTAATACTAACGCAGGCTCAGCTTAAAAGAACATCTATACTAAAGGTTTTTTCTAATCACCACACTAGACAGGAAATACCTTATATATCTGCAGGCAAATCGTTGCAAAAAAAGATTGCAAATTATATATTAAAGGCTTACTAGATTATGCAAATAAAGGGCGTAATCACAGATATGGATTTGCGGTCAGTGCATATATAAGCAATCTAGAAAATATTTTGCTTATAACAAGGTCGATATTATGTCTGGGACGATTCCCGTTACCTACATGTACATAAACAACAAACACATTTTGAACAATATTATAACTCGTATAGATTTCGGTAGGCAGATAACCGAATTAGAGCTACGCCTATCGATACAGCATACAGCTTAGACTTCCACAAGACTGCTCGGATCTGAGTCTTCTCTGTGCGGACATCACCATGTACCTTATGTCATTTGGCGTGGTCCAGATGTCGTTTTGCAATTGTGACACACTGGAGCTGTTAGCTCAATCGGATGCGCGTCCGACTGTTGATTATGAGGAAGCGGGCTCGACACATTTTTTCATGTAAATTGATCGTACAATCTTTTCTACGGTCATTCTATCCCTTCCGCTGATTCAAGAAGGGCATTTGTCAGGTTCTTGAGAAAGAATGTGCACTGTACTGGATAACCGCTTACGTTTGTATCGGAGTTTAACGGCCCATTAAACACTATTTAGGTCATTTTTGAGCCTTTCAGTTTACCGGTCCACACTTTTCCTGGGCAGGCTTATACGTAAGCGGTTATCCAGTTTTTAGTTTAACATGCCATGGGCCGACTCAGTTGTTTTACATATTTCATTTATATAAACCGACCGGTTAATTAGTAGAAATATCCGAAAAAGAAAAACGGCATGATTTTCAGATAAATAAAATACAAATTCTATGTTTTGCAAACCCTCTCTTTACAACCCAGTCAACGGAAATAAGATACCGTTGTTGCCGGTTGTTATTTTTGAAGTAGAGAGAGAATGTCCGTAGAAATATTATGACCAGTGTCTACGGAATAATGTTCATGGTTCATTGCGCGGTTTAGCAGCCTAATGTGTGTCTAAGCTGCTCAAATATAATACGAGTACAAAAAAAGCTTGTTGCACCTATCTATTGTACATTCCTACATTATGTTTCAGGGTAGCACCACAAAACAGTTTTCAGTGGATAAATACGGTAATTATATACATGCCATCATATGATGTCACTGTAAAGCAGTAGGTAACGTCCTGCCATTTAAAAAAATATGACCACATGTGTAAAACCATATGCTTACTTGCGCATTGTGTGCCAATGAACAAAAATAGACGCATCGCGAAAACACGCCTATATAATGTTGACCCCCTTGAACAAAACTTTATACAGCAAAACTAGGGTTTACGGGGGTATTAAAATATAGAGGATGTTCTAACGAGTACCCAGAATCTATATTTTGAGCAGAAATAAGAAAAATATCACAATTTTTCATCTTAACTTTTTATGTGTAAAGGCGTGTTTTCGTAAGAAAAAATAAAATCAGTACATCCAATTAAAAGACAATCGACCACCATAGAAATATGTTTAAATGAGGTTTTACGTCCCCGTCAACACTATTTAATAAGTCATTTAAGGGACGCTTCTTTCATATTTGTGCGGCTTGAAGAAATAAATGGGCTGCATGATGCTTCAACGCAGAACAGAAACCGTGCGCACACGACTACTGGTAAACCGCTTAGAGGACCCAAGCTTGCCCAGGTAAAGCGGTGCGAGTAGGACCGTTCATGCTTATTAACCATATTGGTTTCATCGGGCGAAAGGGCTTGAGATGTCATTTCATCTCAATGTCGGGTAAAAGCCGCACAAAATTGGAAGCAATGTCTCCAAAATGACCTTTACAGTGTTAACGGGGACGTTAAACCTCAAATCAAACAAACAAATCTTCCATAGTTGTGGGTTTTTACCCGACACTGAGACAAAATGACATGTCAAGCCATACCGACAAAACAAACCAAAATGGTTTATATCGGGACGGTTCTTCTCGCAACACTTGGCCTGGGCAGGCCAAGTTTTGGGATTTACATCTATCTATTGTAAATGGGTTTGTTTCCTGCTAAGCTTATGATAAACGCGATGATTTTGAGTTTGAGATTGTACATTTTTCTTTCCTTAATAGTGATGTTCCTCGTGGCGCATCCTATTGTATTTATATTTATTTCGATTCGCCAGAGTGTCCCGTCATTCTGATTTAATTTCAAAATTCAAAGGTGGACTTAAATCTCTTCTGCAACAAGGTCTATAAGGATCCGAATTTTATAGTAACTTAGTATATAAATTCAGAAAAATATATACATGTTAAGCACCCAATTTCGGAAATTCATTCATCGATATAAAATGGTTGGGTACAAAATAAATGCTATACGACAGACTGCATGCATTTTAGTTAAACCAGTCATGTCCCTCTTTTATTTGCACGCCGGTTTGACAGGCCTCAGATTCTATGACGGTTCCAGCGTAAATGCTTTCCGCTATTGATGTTTCAATTAGGTCTGTTGTTTCATGTGTGTGCTTCTTTCACTTAAGTGTCTCTGACGGGAGCTGTGGGTTGATTGTATCGATTCCGGATCATTGCCTCCACTTCTATTTTACTGGGAATAAGGGAGAATTTCACTTTATGTAATAATGGTTGGTACCTGATGATCTTTCATTGGTTGGGACCATCGGAGTTTAACTGTTGGTTTTCTTTTGCCCCAGCATTTCAGTGGTTTCTTGTTGTCGAGTCATTATCGTTGTTACATCTCTGTGGTTGTTTGATTTTTTTTGTCTTCGGAAATATTGCACTGATAAGTAAGAAAGTAACTGTACTGTTGGCTTTCCGCTGTTGACGTTTCCATTAGGGTCTTGCTATTTCATGTTTGTGTTTCTTTCCCTTTGGGGTCTCTGAGCGGAGGTGTTGGTTAATTGTATCTATTCCTGATACTTCTCTTTTGATTTCTGATGGATTTAAATGCCTTTTAGGTGAGACAGAGCATGTGATGGCCAAGGTAGCATCATTTTGTACGTTGAAATAATAATAGTATGCGTTTGGGTTGTGTTACTTTATAATTAAAAGAAATAAATGTACCTTATTGTCAACTTTTTATAAGCTGCCAAACTCTACACCTTTAGTCTATGGAAACATAAACAATTTTATGGATATGGCAATAGACACCTATACTTCAAATACAATTATACCATGTACTTTTAATCTAAACAAGAGGAATACTCTGTCGGAGAGGAAAATAGAAAGAAACTAATGTGTAGCGCGAATGATTTATTCACTTTCAACTCTCCAACAAATTATGATTTAATACTGCTAAAACTGATCTAATTCGACTGTTTTGCGTTAAATATCAGCAATGATTTTGTTGCTACCTTCTCATTTTCTCTACCATTCTCAATTGTTAGAAGAAATCGTGCCGACACTGTTGCCCGGAACAAATACATGTAAGTTCTTCTGTAACGCTTTGATGCGGGTAGATGAAGTTACACCGTTTATCGTTGAATAATCTATGAGTCACGTCATACAATTGCAGCTCTTAGTACCGCACTATTCCCCAAGTAATTTGTTGCGGAATCGATCATAGTTCCTTTCACAGACTTGATAAGTCTGTTGTATTAGAATAGACATTTTCATAAAATGCTTTTTATATACTATATTTACAGTTTAGCCTACTTTTTTGTTAATTGTCTTGATAACTATTAAAACGCTGTTTACTTTCGTTGATATTATCTTCTGTTAGTATTTTTAATTTCACTTTCGCCTTAATTTTATTTCAGTTTTACCTAAATTTGACGTCAAAGTCGAACTACCATCATATGTTCTCACTAGTGACAAGGAAATGCATGGAACGGTGAAAGCCACGTAAGTGTTTTTATTAATTTAATATTTAACTTATGTCCTACTTATATTTACCAGTCTGTGAATAAGAACAGCTACTGGCAAAAAGATTTATGGAGAATCTGAGGTGTGTTTTTAAAGTAAACTGTATGATTGGACAATAATTTTGGTGAAATTTACGTATTTTCTGCGAATTTCCAGAAAAAATATCTATCTGGTGTACTGGTTTGAAAGCTGTGTCTCACAAAAATAGTTTATATTTTGTCATTGATGATACATTGTACAAGTATTGTGGGGATCGGCCATAATTTATGTTCGTAGAACATGTTTTTAAACGCTATTTGTGGTTCTGAAAGGTAATGAAATATGTCTAGTTTTAACAGAATAGGATATGGCATTTAAGATGGGTGGCGGCCAAACGGTTTTGTACCTTTATCCAACACATTTACAATTCCAAGTAAATAACCCCACTTTAAGCCCCAGCTTTACATAGAGAAAACTGAGGTGCCGTGGTGCGTTGTTTAGTTAAATTTTAAATCCAATCAATAGGCTATGGGAACTCGTTAGAACCGCATCAGAGGCAACGTTATTCTATGTGTAGAGAATAAATAAGAAAAGAAAAAAAAATGCATTTTCACAGGAATATAACCGTTGTCCCACGTCACGCGGATGTGCTAATGTAAGGAAAATAGGGTCTTATTTTAAAACGAAATTATGTTCCTTATTTTCAAGAGTAGTTCTGGTTTCGGAAAGGATCAGTTCACACACAAAAAGAAGAAACACAGTTCCAGAAGATGTATCATTATAAAACATCGTGGAAAGTATGCAATGTACATTTATTAGCTTCATATTTCCATTATCCAGGTACACGTACGGCAAGCCCGTGATTGGTAAAGTTCTGATACAAGCAGACCTTGACTATAGCTACAGTCCGTGGAAATATCATGGCGATGAACAAATGGTAGAAATTACGCTTGATGTAAGTGTTTTACTTTTGGGATCAATAGTTTGTCAATCCATTACAAAAACACGCCTATACAAATACATTGTAAACTTTATCGCCTAAAAAAACATTTTAAGATGAAAAATTATGATATGTTTTTCTTATTTCTGCTCAAAATATAGATTGTGGGTACTCGTTAGAACCGCTCCATCGCGGCGGTTCAAACGAGTACCCACAATCAATATTTTAGAGCAGAAATAGGAAAAATTAAGATTTACCGCTGTAACCCCCCAGTTTTACTATACAAAAAAGGGGTTCAAGGGGGTCAGTATTATATAGGCTTTTTTTTCGTGATGGATACAACAATATTGTTGTGTTGTTATAGTGATGACATTGTTCTGCTATTGTCAACACGTCTATATTAAATTTTATAAATAGATCAGCTTATAGAGAATCCTACATGGGTATTCATGTATTATTGAATTTATTAAACTAGTTGAGGGAAAGGGATAAATGCGAGGCTGTGCCGAGCATTTCATCATTTTTCTTCAACGAATTTAATGAAGTCAATAATACATGAGCACGAATGCAAGATTCTATTTATCATATGACATTTGAAACGCATTTTATTCACGATTGTTTTACAAAAAATGAATGTTTCGCTATAAGTAAACGCGACGTCGTACATGTAACGTTACGGGGCGTATCTTACTAATTTGCATATTTAATCCACCAGTGGATTACGAATTTATTACATTACGTTATTACACTCTCAGACGCGAAGTCATATGATAAACAACAATATTGCTGTGGTAATAACAATGGTTTCATTGTTCTGCTATTGTCAACGCGTATATATTATATTTAAGAAATAGATCAGCTCTAGCTGTGATTTGTTGTGTAATAAATCACAGTTTGCAGGTCAGTATTAAAGTAGACAAATCACGAGCGCGTAGCGCGCGTGATTTGTCTACTTACAACTGGCCGACAAACTGTGATTTATTATTCAACAAATCACAAACTAGAGCTGATCTATTTCGATTCTAACAGGCTGAAAATCGGCAATAATGATGTTGTTACCTTCAAAATCTCACAACTTTTCACCATTGTTAGAAGAAATCCCGCTACAATTATCGACTGAAACATGTGTATTTATATCCTTTTCTAACGTTTTCGATGCGAGAATATGACGTTACACCGTCTAACGTCAAGGAAATCGACTAGTGACGTCATCAATTGACAGTTTTTAATGACGTCACTTATCACGCTCTTCCTTGTCGTGATTTGTTGTAGAATAAAACACAGTTATTTTCCATTGCCTATATAGGCCCGCTGTGTTAGAATTAAGAATCTGCTCTTATTTAAGAGCCGAGATCAGCTTCGTTGAGTTGATAATATAATGTTTTTAATCTAGTAATTTCGTATTGGCCGAGTTACAGGTCCGAGGTCAGCTGTATTTGGCCCCAATTTCATAGGCAGAGGACCAATACATCTGTCCAAGGAACTGTAACCGGGCAAATACGATATGATTTCATTAAAGACAATTTTATTAATTGACACAATTATAAAACACGATTATTGTTTTTGGCCTCAGGCCAATATTGGTTGACCTGGTGCAATATGAACTACCACCGATCAATATTGGATAGAATGAATCACATCTTGGGGATTGACTTATAAAAGTGATCAGAAAACGAGCGCATAGTGCGAGTCATTTGTCATCTTACAACTGACCGGTATTCTGTGAGTGACGACTCAACAAATCATACGCAAGAGTCGTATTATTTAAAGTCTAACGCACTAAAATTCTTCAATGGTCTAGTGGTTAAAAGCGCGGTTGGTTCGAGACTCGCCCGGCTTACATGTGAGATTCCAAATATTAAAACACTAGGTCAGGTGAACTTTATGTATGTGCTCTGCTTTACGCGCACAAAAAGCGCGGACTTTTTTGTCGAGTCCTCACCTTTGTTTCACCTCTGTGGTTGTTTGAGTTTCGTGTTCATGGAGATGTTGCACTGATATGTTAGGAGGCCTTCTTGCGCACTGAACAAATTATTTGTCTTAATCGCGACGGAAGTACGGGCGAGGATTGTGGCCAATTAAATCGATTTAAGCCCCCAAGTGTAATTCGTTTCCACTGATCATTCCAAGGCGGTTCTTCTGTCATGGTTTATTTTGTTATGGGTTGTCTTTGGGTGTTTGTGGCTTTAAAATTATTTTATTTTGGATAGCCTATCGGCCATTTTGTGAGAAAATGACTGTCCTTTTGGCTTTCTGCTGTTGGTGTTTCCATTAAGGTCTTTTGTTTCATGTTTGTGTTTCTTTCCCTTCGGTGTCTCTACTGGGAGCTGTGGGTTAATTGTATCGATTTCTGATCATTGCCGCCACTTCTATTTTAAATATTAGGTTTCTAACTGCTGTAGGTTCGAGCATCGCCCGCCTCACACCTGAGACGCCAAAAACTGCAACGGAAGGTCAGTTGTCCTTCATGACAGTACCCTTGTTTTTGCCCAACTTTGATTAACGGGCGCCTCGATAGAAGTGAAAGCATTTCAAAGGGAATAATTTAAAATGAATCGTGAATGTCTGAAAGAAACGCCTTACTGTTTCGGTTCTAACGAACACCACAGTCTTTATTTGGGTTATAGGAATAAGAAAACAAATCACACCCCCCCCCCCCTAAAAAAAAAACAAAAAACAAAAAACACCGAGTTCTGAAAGAAGCTATTTTAGCAAACGGG
This sequence comes from Lucinisca nassula, assembly GCA_963580285.1. Taxonomy (NCBI): domain Eukaryota; kingdom Metazoa; phylum Mollusca; class Bivalvia; order Lucinida; family Lucinidae; genus Lucinisca; species Lucinisca nassula. The sequence goes on along the minus strand of OY757015.1, from coordinate 37,473,523 downwards.
TGTATCTGATCGTAATGATTAGGTCTCTCACCCTATTGGTCAGAATTGCTGAAAGAAGAGAGTTATTATCATCGTCCTTGCTGTTTATAAGGCAACCAGACGCTATAAGCATATAGGGGCTACGCCTGACATATTATCATTCACCTGTTGTTTCTTTCTAACATATATTCCAACTATTGTCAGCGTATATTATATTTTAAAGTGTGATGCATCACTATCTTGCTCAAAACAGATATAACTCCTCGTTACGTAAAGCGTAACAAAACAGAAGTAGAGGCAATGATCAGGAATCGAAACAATCAACCAATAGAACCCATCAGAGACACCAAAGGGAAAGAAACACAAGCATGCAACAACAGACCTAATGGAAACACCAACAGCGGAAAGCAAAAAGGACAGTTACTATATTACTATCCACAAAATGGCCAATAGGCTATCAAAAATAAAATAACACAAGCGACACAAACACCTAAAGACAAACCATAACAAAAATAAATCGCCACAGAAGAACCGCCTTGGAACGGTCAGCGGAAACGAATTCCACTGGGGGTGGGGGGCTTAAATCGATTTTACGTGGCCCCAATCCTCGCCCTTACTTCCGTTGCGATTAAGACAAATAATTTGTTCAGTCCGCATGAAGGCCTCCTAACTCATCAGTGCAACATCTCGGTGAACACAAAAATCTAACAACAACGAGATGAAACAACGGTGAGCACTCGACAGCAAGAAACAACAGAAAAGAATAAAATAATATTATAAACAGGTACATCTTGAAACAATTGTTGCAAAGTGTCAGCTTTGAAGTATAAGTTACAGGACTGTGAAACGTCTACACATTCAATTAAGATATGCTTAACAGTGAATGGCTGATCACATCCTACACAAGAAGGCTGATCATCACCATTAAAAATATAAGAATGAGTAACTCTAGTATGGCCAATGCGCAGTCGCGTTAATACTACATCCTCTCTCCTTGAAAACTGTGGAGGAGAACATTTTTTTCTCAACGACAGGTTTAATGGCATGGAGTTTGTTATTGATTTCACGGTCCCATTCGCCTTGCCATTCCGACAAGATGTATCTGTTGATAAATAGTTTAAAATTATTAAAAAGAATTTTATAAACGGACGGATCAAGATTGAGCGATTCCTTTGCTTTCTTGTCAGCATATTCATTGCCGACAATGCCAATATGGCTTGGAAGCCAACAAAACAGGATTTGGTGTGTTTTAGAAATTTCATCATGTTTATCGATCAATTTTTGAATTTGAGGATTTTTAGATGATGAATGGCCTAAAGCCTTAAGCACAGAAAGTGAATCAGAAAATATAATTGCTTTTTGAATTGTTGAAAAACTGATAAAATCTAAAGCTAAGTCTATTGCTTTGGCTTCAGCTGTAAAAATAGATGCACCATCTGGAAGGCGCAAAGTTTGGTGCGTATCTTTAGACACATACGCACAATCAACTATATCTCCTTCTTTGGAACCATCAGTATAGACTTGCTGGTAACCATCATACCGTGATTGCAATACCTGAAAGTTTTGTTTGAGTAGTATTGGATTTGATTCAGATTTTTTGCCATCATGTAAGTCAAAGAGAACAGAAGGTTGTTTAATACACCAAGATGGAACTTCGCCGGTTTCATGTTTTTTTAATATTTTTAAAGTCGATACCTGAATTTTCTAGCAGTGGTAATATACATAATCCAAAAGGTTTGATTGCTGTGGCTTTAGTTTCATAATTATCTACAAACTCAGGTGGAAATGATATTTTGAATTCCGGATTAGATGGATTAGCAGCAAGTCTGATAGCATACTGAAGAGAAAGTCGACAAAGTATTTGATTTCATTCAATTAGCACGAAGTCAAACATTTTTGTATCTGAAATTTTACGACCGATGTATGTCTTACAATTTTAAATCGAAAAAGTCGTGATTTGCGTTAATTTATCACAAGCTCATGCATATTAGTCTGAATGTGGAAAACTGGAATTGTCCTTGGAAGGTACACAGCATTCCCGTATACGTCACGAAAGTTCAGTGTAGAACTCTACCCGATTACTACTGGGTTTGAGTGGTTAGAGCAGAGACGTTGCATCGACGTTGAAACGGCGTTGGGTTCTGTTGGTATAAATACACTAAGCTTTCATTTTTTCGTATTACAGATAAACGGAGAGGCTAAATTTACAATACCATTTAGCCGTATAGCACAAGAAGTGGACCCTTATTCATATGTTCCCCTAGTTCAGAAACTGAATGGATATCACGTGACTGTCAAGGCAAGCGTCACGGAGAGTCTGAACAATCTAACAAGAAACGCCTCTAGCTCCACCCAGTTCTACGAACAGCCATACAGAGTTAACTTTATATCAAGTCAGAGCCCCTCCTACTTCAAGCCAGGACTACCATATAAGGCGTTTGTAAGTAATCAAAACAGCCTAACTAATCTATAACAAACCATTGCATACAAACTTCTTTTATACAAGTCAGAGCATTATCATCTAAAAACAGTATGACCGTATTAGAAGTTTGTAAGTACTTGAGTTAATTGATATCAAGTCAGAGCCCAGACTACTACAAACAAGTTCTATCACAAAAAGCATTGGTTTGCTTGTTTGATTTGAGGTTTAACATCCCCTTAACACTTAATAGGACAGTATGGGTATGCTGCTATCGGTTTTGAAAGACTTTATGGAACAACATCTCAATCCCTGTCGTCCAATAAAATCAATAGGGTTATACGCATGGGCTGTCCGACTCGCAACACTTTGGCTTGGAAGGCTTAGACCCTCTAGGCGGTTTGCATGCACTCATGTGCGGTCGGTTTCAACTCTTTGTGGAAGTACCGTGCAGCCCAAACTATTTCTCCAAGCCCCCATGGACGTGGTCCAAAGCATTCGTAAGTATATAAGATATCAGGAGGCTGTTCCAAACATAATGCCGCTTTTATTCTTTCTCACCTACCTCAAATGACTTTTTCCTTGCTTTGTCCTTCAATACACAGCCTTTTAGGCCGCCAATCAAGTTTTGGTAGCCGTAGTTAGACACCCATCAGCTACTTATAAAGGACATCTCTTGAATTGTATCGGTTACCAGACAGATGATATTTGGGTGAAAACAGAAAGTAGTCGCAGGCACCTGGTTAGGCGAAACTGGAGGATGCGGTAGGGCGGTGACATTCTGACTCCAAAAACGTTGTCACATCGTGTGCCTTGTGAGCGGGTGAATAATTATGCATGCGTCTGAGATGCTAAAAGACCCGCCTGGTAAAATGTCTTCGTACAACTATTTTTCTAGAATTTGCTTTGACTGTTCTGCCTTTTGAGATCGGGATTAGCATGACTGGAAACTTATTATTGAAAAAAATGTGGTGTAAAATAGTAAAACAAGGTCTCATCACTAGTGACTAAACTGTCAGAAGCCTTTTGATTTTTCCATGTTTTAGATACCTTTACATCAGTTTTTATTTATTTATTTATTTTTTTATTTTTTTTTTTTTTTGCATTGGCTATACGGTCCTCTTTTTTCGTCTGTCAACAAATGGGGTACCCATCGTGCATTTGTTTTCTTAAGTTGTCAGTTCATCTTTAGAATTCTATGAACTTGTGCTAACGACAAATATTTAGCAACTTGGCTCACTACCTCCCTGAAAATGGGGTTATTTTTGTAGAATGTTGTGGATTTTTCGATTATTGCTTATAGTTGTTGTTGGTGCTGAACGGCCTGTGTGACCTGCATATTTGAGTTGGTGCTGCCAGCTCCTAAATCTAGCTAAAGAGGACCCGTGTTATTACGACATTCGTTATAACGCCAAAACTCGTTATAACGGCGATTGCAATGGAATGAACTCTTAGCGCAATGTTTAGCCTCAATTCGGAGCGGCTTGAGCTTCCCTCGGGTTGGAAGTGCCTAAATCGAATCCATAGTCATGAAAGATTCTTGTTATTCAATAAACAAAATGTTATAAACATTTGTTAGAATCGCATCGATTCTAACAAATGTCTATGACAGTTGTTTCTTGGAGTAATGATGTGGAAAACACCTTTTCATAACATAACTGGGATTCTTTATAATGGCAAATTCATGATAACGCCACAAAAAAGGAACAAATACTGTCGTTATAACGCGGGTCATTTGTACATACCTGGTAATCGTCGTTTAAGACTATAAGACCTATAGATATCGCTTACCTCACGGTGAGTGTCTACAGGTTTTAAACTGAGTTACCCAAGTAGCAAGGAAAGTAGTTTTATCCGGGTTCTACGGTTTCGCCAGCTAATTTGATTGTTTGATTGATTGATTTGAGTTTGAAGACACGTCAACCCCTGTGGGTCATTTTTTGTCGTCTCCCAGAGAAAGGGAGCAAGATATAGATCAGATAGTAGAGGACATGAAAGTGAGGGACAGATGAGAAAGAGGAAAATGAATGGAAGTGTAGAAACAAAATAAATATCAACACCAGATCCCCCCACACCCTCTACCCTAACCTACTTAAAGGACAGAATGCCTTTTATCATATGACGTCGTTGATAATCAGTGGATAACGTCATGTAATAAAAATCGTATGTCCACACGTGTAATAACTCTTTGGCAGGATTAAGTAACGTCATGACGACGTCTATGTCAACCATGCATTTTTGTGGAAAATTTGTCAAATTTAAAGGCGATAAAATCCAATTTAAAGTGGTCATATGATAAACAGAATCTTACACTCGTGGTCATTTCATATGGAATTTATGAAACTCGCCGAAGGCTCGTTTCATAAATTTCATATGAAATGACCACTCGTGTAAGATCCTTTATGTCCAACTGTAAGCCAATATCAGTAAGACGCTCCAGTGACGCTAGATGCATGTCACATTGCCTCACCAAGCCACTCCTTTGCCCAACCAATTAACGGCCGGCTCAAAGTAAATGAAATAATTTTGAAAAGGCCGTTAATTAGAAAAAAATCCCGAGTTGAGGCCAACCTTTTATAAAGGGCCAAATTTCAAGCACGATGTTAGCTCTTTTCCGAGTCATTTTGTTGTATAAATTAATGAATGCGCTATAAGGAAATGTACACTTACAAAGAGAGCCAGCGATTTACCTATGTTTTCCCTAGTGTTCATTCTATCGATGGGAGGTCGTTTTACATTCATAAAGCACGAACGGTTCAAAAACCTGCACTGACATAAAAACGGCCCTCGTAGCAAAAGGGGTGTAAACGTAATTTGTTTGATATGGGGTTCAACGTTTCCATCAACACTACTTAGGTTATTTTGGAGATCATGGGTCTTTTACCCGACGTTGAGAAAAATGACTTCATAAGCCCTGTCGTGCAACGAATCTGATTGATTCCATTGTAAAATTATGAAATATTTGAGAGTCGCTGATGAGGCTAATTGGCCGAAATTAGCTAGTATGACCCAGATACATGGACACTCTAAGCTTTTCAGTTCTGTGGTGTATTCCTTGCTTCCAAAGGATAACCCTTTATAGAACATATTTTGAACCCTCTGATCGGTTCACCATTACTCATGTCAATCTAATTTCCAATCCCCAATGGGTGGGGGCCTGGAGCAAACATGTACATATGTACATCAATGCAGAGCGAATAGTAAATATATGACTAGTGTCTTTAATGATAAAAATCGGTGAGCCTTAGACACTTTTATTTGGGCGAGGTTTGTTTTGCCACTTTTTAGGAAAATTCATGAAAAAAGCTGGCAAGTTAACATTACGTTACGTCAGATGTGCAACGTTTGTGATGTCATCGCGCTACAGCCATACCGGAAATCACATTAACGCTTTACAACCTTTGTGAAAATCTGCCAATAAACCGCGTATTTTAGCTTTAGAAACCATGTAGATGCTTAGACGCAACGCAGAGGCAGTGAATAATTAGTCCCAGGGATCATTCAATTCAGGAAAATAGAAGTGAAGCAACGATCAGGAATCGATACAATTAACAGCTCCAGCTCCCAACAGGGACACCAAGGGAAAGAAACACAAAACATGAAACAACTAGACACCAATGGAAACATCACTAGCGGAAAGCCAAAATGACAGTTACTTTCCCACAAAATGGCCATTTGGCTATACAAAGCAAAATAATATAAGCGACACACATGCACACTCAAAGACAAGCCATAACAAAAATAAACCACGACAGAAGAACCGCCTTGGAACGGTCAGTGACACAAATTCCACCGAGGGGAGGGGGGCTTAAATCGATTTTACATGGTCACAATCTTCGCCATTACTATCGCGATTTAGACAAATAATTTGTTCAGTGTGCATGAAGGCCACCTAACTCATCAGAGCAACATCTCTAACAGGAAAGCTATGATATTACAAAATAATAATTTGCAGTATGGTTGCAATTCGCGGCATATGGTTGGGTAGTTTATTGTTTATACTTGCAGTAAATTACCCGAAAAGTTTGACCGGTCTAAAACGAAAACTAAACGTACATTGTATTATACATGTACGCCAATAGGCATACTTAAGAGGGTATGGTAGTCGCAGAGAAGATTGACTAGTAGGAGCTATTTAGGTGTTGTCACTATATGTCAAATTCGCCATTACATTCGGTAGAGTGTCTTTCCCATACTTTCTGCAAGCGCGCCAAATGGTCATATACGCCACAGCTTTGTTTGTGTTAAAGTGGAATTCACACAATCGGGTGACTTGGTTTTCCTTTTTGTTAATTGAGAGGTTACAGGCACAGCATTTTTGTAATATTATTCTCCCTTGATCCACCATTTTGGAGACACCAGGCAGGTTTATTTTGTACAAATTTATTCATTTTGCCAATTATTCCATAGTGATAAAAACACTGAAGGGGTTAATATGTGTCTGTGATTGTTCTTAAAGATTATAAGAGTAAAATAATCAATGTTTAACCACAATATTTCAAGAGACAACAAGGTTATTTACAAGGAAACTACATTAAAATTCTGTTAGCAATGAGCCTGGGTGTCTGCAGCAAGAAAGATAACTGTAGGTGTGTGACGTCATCTGCAACCGCTCAGTTGAATATTCCAGAGGCAGGTGCAAACGATAGCTCCGTCTAGTCAATATTATCTACGACTATTATATGATTGCTTCGACATTAACACACTACCTGTCGAACACATTCGTATTGATACATGAACGCCAACAGTGTATTTGTCAAATATAGGTTTCCCAATACAGTTAATGGAATAAAATATTGGTTGATAACGTCTGCACCCAACAAATTAATATATAACCAGGATATAATGACTGATTGACATAAAAACGCTAATACATACATACAGAGACAGTAAATGCGCTCCATAATATTTCCACGTGAACATCCTGATTATGCTTAAGTGGGCGGGGTTGTTAATAAAACAATGCATGTATCAAGAAGTTATGCACTTTATTCTTATTTGGACATTTACAGGTATCCATTGCCCAAGCCGATGGACGACCGGTGATTTCAACAAACAAAGACGTGAAGCTAGTAACATACACAAAATTCTACGACTCCACAGTCCATAAAGACAGAGCACACGCTTTACCTGATGTCATGTATGCCCCGCCCCCAACAGGTGTTTTAGAGCTAGATGTTGATCCCCCTGCAAATGCAAAATCGCTACATTTAGAGGTAAATATATATGTAAAGTGTTTATATTTCGCTGCATTTAGGGCTCAATTATTCGCCGTCCAATTCGTTGCAATTAGGGATAATTGGTATATTTTATTGAAAGGGAGATAATCTTAGAATTTCACAAATTTAAACCCTGCTTGTGATGATAGGGTATTTGATGTTGTAAAGATAATAAAGTGTTACTCGATATTTCAGTGGCTATTGTCCTTCATCTTAAACACAAAAAGATCATCTGCGCGGGCGCAATACCCATTTCTTTGCCAAGCCTTTGTAGGCATGAATTGCAAGACAAATGTTGACATAAATGTGTGGGCAAATGTCTAGGTAGCCGTGCCTTTCCTAGCTTACGGTCCTATTTATATGTCTGCAGCCATCATTTTATTAAATAGCTCCCGAAAGTAGCTAGTGAGTGTACCCTGGATTTGGTAAAGTTACTCTTTCGACCAAGTAAATGTTGTCACTATATATCAGAGTTAAATGAATAATCGTGGTGTTTAAATATTCTCACTTCATCTTCCACATGGGTGGCTTCAAGCAAAACTGCAGTCTGGTCAGTCTTCTATTGATCCGACCTAAAATTGTGTTTCTTATAGAAGGTTAAACTGTTACTGAGTCCATTCACAGGCTTGTCCGATTATTCTATGTTTAACCTTGTAAACTCCAATTTTGGGGCGATTGTTTCAACAACTGGACCATAGTCAACAGCAGAGCGATAGTTTTAACTGCAATCTGCCTTATCGCCGCAAAGAGACATCCGTGAAAAATTTTCCCCATATTCAAACAGTCTCGAAAGTTCCATATTTAAAACTGAAACTGCCGATGAATGTACATGTAAATGCTACATCTTGTTTGTTTATAAGTTTATTTCATGAAAGCAAACGTGTTCTTGTCTAGTTTAAGTAAGAATAAATGTTACAAAGCATTACGGTAACGCACCCGTTCGAAATAGTGCATGTTTTGCTTCTGATGAAAACTAGCGATATGTGTCTTATTTTTACTCCAAACATAGGTTGTTGGTGCTCATAAGAACCGCCTCATTGAGGCGGTTCTAACGAGTACCCACAACCTATGTCTTGGAGCAAAAATACGAAAAATGATGTATACCCCCGCAAACCCCATTTTTCTCTATATAAAATGGGGTTTAGAGGGGTGTTCATTGCACGGACTTGTTAAAATGATGGGGTTTCTCCGTGTACAATATTTATGTAGGAAAAACATTAATGACGTTTCGGATGAATGCATGCCACCCCGTGGGTAAAACCCCTGACTACCGTGGAAACGGGGTGTTTCGCACCAGAAAATGGTTTGACCCCGGCCATTGTATCCGGCAATTTCTATGTAGGTGTTCTAAGCAGGGGTAGAAAATGGAAAATCGGGTCAACGGATAATGTCGGACAATGGAAGAATCTCGTGTCCGACAAAAATCTGCTCTCTCTCTCGTTTTTTTTTTTTTTTTTTTTTGGTTTGTTTGTTTTGTTTATTATTATCATTATTTCTCTGCCTGCACATCAGCGATAGATGTTTACTTATATTTATCTGTTTTCGGTTTTGTTTTAGATCCACTATCAGGGTTACACTGCCACGCTGAATATTAACAAACCCTATTGGCTTTTGAGTTCCTCAATGCAGCTAACAATGAACTCCTCTGTTGCAGCGGTAAGTTGATTTGAAAACACATCTATTCAAATATACTTAAGGATCTTACCACCAAAAATGAAAATGTTCAGGTAGAACAAAATATTATATTCATTTCTGCGCCAAACATAGATTGTGGGTACTTTTTTTGACATTGTGGTTGTTATAAATGCACATCAAGTGAGAAACAGAGAAGGTACTTCCATAATCGGATGGGCAACAACACATTTAACAGAAGACAAATTTGAAAAAAAAAAAAAAAAACGTTCCACTGCAATGTACATGTTTTCCTTTATTAAGCAATGATTGGCAGACTCAAATGTTCAGGAATCGATACAATTAACCCACAGCTCCAATCAGAGACACCAAATGGAAAGAAACACAAACATGAAACAACTAGACCCTAATGGAAACATCAATAGAGGAAAGCAAAAAGGACAGTTCCTTTCCCACAAAATAGCCAATTGGCTAGCTAAAAGAAAAACATACAAGCGATACACACACTAAAAGACAAACCAGAACAAAAATAAACCGCGACAGTTAGATAGCTAATGAATCCTAGGGTGAGACTGCAGTGCGTGATAAAGAAATCACAGAAAGGAATATTGTTTTCCTATGTGTGAAAATAACGGTCTTATTTGAGGACCCAGCCATACTGTCAAGTATTGAGCTATTTTAATTTTGCGCCGTTTTGTATACCTGCCATAACCTACTGAAGCGTAATAAAGGTAGAATAAAACGTAGGAAGACGTTTCTAGAGGCCGGAAATAGAAGATAATGCGTAGTGTAATATGTTGAGGATCTCCAGCCATACTGTTCATTACATTTTTGTACGTATTGAGAGCGTTTTATTTACGTTTTAAGACGTCTTACTACGTGTTTTTAAATTTGCTAGGTATACGCTACGTATAGCGCAATACCACGTATGATCCAAAAATTTCAACGCAAACGTAGCACGGTCACGTATATAGCAAAATATAGCCGTATGTACCCCTAGTACGTTTCACTACCATGATTGTTATTCTGGTACGTTTAAAACTGACTGTGAGAATGTGGCCTATGTAGCCATATATATTCGCATATAATACGTTTTTAAAATAGAAGTAAAACAAAGATCAGGAATCGATACAATTAACTTACTCCATCCATCAAAGACACCAAAGGGAAAGAAACATAAACATGAAGCGACCAGACCATAATGGAAACCTAAATAAAGGAAGACCATAAGGATAGTTACTTTCCCACAAAATGGCAAAATGGCCATCCAAAATAAAAAGAAACAAGTGATACTCACAGTAAGTAAAAAACATCAACATAAATAAACCCGCCACAGAAGAACCGCCTTGGAACGGTCAGCGGAAAGAATTCCACCCGGGGCCTTGAATCGATTTTACATGGCCATAATCCTCGCCCTTACCTCTGTCGCGGAATACACTAATTTTGTTAAGTCCGCATGAAGGCTTTCTTACAGGGTCACTGATGAGGCTTTATTAGCCGAAACTACGTAGTATGACCCATCTTCTTTCTTATGAATTTTTTCATTGCTCTTAAAGGAACTCATTTTTGATTTTTATTTTCCAAACTCATCAGTGTAACATCTCCGAGAACATTCAAATTAAAAATTTATAGAGATGAAACCAGGTTGAGGACTCGACAGCATACAACAAAAGAATTCCTGGAGCAAAACAAAACCAACAGTTAGACTCCGAGGGGCCCGACCAAACGTTTTAATACGTTTACTGGTGTTCTGAACGTACTAATGCCTAGCTCTCAATACGTGACAGTGCGACTGTGGCCTAAGTTCCATGGGTACGCCTGGTACATTGCTCACCATCTTGTACAAGATAAACAAAATGCGTGAAAGGAAGACGAAATGTGGGTCCTGTACGCAAAATGATACAACTTCCAGTTCAGTTCAGACCTTGAACATGTGGACTTCTCTTAACGGAAAGTCTTAACGGAAATTATTTCTGTAACCCTTATATCCCTAACGGCCCTTTTGTGGGACAGCGGCGTCTGTTCTTGGTCTACACTATTTGCTGAAAGTACATATATTTTACATACATTTTGGCATAACTTACCGCCAACAAAACAAACCTTGCATCCCTTTAAATGGCAATGAACCATTCCAAACTTATTAAGTGGGAGATTCCATTGTCAAATATAGGTTAAGAGTAGTCACTTTGCACACGGGAGGCAAAGCTACATATTGTTTTGTTTGTTCAGTTTGAGGTTTAACGCCCCACTCAACACTACATAGGTTATTTTGGAGATGTTGCTTCCATTGTTGCGGTACTTCACCCGATATTGAGATGAAATGACATCTCATGCCCTTCTGTTCAATAAAACGAATAGGGCTTATATTCATAAACGGTCCGCCTCGCACCCCTTTTCCTGGGCAGGCTTAGACCCTCAAAACTGTTTACCATTACTCATATGCTGGCGTTTTCAGGTCTGTGCGAAGCACAATGCAGCCAAATCTATTTTTCTCAGCCACGTTGGAAGGGGCCAGCTATGTATTGTAATTTATCACCCCTGAAAAAGTACCCACTTCCCTTAATTTGATCTTAACTTTTTCAGGTTGGACGCGACGCTTTGTTCTACTTACAGTCCGTTGAAGCAATCAACAATCTCTTTTATGTTGTAAGTAAACCCAATTAGGTCTAGCCAGAAAAGCGACGTATGTTTGTATGAGCCTATAGTAGTCGCAGGTAAGCTGCCTTCGGAATGTTCTATTAACAACAAAAAGGCAAACCAAGTCCCCAGATTGTGTGAATTCAACTGTAATACTGGCGTATATGGTCAGTTGTCCCTCTTGCAGAAAGCATGCATAAGGCACTCTACCAAATCGTCTGGTGAACTCAACGAATTTGGCATATATTGACAACACCTAGTCAATCTTATCTGCGACTACTATACCTATACATGCTTTCAAGCAGCCGGTCGGCCTCGGTAGCGCGTCTAACTGTCAATCAGAGGTCGCGGGTTCGATACTGGCCGGGTTGGCAAAATTCTTTTGTGAAGATTGGTCATGAAATCTTTTCTACTGCCATTCTCTCGCTTCTGCTACTTCGAGAAGGGCAGTTATCAGTTTCTAGAAAAAGAAGTGCGATAAAATGGATAACTGTCTTTGTATACGCCTGTCCTTAGGTAGACAGACCGGCTCTATATGGTCTAAATAGTGATAAACTCCAAAAAACATCAGAGCTAAAACACAAACACATTTTAATAACAACTCCTATGCCTTTGGTCCAATTTCATTCAAACATAAAAAGCATAAATGGAATTTTATTTTATTTTAGTATTATTTATGTTGGTTGGCGCCTGATGCTCCGTCTTTGGTCGGGCCTCTCGGAGTCTAACTGTTGGTTTTCTTTTGCTCCAGCAATTCTGTTGTTGTATGCTGTCGAGTCCTCAACCTTGTTTTATCTCTGTAGTTTTTTGATTTGTATGTTATTGGAGATATTACACTGATGAGTTAGGAAGCTTTCAGAGAGATCTAATTCTTGGTAATGTTGGTTGGTGCCTGATGTTCTGTCTCTGGTCGGGCCCATCGGAGTCTAACTGTTGGTTTTCTTTTGCTCCAGCATTTCAGTGGTTTCTTGCTGTCGAGTCCTCACCGTTGTCTCACCTCTGTGGTTCTTTGATTTTTTGTGTTCACGGAGATGTTGCACTGATGAGTTAGGATGCCTTCATGCGGACTGAACAAATTATTTGTCTAATAAATAAGGGCGAGGATTGTGGCCACGTAAAATCGATTTAAGCCCCCCAGTGGAAATCTTAAAAATGACCGTTCCAAGGCGGTTCTTCTGTGGCGATTTATTTATGTTGTTGTTTGTTATTTACTGTGTGTATCACTATTGTCTTTTAATTTTGGATGGCCATATGGCCATTTTGTGGGAAAGTAACTGTCCTTATGGCCTTCCTTTGTTTAGGTTTTCATTATGGTCTGGTCGCTTAATGTTTGTATTTCTTTCCTTTTGGTGTCTTTAGTGGGTAGAGTAAGTTAATTGTATCGATTCCTGATCATTGTTTTACATCTACTTTTCATGCGGACTAAACAAAATTAGTGTATATACCGCGACAGAGGTAAGGGCGAGGATTATGGCCATGTAAAATCGATTTAAGGCCCCAAGTGGAATTCTTTCCACTGACCGTTCCAAGGCGGTTCTTCTGTGGCGGTTTATTTATGTTGTTGTCTGTTACTTACTGTGTGTATCACTTGTGTCTTTTTATTTTGAATGGCCAATTTTGCCATTTTGTGGGAAAGTAGCTGTCCTTATGGCCTTCCTGTGTTTAGGTTTCCATTATGGTCTGGTCGCTTCATGTTTGTGTTTCTTTCCCTTTTGTGTCTTTGATGGGTGGAGTAAGTTTATTGTATCGATTCCTGATCTTTGTTTTACTTCTACTTTACATAAATCCTCTACCAAAAATGCTAAAATCGTTCCAATCCAATGCAGAAAACGGCGTCAATAGCCAGCAATAGCAGAAATAAAAACTTTAAATGACTACTCTTGTTATTCCCTTGAAGTTCATTCAAACGTCACAGGAATATTGCCTAAGCCCATGAAATGAACACCCTGTAAACATTACTTAATATAGAGAAAGCTGGGGTTTACAGGCCTGGATTATCATTCATTTGTTTGATTTGTGGTTCAACGTCCCCGCCAATACTGTATAGGTCATTTTGGAGACGTTGCTTCCAATTTTGTCGGACTTTTACACGACAATTAGCTGAAACGACATCTCAAGCCCTGACGCCCAATGAAACCGATAGGGTTTATAACCATGGGCTTCTCCTTTGCAGGCTTATATTCTGTAAGCGATTTACCAGTACTCGGGTGCGGTCCGTTTCAGCTCTGTGTGGAAGCATCGTGCAGCCAATCTATTTCTTCAAGCCGCGTTGGGCTGGAGCCGCCTGGATTATCATTATTTTTCTTTATATCTGATCCAAGATATAGGCTGTGGTTCTAACGAGTACACACAATTGTTTTGTTTTACACCCCTTTCAAGATTAATTCAATCATATCGAGCCAATCTTCAAACAGAGGTGGACGAAAACTGGAGTATCCAGAGAAAAACCACCTGACCTTCTGTTACAGAGCTTACAATTAGGCCTCATCAGTGACCCTAAGATATTTTCAAAATTCCACAATGGAATCAATGATCCCAAAGGATAAGAAAATATAATCTACACTACGATGTAGGGCAGGGAGACGTTAACCGCCGCCACACATTCCCACACACCAGCTGCAGTGAAGTTAAATATAATGTTAAGTATAAAAATAATAGTTTAATATAAGTTTAATATAATAGTTTAATATAAGGTGGCAATGCATTTGTATAGACATGTTTGTGTAATGTTTCGCTTTCAAAAGTTCAAACCCATGCACGGTAATTTCATGATTAGAACATGGATGTTGATGTTTGAAGTCGGTTTCTGGCTCATTCAAGAATAGATTCAAACAGTTATTTTCATAGAGGATCTTACATGAGTGTTTATGTATTATTGATTTTTTTAAACGAGTTGATGAAAAGGGCTAAAATGCGAGGCTATGCCGAGCATTTCATCCCTTTTCCTCAACGAGTTTAATAAATTCAATAATACATGACCACGAATGCAAGATTCTATTTATCATATGACATTTAAAGCGCATTTTATTCACGATTGTTTACAAAAATGGCAATATTTCGCCGTTAGTAAATGCGACGTCGTTAAGGACGTCGTACATGTAACGTTACGGGACGTATCTAGCTAATTTGCATATTTAATCCACTAGTGGATTATCGAAAATATTACATGGCGTTATTACACTCTCAGACGCGACGTCATATAATAAATAGGAGTTCATACAAATCAATAGGGATCACACGTTTTTCATGTATTAATATTTGCAAGGTTCCGAGGAAGTTTTCTGAAAACGAGACTGCCAGGCCGAGTCTTCACATATCTTCAGAGGGGCCCGGCAATGTTATTGCAGGGAAATAAAGATCAGAGATAAAGAAGCTTTATTGAACGTCACATATTAGAAAAAAAAACAAGCCAAGACCAAAAGTTCAAAAGTTCAAAAGTTCAAACATCACTTAAATTTCATGATTAGAACACGGATTTTGTTTGTTTGTTTGTTTGTTTGTTTGATTTGAGGTTTGACGTCCCTGTCAACACTGTAAAGGTCATTTTGGATACGTTGCTTCCAATTTTGTGGGACTTTTACCCGACATTGAGATGAAATGACATCTCAAGCCCTGTCACCCAATGAAACCAATAGGGTTTATTAGCATGGACGGTCCGCCTCGCACCGCGGTTCCTGGACAGGCTAACATCCTCTTCACGGTTTACCAGTACTAGTGTGCGGGCCAGAATCAGCTCTGCGCGGAAGCGTCATGCAGCCCATATATTTCTTCAAGCCCCTATTGGCGGGGGCTTACGGATTTTGTTGATGTTTGAAGTCGGTTTCTAGTCCATTCAAAAATAGCTTCAAACAGCTATGTTCATAGGGGCACTTTATCACATGGTTGTGTAATCGTAATGTGAACGCTGTGATCTCGGGTGAACCGCTTTAAGGTATTGATTCTAGACAAGAAAAGAGGTGGGCGGTAAAAATAATGTGACAAATTAATACAGGTTTGACAGTTACTACAAAAAAAAAAGGTACCCTGCCATAATATGTCGGTGTTATGGTTTCAATGTTGATAAATACTCGTCTATTTATAAATCATAACAAACAACGGTGTTTTCCACAGGTATGTAACGGGTCATATTCTAACACAAAATCACTTAATTTTGCAGTCTCAATGTAATCAGTTGCGTAGCACAACTAGTAGCGAGGAGCGCCTTAAATAACTGGTTTACTTTCCTGAGGATCGCAGGTTCGATTCTCGCAGACAACCTTTTTTCATAAAGCTATTAAAAGCATCTTTTATATTTTTCTTGATGATTTTTTTTTTATAAAATAATTTCAGAATTTACATTATTATTATTTCTTTTTTAATTTTCAATTCTGTTTATTATTTTTGTATTATTATTTTTTCGTGAATGGTTTTCTTCTTTGCAAATTTTCAAAATGTTCAATGTCATGGCTTTGCTTTCGGCGTTAAGAAGCTTTTTTGAAGACATGTTCGCGGCAGGGCAACCGAGTATGAACTAAGGAATGTTCAGTAAAAATTTATATCAGCACAAAAAATGCATGCTTCACGAGAAAATCGAGGATTTTTTGCTTATGGCGCGAAAAAAAAAATGTTAAAGAAAAAACATCCCCAGCGGGATTCGAACCCGCATACTTCAGCTCTACAGGCCCGTGACTTTACCACTTGGCTAGCGTCGATACAGTGCAGGTATGGTATTTTTTAGCCTGATACCATCACATTAATAGGGAGTCACCAAAAATAAAATTAGATCATCCAAAAATAACATATAATTGCGTAGATAAATTTAAAAATAACCTTTATTTACAATAATATTGACAATAACAAACTGACAACTGATGTCGGTTTTACTGTATTTCATTTTCTGTTTATACAAGGTATTATCAAACAACTTGCTGGTCCACAGCGGCTCTATGGACGGTAACGGTCAGACGTCGGTGTTTATTACCATTCCTGTCACTAACCATATGGAACCCTATGGCCAACTGATTGTCTACTACTTCACAGCGGACGGGGAATGGAATGCCGACTCAACTTATTTTACTATCAACGACGGATCAGCAGTGTTTAAAAATCAGGTTTGTATCTCCATGCAGTGGCATTATTATTCCGCATGCTCATCACAAGAACAAGTCCGTGAAATGAACACACATTCTTAGCCCTACTTTATATAGAGAAAACTGGAGTTTACGGTGGTACACATTATGGTCCTTATTTCTGCTCCAAGAAATAGGTCTCCGTGAAATGAAGATCCCCCTATAACCCAATGAATACAGAGAAAATTGGTGTTTACGAGGGTATACATTATTTTTCTTATTTCCGCACCAGATATAGTTTGTGGGTATTCGTTAGAACCGCCTAATTGAGGCGGTTCTAACAAGAACCCGCAACCTATTTTGTCAGTATAAATAAAAAAAGTATCACGGAATTTCATCAGAAAAGACGCCATTTTGAAGATGTAAAAACAAAAAGCAATATGCCATACGGATGTATTTTCGTAATGTTCAGTTCGTATGCATCACGAAAACATGTCTATATAATTTACCACCTTTAAACCTCACTTTTATACAGTTAAACTCGGGCTTACATAAGTACACATTATTTTATTATACTTGCTCAAAAACGTATAGAAGATATTTTATTTTTTTCGTCGTAAAATCGATTTTATTTGACCGAATGAGCATCAAAGTATTATTTTCACGAGTGGCGTAGCCACGAGTGATAATACAACTTTTGGTGTTCATGAGTGAAATAAAAATTGAACTTACACTGAAAAAAATCAAATTTTCTGTTTCTTTCATGCTTTTTACGATAATTTGTAACGCCTTTTCAAAGCATTAGCCATCATCACAGAGAACAAAAATTTGGCCAGGACGATTTCGCGTTGATTAAGAGGTGTTCAGCGTGTTAACTGGGTATAATAATGGGTGTTAACTAAAGGTTTGCACCTGAAAAACAGCTTGGAGTGTTACTTTTTCAAATGGTTCGCTTTTGAAATATTGGCAGTAGTTGCTACACTCGTCTGGCGTCGCGTGCTCTATTTACGTTTCGTGGGTGCTAAAAGTGACGTCATCAACGTCCGAATGACGTGAAAACATGCGTGACGTAATTTCTGACACTATTTATAACGTTTTAGCTAAATGACATTTTACAAACAGAAACCACATATAATTTTTCAATGAAACATCGAATTCACAAACAGTGAAAATATAAATCGTATTCTAACTGATTGAAACATTGTCAATATCGATTTCACTGAGAAATCTCAATATTTCACTGAAAACCATGTAAGAAATAATATGGATACTAGTTAGAACCACATCGCGTTCCATGTTTGGAGCAGAAATATGAAAAAGATAATGATTTTGTATCTACAATGTGTTCATTTTATGGTGATAAAAGTTTCAACATAATTATATGGGCGTGTTTTCGTAATGTTCGGGACAAGACACAACCCAGCCTGTTCATCTTCACAGATAAACAAGAGCCCTGGTTGTCATTAGTATGACCTCGGTGAACCGACAATCCATTTTTAAATAAAACATGGAAGGAGGAATACGCTTACTATTATAAACCAAAGAGTTCCCTGCAAACGGCGAAATTACTCATCACGAAACACGCCTAAAAAACTTTGTATATTTTATCGCCGAAGAAATGAATTTTGTTTTTTTTTAAATCATTGTTACTTCTGCTAAAAATATAGTTTGTGGACACTTTTAGAACCGAAATGGTTATAACGAGTACCCACAATTTATATTTTAGAGCAGAAATAAGAAAAATTGGGTTTACCCCTTGTAAACACAAGTTTTACTATATAAAAGTGGTTTCAAGGGGATCATGTGTTTTCATGATGTGATCTAATCAGAGCCATCCGCTAGTCATTACGAAATCGCTCTTATACAAATACATTGGAAGTTGACCTCTGACATAAAAAAACGAACATTTTTTATATTATATCTTAGAGCAGAAATAAAAAAAAAAACGTTTATCCCTGTAAACCCCAGTTTTACTATATAAAATGGAGATTCCAGGAGGTCACATCACGAAAACACATCTATATAATTTTGTACCCCTTAAACCCCACTTCGATATAGTAAAACTGGGTTTGCGGGGGTATACCTCATGTTTCTTATTTCTGCTATATTTTGAGCAGAAATAAGAAAAATTTCACACTTTTTCATTATAAAATGTTAATTTTTTTTGGCAATAAATGTGGCAATGTATTTGTATAGGCGTGTTTTCGTAATGAGAATTATAAAAAGTAGAAGTAAAACAAAGATCAGGAATCGATACAAATAACTTACTCCACCCATCAAAGACACCAAAGGGAAAGAAACACAAACATTAAGCGACCAGACCATAACGGATACCTAAACAAAGGAAGGCCATAAGGGCAGTTACTTTCCCACAAAATGGCCATATGGCCATCCAAAATAAAAAGCCTGTTTTCGTGATGGATTGTTAAATAAAACTCAGCAGAACAAGGGATATAACATTAGGTTTACAGAGTGCTCATTCAATACACCGACCCCGTTAATGTTGTGCTTGTATGATGGCAGTTTCTGCTTGGCGTTACGAAAACAGGCCTATACAAATACACTGTTACCTTTTTCGCCGGAAAATGAATATTTTAAGATGATGAAATTTGATATTTTCCTTATTTCTGCACAAAATATAGATTGTTGGTACTCGTTGGAACCGCCTAATCGAGGCGGTTCTCACGAGTACGAACAATCTATATTTGAAAAAATAAGACAAATGAGTTTTACCCCTGTAAACCCCAGTTTTACTGTATAAAAGTAGGGTTCAAGGGGGTCAAAATTATATAGACGTGTTTATTTACTGAGCTGAACAATGGATTTAGCACTATCATTACGCAAACACGCCTATACAAATACATTGCCTCCTTTATCGCCGAAAAAATGAAAATTTTATGACGAAAAACTGTTATATTTTTCTTATTTCTGCTCAAAATATAGAGTGTGGGCACTCGTTTGAACCGACTTATCGAGGCGGTTCTAACGAGTACCCACAATCTATATTTTAGAGCAGAAATAAGAAAAATTAGGTATACCCCCGGAAACCCCAGTTTTACTAAATAAAATTGGGGTTCAAGGGGGTCAAAATTATATAGGTGTGATTTCGTGATGGTTTACAGTGTATTTTATGCATTGACCCTATTATGCTGTGCTTGTATGTTGGCAGTTTCTGCTTGTGTTCAACAATCCGTTCAAATACATATACTTGCTTAAGAGCAAACAATATACATGGTACACATGCAGACAAAATATTTGTTATACCCTGCAGTGAAATCAATGCATACCTGAAACAAATAAAAATGATATTTTCACACCATGAAAAATAACATGACTTTGTTATTTTCACAGTAGCAGTCTGAACTACATTTTTTCCTCGCCAAAATCCATGTTATCGATAAAATAATTCTGTAAAATACCTTGAACTTTGAAAATGCTATATTCAAAATGACGATTTGTTTATGTTTTGAAACTGCCAATTGTGACGTCATAGACAGGTTCAACTTGTGATGTACGATACGATTGATTAGTTACCGTACATGTCCGTATAAAAATATGAAATAAAAGGAAAATTTACTTTTTTGAGATGGATATCAAAAATATTTCATCTCGTGTGTTGAAAACATTCAAATATTCACTCGTGCTTCGCACACGTGAAAATCTCAAAAAGTAAATATCCGCTATGTATAAAAGCGTTGCCCTCCGCTTAAAAAAGATGCCCCTTACCTACAATATCATATTTGTTGTTGGCAGGTATCTCTTGGTTACGATCAACAAAGTGTGGAACCAGGTAGTAACGTTACTCTGAATATAACAACAGATCCCGCCTCACAAGTGCACCTACTTGCTGTTGACCAAAGCGTCCTGCTTATGGAAACCGGAAATGACATCACACAAGTGGACGTAAGTAGTTGTTGTGCACTAGTGTTATGCTGCTGGTTGCTTTACAAATGTAACCATCTCTGGTCATTACGAAAAAACGCCTATACAAATATATTGTCACCTTTGTCGCCAAAAAAATGAAAGTTTCAAGATGAAAAATTGTGACATTTTTCTTATTTCTGCTCAAAATATAGATTTTGGGTACTCGTTAGAACCGCCTCATCGAGGCGGTTCTAACGAGTACCCACAATCTATATTTTAGAGCAGAAATAAGAAAAATAAGGTTTACCCCTGCAAACCCCAGTTTAACTATATAAAAGTGGGTTCGGGGGGTCAAAATTATATAGGCGTGTTTTCGTGATGTTTAGATTCTTCCTTCTGATAAAATTGAGCATGCCATGGAAGCCTTATAGAAGTGAAGGAAATAATCAGAAATATATACAATTAGCACACGCCTCCCATCAGGGACACCAAAGGGAAAGAAACACAAACATGAAATAACTAGACCTTAATGGAAACGTCAATAGCATCAAGCCGAAAGCACAGTTACTTTCCCTCAAAATGGCCAATCTAAAATAAAGAAATATAAACAGTCTATATCATTGACAAAATGGCAAACATTGACAAAATGGCAAACAGTGTGTACATCATAGTGTACATTATGTTTTCTTGTCCCTTGGGGTCATTGATTCCATTGTGGAATTTCGAAAATATCTGAGGGTCACTGATGTGGCCTAATTGGCCGAAACTAGCTAGTCTGGCCCAGAAAACATGTACACTCCATATGTTTCACTTCTGTGGTGTATTCCTTGCTTCCAAAGGATAACCCTTTTATAGAACATATTGAACTTCAATACAGCTGGTGTGTGGGAGTGTGTGGCGACGGTGGAACGTCTCCCTGCCCTACATCATAGTGTAGATTATGTTTTCTTGTCCTTTGGGGTCATTGATTCCATTGTGGAATTTTAAAATATCTGAGGGTCACTGATGAGGCCTAATTGGCCGAAACTAGCTAGTCTGGCCCAGAAAACATGTACACTCCATATTGTTCACTTCTGTGGTGTATTCCTTGCTTCCAAAGGATAGCCCTTTTTTAGAACATATTGAACTTCACTACAGCTGGTGTGTGGGAGTGTGTGGCGGCGGTGGAACGTCTACCTGCCCTACATCATAGTGTAGATTATGTTTTCTTGTCCTTTGGGGTCATTGATTCCATTGTGGAAATTTGAAAATATCTGAGGGTCACTGATGAGGCCTAATTGGCAGAAACTAGCTAGTCTGGCCCAGAAAACATGTACACTCCATATGTTTCACTTCTGTGGTGTATTCCTTGCTTCCAAAGGATAGCCCTTTTTTAGAACATATTGAACTTCACTACAGCTGGTGTGTGGGAGTGTGTGGCGACGGTGGAACGTCTCCCTGCCCTACATCATAGTGTAGATTATGTTTTCTTGTCCTTTGGGGTCATTGATTCCATTGTGGAAATTTGAAAATATCTGAGGGTCACTGATGAGGCCTAATTGGCAGAAACTAGCTAGTCTGGCCCAGAAAACATGTACACTCCATATTTTTCACTTCTGTGGTGTATTCCTTGCTTCCAAAGGATAACCCTTTTATAGAACATATTGAAAATCATGTTGAGACACCTGGATTTGATCTAAGCTAATTGTTTGCTAGGCAACTGTACTGTTAAAAATATAAATGCAGACAGTACAGAGGGCTCCGCTATGACAGCAGTAGCGTAGAAATCCTAAAGATTCAGACATCTTGAAAACTTGCCGTATTTCTTCTAAAGTATTAAAAAATTTGTTTCACGACCCAGCAAGCCTACCAAAAGGTGCAGACGGAATGGCAAACAATGTAGAACCTGATCTAAGCTGGGTTTGCACTGTTTACTTAGGCCTGTCTGTCCCAAAGTTCAGGATCATTACAATATATGTTCCCTTAAATTCCGCAATTATCAAGAATTTGCCGCTATAAAAAAATCCAGTAAGTGCTAGTGTAATACTTATTTGCTCCAAAGATTAAATGTTTTTGACATATATTAGAATCTCCTTGATGAAACCCTCAGCAACTTTCCATAAAACATACAGATTTATCATATGACGTCGCGTCTGAGAATGTAATAACGCCATGTAATAAATTCGATAATCCACTAGTGGATTAAATATGCAAATTAGCTAGATACGTTCCGTAACGTTACATGTACGACGTCCTTAACGACGTCGCGTTTACTAATAGCGGAATATTGATATTTTGGTAAACAATCGTGAATAAAATGTCATATGATAAATAGAATCTTGCATTCGTGCTCATGTATTATTGAATTTATTAAACTCGTTGAGGAAAAGGGATAAAATGCTCGGCAAAGCCTCGCATTTTATCCCTTTTCCTCAACTCGTTTAATAAATTCAATAATACATGAGCACTCATGTAAGATCCTCTATATACATCGTCGTGCTCTTTAGAAATAGAAGTGAAGGCAATGATCAGGAATCGATACAATTAACCCACAGCTCCCATCAGAGACACCAAAGGGAAAGAAACACAAACATGAAACACCTAGACCCTAATGGAAACATCACTAACGGAGAGTAAAAAGGACAGTAACTTTCCCACAAAATGGCCAATTGGCTATCCAAAATATGGCAAATATGCTCATATTTTTGCATTGTGCAATTATCAACAATTTGCCGCTATACAAATTCAAAAAGGGGTTGCATAATAGAGGGTCTCTTCCCCTTAAGTGTTTCAAAGATTAAATGTTATGGACATTTGTTAGAATCTCCTCGGTGGAACCCTTAGCAGCAGATTGATAGAATTTAGTTTGTACTTATTTATTTTAGTTCGACTGCGATGAAAGCGTCAAGCTTATTTGAATCCTTCTCGAACACTCATTCTGGATGTTATCACGCGCGCGAGAGGGAGGCGGTGACTTTTACACCAATGCTACCCATTTACACCTGGGTAATGGCGTTCAAAGTCTTGACCGAGGACACACCTCGCCTATAGTGGCCGGATTCGTACCCACAACCTCGTAAGCACAAGTCGAACGCGCTAACAAATGAATTATCGAGGCTACCATAACATTTTCCGCTAAAACATAGATTGCGGTGCTCTTTAGAAGCCGTCATTTAGAAACAATACTCGATGATTTGATCAATAATATGCAAAATAAAGAACATCCTTCTAAACCGCTCGTTTCCCCAAAATGAAGTTGAGGTTGAGGCTCATATGGGAAATTTTACATGCCGTTCTCGATTCGATTATTTCGACAGCTGAAGGTGCTGATGACTGTGTAACTAAGTTTACCTCATTGGTTAGAGCTAGGGACTAACTTCCCATATCACAGGTCCTGGTGTATGAATGTCATTTGACGTGTCACCAGTTACAATTCTGATTCTGATTCTGAATGTTCGCTGCCTTAGAAATTTGTCCTTACCGCCGTTTCCGGTTGGTTCAAAACTGAAATCTGCCTGGTGCCCAATAAAATGTACATCTTTATATATGCTCTTTTCCCCACTTAAAAGTGGGGTTTACATGGGAAGCTACATGTTCATCGTGTTAGTTTTTTAAATTGTTCTCAACCCCATTTCAGGTTGTATCAAAACTGAAGTCTGCCAGCCCACCATCACAGTATTCCAGCAGGTTCCACGACCCTAAACAAGTTATGCAGGTAATACAGTTATTAAACGTGCCTCAGGCGAGTTTTGTTGTGCGTTTGTTTGTAAAAAAGAAAGGAAAGAAAACAGACACCTACCGAAATACGATTCTCTCAGAGTAAACCCGTTTGTAGAGGGGAGGGGTGGACGAACAGAAGTCCCAAACATAGTTTACATCACGTGAACAAGTCAATGAAATGAATACCCCTCTAAACCCCACTTTATATAAATAAAACTCGGGTTTAGGTGGTATACATTATTTATCTTATTTTTGCTCCAAGACATACTTTTTTTTTTGCAGTATAAATAAGAAAAATATCACGGATTTTCATCAGAAAAGTGACCATTTTCATCACGAGAACAAGTCCGTGAAATGAACACCCCCCTAAACCCCACATTATATAGAGAAAACTGGGGTTTAAGGGGGTAAACATTATTTTTCTTATTTTTACTCCAAGACATAGGTTGTGTGTACTCGTTAGAACCGCCTCAATGAGGCGGTTCTAACGAGCACCCACAACCTATGTTTGTAGTATTTATAAGAAAAATATCAAAGATTTTCATCAGAAAAGTAGCCATTTTGGAGATGTGAAAAAATGCACTATGCCATACGGGCGTGTTATCGTAATGTTGTAAATGTGAAAAAAACGCACTTCGTCGCACGGATGTGTTATCGTAATGACTTGTAAAAATAGCAGAAACAATCTCGTATGTTCTCTTAACTGAATAACCACATCGCTCGCATGTTATTTGTTGCGTTTCCTAGAAAAAGAACGACGTGAGCAAGATACGCTCATGCAAATACGATACAAAGCAGAAGTCGAGACAAACCAAAAGAAAATGTAAAGTTTGTTGATTCTTGAGCGCTTTTAGTACCTTAAATACAAATTTTCAATTGCGGTTTGTCATCGTTCTCTCTACCAGCCTGCCTTACACAGAAGTATGTTATACATGTAAGAAAGGTAGAGCGACAGGTGGAGATCGGCCCCCGCCCATCGGGACTTGACGAAATAGATGGGCTTCATGATGCTTCCATGCAGAGCTGAAGCCAGCCGCACACGAGTACTTGTGAACCGCTTAGAGGATCTTCTAAGCCTGCCCAGGCAAACCGATCCGAGTCGGATCGTCCATGCTTATAAACCCTTTTGGTTTCATTGGGCGACAGGGCTTGAGATGTCATTTCTTCTCATTGTCGGGTAAAAGTCCCACACAATTGGAAGCGACGTCTCCAAAATGACCTTTACAGTGTTGACGGGGACGTTAAACCTCGCTTCAAACAAAATCAAACAGAGGACAGGTGGAGATAAGAATTTCTATTATTTAGGCAAATATTGGATATTCAGGTCCTGTATGCGAGAAAATACTTTCTTTCGTGGCTTTAAAAACGACCTGTTTGGTTTGTGTTGGTTTTTCTGTCATTAGTAGAACATGTCCATGTCAAATAATGGCGTCCTACCTGATGTCAGAAATGACAAACATTATGTAAAAATTGTAATATCATTCTGATTTCGGCTTTCAATGCTTATCCTTGGTGCTCGTTAGAACCACCTCAATTACCCACAATCTATGTTGGAGGCAGAAATAAAACAGATAATGTATACCCCCGTAAACGACTTTTATCTACATGTATAAACAGTGAGGTTTAGTGGTGTCCTCTTTTCACGGACTTGTAATCGTGATGTTTTTTGTGTATGTTCCATCTATAACTTGTGGGTGCTATGAGAACCTGTCTGCTACAGACATGTACGCATAATCACTTTTTTTAAGCATAAATTATATAAAGAATGTATACCTTTGTAAACGTTATTCTTCATTGTATTGTATTGGTTTTATGAACTTCAAGGTAATAGACCCTGTCCATAGGGGCTTGACTATATAGATTGGGCTGCATGATGCTTCCACGCAGAGCTGAAACCGACCGCACATGAGTGCTGGTAAACCGCTTAGAGGGTCAAAGCCTGTCCAGGCAAAGTAGTGAGAGTAATACCGTCCCTGTATATACACCCTTTTGGTTTGTTTCGGCGGCAGGGCTTGAGACTTCATTTCTTCTCATCAATGTCGGGTTAAAGTCCCACAAAAATGAAAGCAACGTCTCGAAAATGACACATGTAGTCTTTAGAGGGCGTACCACCTAAATTTAAACCAAAAATGCCGAAGGTAATTGTGTCTTGGACTTGTAGCTTAAGTGTTAACGTTATGCCATAATGCTAACAAGTTCGTGTTCTGAACCATCTTATCCACACTTTATGAAAGGAACCCATTTTTGATTTTTATTCATTTCTTCTCATCAATGTCGGGTTAAAGTCTCACAAAAATGAAAGCACGTCTCGAAAATGACACATGTAGTCTTTAGAGGGACATACGACCTCAATTTAAACCAAAAATGCCGAGGGTATAGAGGATATTTGATTTTTTCAGTGTAAGATCGAATTTTATTTCATCGAATGAACACAAAACTGTTATTTTCACGAGTGGCGTAGCCACGAGTGAAAATAGCAGTTTTGGTGTTCATGAGTGAAATAAAATTTGATCTTGCACTGAAAAAATCAAATTTTCTGTTTCTTACATGCTTCAAAAGGCAATATTTAGCGTCTTTAATGGTGTCGCTCACATTTGGAGAAAATTATCTTTGTACCTGTTCGTTTCGCGTCAATTTAGTGGTGTCCATCGTGTTTAGTGGGTATACTATTGGGTGTAAACTGAAAGTTTGCACCTGAGAAATGGCCTGGGATGGTATTATTATGAATGATTAATGAAATAATTGAGAGAGTAGTTTTCCAAAGAAGTTGCTGGCAAGTCTAACGTCGCGCGACAAAAGACGTTGCGTCAGCGTCATAAATGACGTCAGTAACGTTCCCGTCCCACATGAACGGGCTATGCGTCAATTAGAACACATTTCAGTATTGTTCAGTTATCTGACAAAGATAAAATTGAAATAAGAGTCAGATTTGAAGGAAAAAGTAGTCCCAAACAGTGAAAAATAAAAAATCGTATTTTCACTGTTTGAAACAGTGAAAATATCGATTTATATTTCACTGATAAATCTCTATCATTCATTGAAAAGCATGTAAGATAATTGTGTCTTGGACTTGTAGCTTAAGTGTTAACGTTATGCCATAATGTTAACAAGTTCGTGTTCTGAACCCTCTTATACTATAATGTTATTAATCAAGTAATTTCGTATTGGCCCAGTTACAGGTCCGAGGTCTGCTGTATTGGCACGAGGCCGAAGGCCGAGGCCAATACAGCTGACCGAGGACCTGTAACTGGGCCAGGTCCTCGGTCAGCTGTATTGGCCTCGGCCTTCGGCCTCGTGCCAATACAGCAGACCTCGGACCTGTAACTGGGCCAATACGAAATTACTTGATTAATGACAATTTTATTAATTGACGCAATTAAAAACATGGTTTATGATTTTTGAATATTGGTTGACCTTGTGTAATATCGGATAATAAATTAATAACACACTTTATGAAAGAGGAAAGTGTAGGTTCCGGGATTATTCATGATTATTTCTTATCTTTGCTCTAAAATATAGATTGTGGGTATACATTAGAACCGCCTCACTATTCTAACTGGAACCACCAGTCTATACTATGACCAGCAATAAAACATTGAATATTTTTTTATCTGAAAAAATACCAGTTCTAGGTCTATGACAGATGATTTTTGCGCACGGGTATGTATATTCTTCATGTGTTTATTACATGTGTTGATTTTCAGACAAACGGATTGCAAGTTCTCACAGACGTTCGAGGGTTTTCTTGGGCTCAGCCTTACTACAAGAGACAGATCGACTGTCGTAAGCCATTCAATCCATTTTATTATTTCGGGACAATGTTTTCTTAAGCATGGCTGAACATCAATCCGCGACCGGGTCCCATCAACGACACAATACCTCACCGTAAATGACACATCACGAGATATAGTGCATTTTTTCATACCTGCAAAACGTGTTTGTTTTTGTTTTGTTTTCTGATGAACATTTGTAACATTTTATGCTTTTTTTCTTCTATCTTTTATCTGTATTGTTTTCTGTTCTTATTTATTCTGTCTCTTCATTTCCATTCATTCATCTCTTTCTCAACCAATCCTCACATTCATCTCCTCTACTATCTCTTTTCTCGATTTCTCTGGGAGACGACACAAAATGACCCACAATAACTGACGTGCCGTTAAACCCAAAACAATCAATCAATCATTGCACGAACGTACTGAAGTACTGGTTCCTGATGCACTTGATGTCTCAATTAAGCAGTTCGAAGTTACACTCATAACCTACAATTTGAAGCAAAAATAGAAGCAAAGGCGTTTTGCACAATACATTTTCGGGACCATATAAGAATTTTATATGGGTGTGAGTGGTGGATGGAAAGATCCGTCCCGAGGGTCACTGTCCGGCATCACGAGGCTTGCCGAGTGATGCCGGACAATGATCCAGAGGGACGGATTTTTCTATCCACACCTCACACCTATGTAGAACTGTTTTTTCTTGCATATGTTCCATTTCGTAGCGTGGATATTTAATGCTGCTGTCCGTTCGGTTACCGACGTCAGCAATATTGTGATGACACTTCAAGATTGTTTACTGATGTCACGTAACGTGCTGTGACGTCAATCGTAATGACGGCGCATATGGTCGTATTCAACCAGTGCATTTGTCAAAAACGCGAGAATATTCGTTTTTTGGGTAAGGACACCAGGATTAGAAGTTAATTTAGAACAGAGTTCTAATAACGCGACGGAAGTAAGGGCGAGGATTGTGGCCACGTAAAATCAATTTAAGGCCCCCAGTGGAATTCGTTTCCAAGGCAGTTCTTCTGTCGCGGTTTAATTTTGTTATGGCTTGTCTTTGATGGTTCGGTGTCGCTTATATTATTTTATTTTGGATAGCCTATTGGCCATTTTTGTGGGAAAGTAACTGTCCTTTTGGCTTAGGGCTATTGATGTTTCCATTAGGGTCTGTTGTTTCATGTTTGTGTTTCTTTCCCTTTGGTGTCTCTGATGAGAGCTGTGGGTTGATTGTATTGAGTCCTGATCATTGTCTCCACTTGTATTGTCTTTCCTCCTGTCTAAAACTATGGATGAAACTAAAGCTAAAACTATGGATTTCCATATCTGGTGTGCAAGAATGAAATTTGTTCGTGACAGGGGCCTTTCGACTTAGTGAGGGTCACACATTGCACCCGGTCAGGACGTTTGATGCCATTTTTTAGGGATTTCTTCCCGATCTTTATTTAAAATACTTAATACATGAATGTTCATGTATTATTGAATTTATTAAACGAGTGGAGGAAAAGGTTAAACCTCAAAACAAACAAACAAACGCGTTGAAGACCCAGGTATATTGTAAACTCCATTTTTCTGAAGAAAGAAAAAAACTGAGCTGTCAGAATTACAAAGAGGATCTTACATGATTGCTCATGTATTATTGAATTTATTAAACGAGTTGGGGAAAAGGGATAAAATGCGAGGCTTTGCCGAGCATTTTAGCCCTTTGCCTCAACGAGTTTGATAAATTCAATAATACATGAGCACGAATGCAAATATAACATTTAAAACGCATTTTATTCACGATTGTTGTGCAAGCATGTCAGTAATGAGTAATTAGTAAACGCAGCGCCGTTAATGACATCGTCCATATAACGTTACAATGCGTATATGTCTAATCTGCATAATTTAATCAACTAGTTGATTCTAAGGTGCGACGTCATATGATAAAAATAAGTACACTCGTGACGCCAAAATCAACTGTAATTCTCTCCAATATGATTTTCGACGACTGTACAGCTGTTTGAATGTTTCATTCTCAGCCCTCAAGAAGGAAGTTTGGTTTTAGATCGATAATTATGTACATACAAGTGATTATGTTAATTCATTTAGCATCACTTGAACAAGTCCGTGAAATGAACGCCTCATTAAACCCCCATTTTTATAGAGAAAACTGGGGTTTACGGGGGTTAAACATCTTTTTTCTTATTTCTGCTCCAAGACATAGGTTGTGGGTACTCGTTAGAACCGCCTCGTTGAGGCGGTTCTAACGACTTCCCACAACCTATGTTTTGAGCATCGAGGCGGTTCTAACGAGTGCCCACAACCTATGTCTTGGAGCAGAAATAAGAAAAATATTCCAATATTTCATCTTAACTTTTTTCGTGATTTTTATTGCGTTAAAATTTACGCTGTATTTGTGTAGGCGTGTTTTCGTTATGGTTCATTTTACGTCCATTGAAGTCTGAACAACATCGGGTCACGAGCAAAGTACTTCATCACTGAAGTATGAACCTGCCTTCGAGAGTTCACAACAACTTTGCTTACGACCGGTGTTGTTCATACTTTCATTAACGTTTTGTTTGTTTGATATGAGGTTTAACGTCCCCGTCAACACTGTAAAGGTCATTTTGGTGACATTGCTTCCAATTTTGTGGGACTTTTATCCGACTTTGAGATGAAATGACATTTCAAATCCTGCCGCTCAAATGAAACCAATAGGGTTTATAAGCATGCACGGGTAGACACGCACCGCTTTGCCTGGGCAGTCTTTGATCCATTAAGCGGTTTACCAGTACTCGTGGGCGGGCCGGTTTCAGCTCTGCGTTGAAGCATCATGCAGCCCATATATTTCTTCAAGTCACGATTGGCGGGGGGAGGGGGAGGGGGGGGGCGCCCATTAACGGTAAATAAATTACTTTCGATTCTTCCATACCAGATAAGGAAAATCCTAGACTTGACCTGGGAAAGAGATTCTTACCCTACCCAGGGATGGGATAAAGTCGAGAATTTTAACACATGTTTGCTATGCACTGGTCGAATAGGACGTAAAATATATCATACATTTTGACGTCACAACACGTACAATTACGTCAAAAGGCCGAAGTATTGTCGTCAAATTATGACAGAAGTCGGCAATTGATGTGACTGCATTATATAAAAAAACAATTTCAGAAATGAAAGTTATGCAAGAAAAAGAGTTCGAATCATTCATGACATAGTGCATTTTTTAAAATCTTTATGATGGCTACTTTTCTGAGGAAAATCCCGGATATTTTTCTTATTTATACTGCAAACATAGGTTGTGGGTGCTCGTTAGAACCGCCTCCTTGAGGCGGTTCTAACGAGTATCCACAACCTATGTCTTGGAGCAGAAATAAGAAAAAAAATGTTAACCCCGTAAACGCAACTTTTCTCTATATACAGTGGGGTTCAGGGGGCACCCATTTCACGGACATCTTCACGTGATGGTCAACTAGTCCATTTCTGTTTTGCTGTATAAATAGAGGATCTTACATGGGTGTTTTCAAGGAGATTGATCATGAAATACTTTCTACGGTCATAATCATCAATGAACACCCCAATAAACTAGGGTTTACGAGGGTATACATAATTTTTCTTATATCTGCTTGAAGAGGTTGTGAGTGCTCATTAGAACCGCCTCAATAAGGCGGTTTTAAAGAACACCCACAACCATTGTTTGCAGTATAAATAAGAAAAATATCAGGGATTCCCATCAGGAAAGTAGCCATTTTGGAGATATGAAAAATATCGTATGGGCGTGTTGTCCCGTCCGCTGATTCAAGAAGGGCAGTTGTCAGTTTCCGGCAAAAGAATGTACACTGTACTGGTTAACCGCTTATGTATTTGCAAGCGTAGAAAAAGTTTTGAAAGGTAAACTGACCGGCTCAAAAATGACCTAAATAGTGTTGACTAGGACGTTAAACTTCAATACAAACAAACAAACACGGGTGTTCAAGTGTTATTGAATTTATTAAACGTGTTGAGGAACACGGATAAAACTCGAGGCTTCGCCGAGCTTTTCATGCCTTCTTCTGAACGAGTTCAATAAAATGAATAACGAGTTGCGAAAATAGGAAAAAATACGAGGCTTCGACGAGCATTTTATCCCTGGTCTTGAACGAGTATAATAATTTGAATAAAACATGAACACGAATGCAAAATTCTATTTATCATTTGATATTTAAAAGGCATTTTATTTACGATTTGTTTATAAAAATGTCAATTTACCGCCTTTAGTAAACGCGACGTCGTAAGGGACGGCGTAGGTGTAACGTTATAGGGCGTATTCAACTAATTTGCATATTTATTCCACTGGATTACCGAATTTATTACATGGCGTTTTTACATTCTCAGTTGCGACGTCATATAAATTGGAGTAAACAGTACGATTACCTGGGAGGTTTGCTATATAGAGGATCTTACATGAGTGTTCATGTATTATTGAATTTATTAAACGAGTTGAGGAAAAGGGATAAAATGCGAGGCTTTGCCGAGCATTTTATCCCTTTTTCTCAACGAGTTTAATAAATTCAATAATACATGAGCACGAATGCAAGTTTCTATTTATCATATGACATTTAAAGCGCATTTTATTCACGATTTGTTTACAAAAATGTCAATATTCCGCCGTTAGTAAACGCGACGTCGTTTAGAACGTCGTACATGTAATGTTACGGGACGTATCTAGCTAATTTGCATACTTAATCCACTAGTGGATTATCGAAAATAACACATGGCGTCATAACACTCTCAGACACGACGTCATATGATAAAATGTAATCTTTCATTTGTTCAAAGTGGTTCCTTTTCAGAAGAAAATCTGTGATATTTTTCTTATTCATACCTCTAACATAGAATGGAACAGAAATAAGAACAAACATCGTATACCCCTGTAAACCCCAGTTTGCTCTATACAAAGTGGGGTGTTGATGTAGCGTGTTGTATAGATAGGGGATTTTACATGAGTGTTTATGTATAATTGAATTTTATCATATGACGTCGTGTCTGAGAGTGTAATGACGCCATGTATTATTTTCGATAATCCACTAGTGGATTAAATATGCAAATTAGCTAGATACGTCCCGTAACATTACATCATAAACGACGTCGCGTTTACTAACGGCGGAATATTGACATTTTTGTAAACAAATCGTGAATAAAATGCGTTTTAAATGTCATATGATAAATAGAATCTTGCATTCGTGCTCATGTATTATTGAATTTATTAAACCCGTTGAGAAAAAGGGATAAAATGCGAGGCTTTGCCGAGCATTTTATCCCTTTTTCTCAACGATTTTAATAAATTCAATAATACATGAACACTCATGTACGATCCTCTATTTAAACGAGGTCAGAGCATGAGAAAACACAACTCATTACGATAATGAATCCATATCCAACAAACATCTGTCATATTTCTTCAACCAGTATTTTTTTTCCAAATTAAATATTTGGATATTGTTCTTATATCTAGTCCAAACATAGATTGTGTGAGCTCGTTACAATCGCCTCATGGAAGTTTCGTAAAGCCTGCTTGGTTTACGAATAAAACAAGCCGAAGCCAACGGAGCTGAATAGCGCAAGGGTATGCCCGTAGCTCATCATCGCTGTTGCCCAGGCTCGATGCCTGTCCTCGATATGCAGCAGGATAGCGGTCTCCCGCACAAGGTCTGTTTTTTTCGCCGGACATTCACCCACAACGTGTACTCACACTGTCGTCTTTAAAAAATATTGGGGTTTCCTTGTGTTCAAAGTAAAATATATGCTTTAAAGTTGAAATACAAAACCAACGCCATAAAAAGTCAAAATCATATAAAAGACATGGAACCGAGACTTTCAAAGACATCGGACAGAAGATTCCATTTATCCTTCATTGGATTATATAAACCTTTTCAGCACCGGGTTATTACCCAGGTCACCTAGTTGTACCTACTGGGATGCCTTACACTACAACAAGAATGCCCTACTTCCCCGGTGGTTGGGCGACAACTACGCTGCCGGGCAGGACCGATGCGAATGAGAAAGGACAGAGTCTTTTACAAGAAGCCAAAAGAACGAGGGAGAATTTTCCAGAGACTTGGGTGTGGGAAACCCTTATATCTGGGTATGATGATGTTGTAAACTTTTAGATATTCCATGTCCATGTCCATTATCTCTTACAGCTCCTGGGTATTATGCAGCTTACCGCCCAACCACTACAATGGCACATGTGTTCCCAACGTTTATGCCTGGAATGCTGCCGACACCAGCCCCTGGAGCGACATATGCCCCGGGTGGAAGTACGAACGCGGGCAAGCTACAAGAAGCGAAGAGAACAAGGGAAAATTTCCCAGAAACCTGGGTATGGGAAACTATAATGTCTGGGTACGCACACTATTATACTTTCCAATGTGTTGCAAATCTTATATACCCCAGTACACATTTCAGTGCCCATGTAGTAAGCCAACGTCAATAGAATGAGTTAACCACTAGGGCCCAGTTCTTAAAAGCATCGTTACACTTTAGCTTAACGAGCTCGTTACTGGCTAAAGTGTTAACTGTTCCAGCAAGTAGAATTTTTAATATACTTGTAGTTTTTGCTGAAAAAATGTGAGCAGCTTTTGCATTTGCAAAAGCTACTCACATTTTGATCAGCAAAAATATAAGCATATTTTTGCCATATTAAATGGTCACAGTTTTTAGCAATATTTGTAAGTTTTAAACAGCTTGTCCCAGAATATTACCAAACCTAGGTATCGGGCTGGACCCAGAATGATACAATAGCTAGATACTAGGCATGGTGCAAGTTCAAGCCTCGGGCGCAATCTGTTTTGCAACAAAACGCCCAGGTGGAGCCTGCGTATGGTGAACTACAAGGTGGAACCGGAACCAGAATCAACTTACAAGAATCGACACATGCGCACTATAAAAAGCTTTCAAATCTACATGTCACTGGGACGCTGGAGTGCAAAAATAACAAAGTTGAAACTATCTTATGGGTTTCTGTGAATATGCCTGTTTGTCTACTACATTTTGCGGAATGGACACACCTACAGAGAAGACAGCTAGCATACCCAGACATAATTGAAATGCAAATTGAAAAGCAGACATTGGACATAGGATGCTGTTGCGGAGACAGTTTTTTTTTTCAATAGGCTGTTCAACATCGCGAAAAAGCTACAAGGAATGAGAGGCTAATACCAAAATGTTAGGAAACCAAACCAGAATACCAAAACATGCTTGAAATATGGTACAGAAAAGCATGAGAGGGCACACATTGCATATCCCAAGTTAGGCTGCTCCTGAGAAGTCTGGGGTGGGGTCCACATTGCTTGCATTTAAGTCAGGACTTGTGTCGACCCTGCAGCGTAGACGACACAACTTGATAAAATTAAACATGTTCACTATGACTGGATACTCCTATATTCGGACTGGTTCACGAATTCTTTTTTTCAGTTCGGTATTTAGTTGAAATCTTGAACAACTCAGTGTGGCCTGGTTTTAGCTGATTATGTTACAAGACTCTTGTAATTTAAGCTCTGACAGAACTGGTTGGTCGAGGCTGAGATGGGCAAATGAGCCTGAATGGGCACTTAGGTTGTTTCCCTTGACCCTTATATTGCAGTATTTTGTGCAAACAGTGTAGATCATGATCAGACAACAAAACTCACAGAGAATGAGTGTAACAGCAAGCGGTTATCAATTATCCATCTATTCCTTAAACGGGGTGACTAGACGCTTCGAACAACAGTAGAGTGCAAAAACGCAACAGTGAAATAACAACACCAAAACACCGCCTTAGAACGGTCTGTAGCACAAGCTACTGGGAGTGAGGGTGTCGGGATAGGGGCTTAAAAACCCATTTAATATGACAAGGGGTTTGCAATAAGAGAGCAAATTCTCGTAATAAGCCGCCATAATCTACGTTTGGATTAGAAATGAGGATGTATAAAACATTGTTAACTGAAATATTCTAGTTCCACGGATATGAATGATACTATTATATAGCCCATAGCTGTGTTATCTTTATGCATTTAAGATCGAACAGTTTTGGCGGTAACCCTGCTAGCATTCTACATAAATCTACAGCGGGCCGTTAGCGGCCCGTCAGCTACCCTGACGGGCCGCTAATGGCCCGCTGTAGATTTATGTAGAATGCTTACTGGGAAGACAGTCAAGTTCGTTGCCTCACCCTAGCGCATGCCTTCGGTATCTGACCTACGCCTTTGCTCATTAAGGGGAACGGGAACACATGACAGATTTTCCCGCCATTTTTCAGAGGGAGACAACTTTTGGATCTTACAGTTCGCTTTTCTATAAGCTCTGACCCACAGAAGAAGGTGTCAACGCTTTAAGGAAAGAATCTGCTCCTCTTCATTTAAGAGTTGACCCCTATTGACATGGGAGACAAACATCTTTTGCA
The DNA here is from genome assembly GCA_963580285.1 of Lucinisca nassula. Taxonomy (NCBI): domain Eukaryota; kingdom Metazoa; phylum Mollusca; class Bivalvia; order Lucinida; family Lucinidae; genus Lucinisca; species Lucinisca nassula. The sequence goes on along the minus strand of OY757015.1, from coordinate 37,436,849 downwards.
GGAGTTGCCTCCCATAAAGGTGTTCTCATTCCCCTTAAGAGCATGGATGACTTATCGGCTCGTATTTTCAGGGAAGAAGAGCCTCCGTGACCAATGGGTAAGAGTGCTGACTCTTAATCATAAGGTCTCTCACCGCTGTGGTTCGCGCATCCTCGGGCCGAATTTGCAACGGAAGGTCATGTTTGTTTTTCTTAGGGTACACCGGTTTTTGCCCACCTCTAATTAACGACCGACTCGAAATAAGTGAAAGGGCAGTAAAATCAAAACAAACAAAAATAATAATATAAAACGAAATCAGGGAAGTGTATGCATATCCAATATTTCATGTTACTGTGCGTTTTGGTATGGATTTAATGGGCCCCCGCCCATCGGCTTTGAAGAAATAAATTGAGCTGCCTGGTGCTTCCACGCATGCATCTCCTATATTTCGTGTTAATGTGCCTTTTGGTATAAATTTCCTTATGACTCTTCATGGGCCCCCACCAATCGGGTTTGAAGAAAACGATTGGGCTGCATGGTGCTTCCACGCATAGCCGATGCCGACTGAATACTGGTAAACCGCGTACAAGGTCACAACCAGCCCATGTAAAGTGGTGCGAGTCGCACATTCCATGCATATACACCTACATGTATACCAGGTAAAAATCCCACAAAAGTGATAGCAACGTCTCTAAAGTAACCTAAATGGTGATGACGGGGACTTTAAACCTCAAATCAAACAAATAACTGATTGCAATCTTTGTATAGGCACAGGTCCGATCAGACGCGGCGTCTGATTAGGCGTTGCACTGTTTGTTTGTCATATTAAAGAAATTCTAGTCTTATAGAGTGGGCTATTTTTTCTGATCCGTTGGCATTAATGATTCCATTGCTGAATTTGAAAATGTTTTTAGGGTCACTGATGGGACCTGACTGTCTAAGAAAACTCCACTGTTTGCAATTCTGTTTCGTAGCCTTTGCTTCCAAGGGATCACCTTTTCATACAACATTAACAATTTTGTTACCAAATGGAATCTTTCTCCTTAAATATAGCAGGAGTCCATTTAAAAATTTAGGGCTGTCAGGTTGTTTTTTTTTTCTTCATGATGTATTTGGAAAATGGCTAAACTTTTTGCAAACAGGGGAGGCCTTGATCAGACGCCGTGTTCTGTGGCGTCTGACATCACGATAACAAGTCCGTGAAACGAAGACCCCACTAAACCCCATTTTATATAGGGAAAAGTGGGGTGTAAGGGGGTAAACATTATCTGCCTTATTTTTGCTCCAAACCATAGATTGTGGGTACTCGTTAGAACCGCCTCATTGAGGCGGTTCTAACGAGCACCCACAATCTATGCCGAAAGCAGAAATTAGAAAGATGTTATCATTTTTATCTAATATATTTGCCTTCTGACACCATGTTGGACGCCATTATTTCACACGGCCATGTTTTCCTAATGATCTGGGCCTGCGTGGTTTGCCGGGCTACCCGTTAGGGGGTTTCTGGTACTAAATAGGTTAAATGTTCTGTTTCGTGAAGATGCCATGTTGTATGTAGTAATGGTTTGCCTCGCTCGGTCCCATCCTGTCTGTGTGAAAAAGTCGGACTATATTGAGTTGTATTCAATTACATAATTACAGTGCTTATCTTGCCACATTCGGGAAGATCAGATGTTTTTTTTTTTTTTTTTTTTTTAATAAATTTTGTGGAAGATTATCCGAAATAGAGAGAATACAGGCATTTTTCTTGGATTAGGGAACTTATTTCTTAAATTTCTTAAATAACAGGATGAAGAACAGGGCAAATAAAAGGTGAGTTAGGAGGCCTTCATGCGGTCTGAACAAATGACTTATCTTAATCGCGACGGAAGTATGGGCGAGGATTGTGGCCACGTAAAATCGATTTAGCCCCCCCCCCCCCCCCCCCGGTGGAATTCGTTTCCGCTGACCGTTCAAAGGCGATTCTTCTGTCGCGGTTTATTTTTGTTATGGTTTGTCTTTGGGTGTTTGGGTCGCTTATATTTTTTTTTTGATAGCCTATTGGCCATTTTGTGGGAAAGTGACTACCCTTTGGCTTTCCGCTGTTGGTGTTTCCGTTGGGGTCTGTTTTTTCATGTCTGTGTTTCGTTCCCTTTGGTGTCTCTGATGGATTAATTGTATCGATACCTGATCATTGCCTCAATTCTATTATGGAAAAATTCGATACGCGTGATCACCTGCATGCATCGAGTTGTTTTGGTTTGTAGCGTTTTAGCTATGCCATATCTGTCAGGCAGGTTAATTTCAGCGAAAGGACTTTCTAACTACATCCACAAGGAGTTTACAAGAAACGGGAACCAGGAACTAGGATTTGGTACAAAATGGAACTCACAACGAGGCACTGGTTGAAGGTCAGGCAGCGGAAGACATATTTTTGAATATGTTGTAGAAGGGGTTATCCTTTGGAAGCAAGGAATACACCACAGAACTGGAAAATATGGAGTTCTGGGCCCGATTAATTAGTTTCGGCCATTTCGGCCTCATCAGTGAGGATATCCTGGATAAGGGTCGTTATTTTACTTGTGTTTACAGCTCCTGGTTACATGCACTATTCTTCTGGACGTTTTCCGACCTGGGTACCAGGCATGGTTCCAACAGCAGCCCCAGGCGCGACGTATGCTCCTAATAAGATTCCATCACCTGCTCCGGGACAAACATATGCGCCTGGGATGTACCCTACCTGGGTACCACCGGGCGTTGCACCAGCATCGTCCCTTAAAGAACCGGAGAGAACAAGAAACAATTTTCCAGAGACTTGGGTGTGGGAAACAATTATATCTGGGTATGTTAGGCTAGTCTGCAAGAATTAGAATAAGTTATGACATCAGCACGAAGAAATACAAGTAATGTAGGTACATCTTCCCGATATGTTCTAGAGAAATGGTGCACATCACGATAACAAGTCCGTGAAACGAAGACCCCTCTAAACCCCACTTTATATAGAGAAAAGTGGGGTTAACGGGGTATACATTATCTGCCTTATTTTTATTCAAAAACATAGATTGTGGGTACTCGTTAGAACCGCCTCAACGAGACGGTTCTAACGAGCACCCACAATCTATGTTGAAAGCAGAAATAAGAAAAAAATTATCATTTTTACCCCAAATTTGTGCCTTCCAACACCATGTTGGACGCCATTATTTCACACGGACATGTTTTCCTTATGAGTTATCACATACTAATAGTCATAGCGATAACACATCCGTGTGATATAGAGAGAATCTTACATGAGTGTTCATGTATTATTGAATTTATTGAACGAGTTGAGGAAAAGGGATTAGCCTCGCATTTTATCCCTTTTCCTCAACTCGTTCAATAAATTCAATAATACATGAGCACGAATGCAAGATTATGTTTATCATATAACATTTATAACGGAATTCATTCACGATTGTTTTACATAAATGTCAATATTCCGCCATTAGTAAACGCGACGTCGTTAAGGACGTAGTACATGTAACGTTACGGAGTGTATCTAACTAATTTGCATATTTAATCCACTAGTGGGTTATCGAGTTTATTACATGGCCTTATTACACAATTAGACGCGACGTCATATGATATAGTGCATTCTTTCATGCCTGAAAAAGGTAATTTTTTAATGAAAATGTGATATTTTTCCTATTTATACCCCAAACATAGGTTTTTGGTTCTCGTTAGGACCGCCTGATGAAGGCGGTTCTAACGAGTACCCACAACATATGTCTTCGATCAGAATTAAGGAAAATAATGTTTTTCCCCTTAAACCCCAGTTTTTACTACATAAAATGGGGTTTAGGGGGTGTTCATTACACGGACTTGTTAGCCTGATGGTATTTGCGTACTATGCATTACGATTACATCCGTGAGACATAGTGCATTTTTTCACATCTCAATAATTGCTACTTTGATGATGAATATTCGTTATATATATTTCTTATTTATAGGTTGTGGGTGCTTATTAGGGCCACCTGCAAACAAAGGTTGTTGATGCTCGTTAGAACCGCCTTGTTGAGGCGGTTCTAACGAGTACCCACAACCTATGTCTTTGAGCAAAATTAAAAAAAATATTAATGTATATCCCCTTAAATCCCAGTTTAGGGGTTTGGGTGGGGTAAATCGTTTCACGGATATGTTCACAAGACTATAATATAACAGTGTCAAGGTGAACCGGAATAGGCACTTTTTCTTTTTTGCAGACATTTTAGATGCACATCAGATGACTTCTTAAGAAACCATCTGATCAGTATCTACAATGTTTAATAATCTGTCCCAGAATTTAGAGGAAAAATACGCCAAGTAATCTGATTTGTTTGTTGCCAAGATTAATATATCCATTACTGTTAAGGGAGTTTGACACCTATAACATATGTTCGCAGTGTATACCCATGTTTGAAATTCTCTTTGAAAACGACACGGTACATGTTCATTTATCTCTTAATAGGCATCAGGTAAACACGACCATGTAAAACATTCATGTAAACCCAACTTTATTTATAGAAAATGTAGGGTTTGTATTGCGTATATATATGTATATCAATTTGTGTGTAGAACCTAGAGAGAAAGTTGGGCCCATCGAATCGATATTAACTACCCAGTGGTTCTCACTTATGACCGTCCTGAGGCGGTGGTTCTAATGTTGTTTATTAGCCCACCTGGAGCGAACCTCCAGGTCAGCTAATGCCTTGGCCAGTCGTCCGTCGTCCCTCGTCCGTCCGTCCATCCGTCGTCCGTCGTTAGCTTGTCACATTTCTACATCGCCTCCTGAACCGGAAGTCAGATTCAGCTGATACCTCGTGGGAAGCATCATGTTGACATGGAGATTCAGACTTGCTAAATTGGTTCCATTCGGATTTCCAAGATGGCCGTCATGGCAGCCATATTGACATTCTTCAAGCGACATCAGCATCCAAACCAAAGGTCGAATTGAGCTTAAACTTGATGGGAGGCATCAGGGTGACATGGTGATTCAGATTTGCTAAAATCATTCCATTCGGATGTCCAAAATGGCCGCCATGGTGGCCATCTTGAAATTCGTCAAACAACATCTCCTCCAACACCAAAGGTTGAATTGAGCTGAAACTAGATGGAAGGCATCAGAGTGACATGGAGATGCAGATTTGCTAAACCGTTCCATGGCGGCCATCTTGAAATTCTTCAAACGACATCTCACCCCGAACTAAAGGTCGTATCGAGCTGAAACTTGATGGGAGGCATCGGGGTGACATGGAGATTCAGATTTGCTCAAATCGATCCGTTTCAATACCCAATATAGCCACCATGGTGGCCATTTTTTAAATTCTTCAAACGACATCTCCTCCCGAACCAAAGGTCGAATTGAGCTGAAACTTGATGGGAGGCATCTTGAGCTGAAATTTGATGAGAGGCATCTAGATCACATGGAGATTCAGATTGGCTAAAATCGTTCCATTCTTATATCCAAAAGTGCCGCGATGGCGACCACATTGAAATTCTTCAAACGACATCTCCTTCCAAACCAAAGGTTGAATTGAGCTGAAACTTAATGAGAGGCATTAGGATGACAAGGAGATTCAGTTTGCTAAACACGTTCCATTCCGATATCCAAGATGGCCGCAATGCCGGCCATCTTGACATTCTTCAAACGACATCTCCCGAACAAAAGGTAGAAATGGGAGGATGGGAGGCAGCGGGGTGACATGAAGATTCAGATTTGCATAACTAGTTCCGTTCTGATATTCATTCATCAAAAGACATCTCCTCCTGAACCAAAGGTCAAATTGATCTGATAGTTGATGTGAGGCATCGGGGTGACATGGAGATTCAGATTTGCTAAAATCGTTCCGTTCAGGTATCCAAGATTGCCGCCTTGGCAGCCATCTTGAAATTCTTCGAACGTCACCTCCTCCCAGATACAGAATTGCTAAAGGCAATGTGATCTGGTAGACAAAATGGCAACCAAGGCGAATGTAAAATTTGATAAGCCTCGTCCAGGTAAGCGATTCTGGCCGACTCTAGCCTCTAGTTTTAAATGTAGCTTTGTCGGATTTTCCGAGGGAGCTCTTCATATTGTATGTGCTTATGGTTGTGTTTTCTCATTATTATAGAGATCAACCATATTTTTTCATGCATTAAGATTTGCCGGGTTCCGAGAAAGCTGTTTGAACATGAGGCCGCTAGGCCGAATGTTCAAATATCTTCCCAGGGATCCGGCAAATGTTAATGCAATGAAATAACCATGAAGATCGTTGTTCTTGCATAGCGACGATTCCGACAGCAAATTTTGACAAAAACGCCCGAAAACTCCATATAAACTCCATATTAACTCTTCAAATGCGACCGGCGAACCAACATGGCGGCCAGTTTAGTATGTTGTTTACAATGACGTTGTTACGCAGTAACCATCTTACATCATCATAGAACCCTAAAACGCTACGTTCAGGGCGATAATGTAACATCGCTCAAAGTAAGGTAACAAAGCAAGGTTCGTCTTGTGATATCAAAAGCTCAAAATCCATGTTCAAACAGCACTCGAATTTCATGATTTGAACATGGCCTTTACTGATGAGCTCGGCTTTCGGTCCATTTGACAATTGCTTCAAACAGCCATGCGCATAGATATTTATGCAAGAATATTGCCGTCTGTTTGAAGCCATTATGTGTACGTTACGTTGAGCGACGTAACGTTATCGCCCTGTGCGTAGCGTTTTAGGGTTCTGTGATGTCAGAGGGTTACTGCATGGCAACGTCGTTGTAAACAACATTCTGAAATGGCCGCCATTTTGGTTTGTCTGTCGCATTTAAAGAGTTTATATGGAATTTATATGGAGCTTTTGGGCGTTTTCATCAAAATGTGCGGTCGGATCCGTAAGTTATGGAAGAACAACGATCATCCGTGGTTATTTCATTGCAAAAACATTTGCCGGATCCCTCGGAAGATATTTGAACATTCGGCCTAGTGGCCACATGTTCAAACAGCTTCCTCGGGACCCGGAAAAACATTTGCCGGATCCATCGGAAGATATTTGAACATTCGGCCTACCGGCCTCATGTTCAAACAGCTTCCTCGGGACCCGTCAAATGTTAATGCATGAAAACCCATGGTTGATCTCTGTATTAAGTTCCATTACATGTGCCTGTTGCATTTGATCACCATTTGTGGGGAAGAGGGGGCTAGTTACTGTGCTGTTTGTGATTCCTGTTTTGTTTCTTTCCTTTTTGTTTTCTTGATTGTTATTTACTATTCTTCTTTGTGCCATTGGTAAGCTGTTTTTGTTTGTTTATTTAACGCCCCCGTCAACACTGTAAAGGTCATTTTGGAGACGTTGCTTCCAAATTTGGGGGACTTTCACCCGACATTGAGATGAAATGACATATCAAGCTCTGTCGCTCAATTAAACCAATAGGGTTTATAAGCATGGACGGGCCGACTCGCACCGCTTTGCCTGGGCAGGCTTAGATCCTCTAAGCGGTTTACCAGTACTCGTGTGCGGGTCGGTTTCAGCTCTGCGTGGAAGCATCATGCAGTCCATATATTTCTACAAGCCCCGATGGGTTGGGGCCGTTGATAGGCTGTAATCTTTTATTGTGGCTTTTACTGGTCATCTGCTTCTATATTTTCTACAAGGACATGCATTTTCCCTTGTTTTGCTTAAAATGGAGATATTGGGTACTCGTTAGAATGGAAGAGTACTTTAGTAGCCTATGTTTAAATGTTTCAGTTCCGCTCAGTGGTTTCTATATTTAACCCTTGACCAGCTGATTATTTAGATATGCCACACCTACCACTGCTTATCGAACAATCAGATTTCTTGATGAAGATCATTGCAACAAATTCTTAAACTGAATGACAAGCAATGAAGATCCTGATCAGATGGCTTCTTCAGAAGCCATCTGATCTCGATCTACATTGTTTGAAAGATAAGACATGAGTGAGTGTTTGAGTTTGTCGTCCCGCCAACAGCTAAAGTCATACGGAGACGGGACCTAGGTTTAAAGACTCATCTGAAAGTCTGGAGAAGCCCGGGATCGGTCCTTCGACCCAGTGTCAGGATAATGTAACTGGGTTTGGTATCATGTAATGTGTCTGCGAGATGATACTTCAGTGAGGCAGCACTATAAAAGTGAGCATTGAGCTCCCTGTCGCAACCAGACACCGTCGTGATATGACTGAAAAATTGTTGAAAGCGACGCTAAACCCGAATTCACACACACACACACCTCCCCAATACAGTTATATCTCAAGTATATCTCCTTTGAATAAACATACAGATGTTTTTCGAATTCGTCTCCAGTTAGACAGAGAATTTCACAGCCGTGGTCATTTCATATATTATTTATGAAGCGAGCTTTCGGTGACTTTCAAAATTCCATAAGTGTATATTTCTCTTTTTATCATATTGCACGGCCCATCAATGTTGGGTGTAAAGGCTTATTTTCGGATTTGAAGCAACATCAAGTTATTGGTCGATTCATGTTCTTTAGAAACTCTCTAATTTACATACATGTAGGTCGCGGGCCGTGAATATATAGCTGCAAAAGTTGGTTACGATTTACAATCGAATTTTATTGGCTAAAAAGTTCAAAATATCTTTACGAAAACACGCCTATACAAATATATAGCAAATTTAACCGCAAAAAAACGAACATTTGTGATATTTTCATATTTCTGCTCAAAATATAGATTGTAGGTACCCACAATCTATATTTTAGAGCAGATATGAGAAAAATAAGGTTTATCCATGTAAATTCCAGTTCTATATAAAAGTGGGGTTCAAGGGGTCAGAATTATATAGGCGTATTTTCAAGATGATTTTCAATACATAACATAGACCGCCCCCACCCATCGGTGCTTGAAAATATAGATTGGCTGCATGATGCTTCTATGCAGAGCTGAAACCAACCGCACATGTGTGCTGGTAATCTGCTTAGAGGTTCTAAGTATGCCCAGGAAAAAGGATGCGAGTTGGACCGTCCATGCTTATAAACCTTATTGGTTTCATTGGGCGGCCGGGCTTGAGATGTTATTTCATCTCAATGTCGGGTAAAAGTACCAAGAAATTGGAAGCAACCTCTCCAAAATGACCTATACAGTGTTGACATGGACGTTAAACCTCAAATCAAAAACATAACGTAGATGACATTACGTTCGGCGCCACTTACCACTTGTTATTACACTTGTGCAATAATGAAGTTATCATATAATGGACACTGACGTTCTATGAAATTTTTTTCGCTTGGATTTTTCAGGGCCGACGGGTCTGCTTCATTCACTACGGAAGCACCAGACACAATAACGTCTTGGGTAGCTACAGCATTCTCGGTAAACCCAACCTCTGGACTCGGCATATCGGCATCTCCAGCTAAGGTACAATGACAGAAGTGTTTTTTTTTTGGTCGGCGCCTCCTCCCCTATTCGACCCCATCTTTTTTTACATAACGTGTAATTTATGTACATTATATTCGGTCTGCGTCACTCAGTGCGTATGTATGTATGTATGTATGTATGTTTGTATGTATGTATGTATGTACGTATGTATGTATGTATGTATTTATGTATGTGTGTATGTTTGAGCTAAATACTATGTAGGGGTACGCGGTTGTGACAACATTGACCTGCTAGGATAGGCCAGGACTAAAGGCGACCCTGGAAACCATTTGTCCTAACCCTACAGTTAGCATATAAATACCAACACAACCGAATCGCCCAAACACAGTAACTGCTCCCTCGACTTTATTATTAGAAGTGGTCGATTTTAAATACACAGCATTATATAGCATAGCCGTCAGGTTATCAATTCCGTGTGATGAAACCAGCAAGAATTATCGCCCTCGATGTTTTTCGTTTGTATGTATATGTATGTTTATTATAATTATTATTATTACTACTACTATTTCGTCGATATGCTCGTTGCTGCCATAACGTTCTTCCAAAATCGACATATCATTATATCTCATGTATTTACAAATTTGCAAACTGAGAAATATCAATAAAACTGGAAAATTGGAAAAACCCTTATAAAATAGACGTGAAGGCAATGATTTAACCCCACTTTATATGGAGCTTAATTGGGTTTACAAAGGTAAACATTTACTCATTATATGTGCTCAAAATCATAGATTGCGATGCTCGTCTGAACCGAGCTCAGGAATGTATAAAAATGTTTAAAAATGTTTATTCCAGGGATATAAAAGAAACCACTTTAGTACACTTACATGTACAGTCGAACTTCGATGGCTCGAACCCCTTTGGGACCATGGGAATTTGTTCGAGACAGCGGTAGTTCGAGCCACTGTTGTATACTTCAAGAAAATATAACGGGGGTATTTTTGGACTTCTTTTCGGTGTTCTGTAACATAAATGTATGCTGTGTGTACTCATTAGAATCGCCTCATTGAGGCGATTCTAATGAGTACACACAGCATACATTTGCAAGATAAAAGTCGAAAATCTTCTCAATTATCCCACACGTTTGCTTATGCAGAGGAATCCCCTAGGGACTCAAAGACGTGTTCGACTCAGCCATGGTAAACGAGCCATCGGTGTTCGAGCCATCGAAGTTCGACTGTGTATGCTATCGTGGTGGATTTTAACATGGATCTAAAAATAAAATGTCAAGTACATTTGGATAACATATACATATGACATAGTGTATTAGTTCATGATTTTAAATCTGTCCCATCTAAGAAGAAAATTTTGACTATTTTGGTTTTTTCGATTTTAGGTGCTCACTGGAACAGCCTCACTGAGATTTTATTTACCATTTAGTTGTTGGATTAATAAACAATTCTGTTTTCTGAAATTGACAGTAATGCCTCATTCGCTTGATCTGAAAATATGTTTCATTACATACATTGCCTGTGCTCGATAGAACGGTTCCAGCGAGTAGCCACACTCCTTTATTGTGTGGAAAAGGAACAGAATATATACCTTCATTTCTATCTATTGCTCGGAGTTGATAATGTTATAATTGGAAAGGAAACATATTTTACCATAAATAAGGTTGGGAATAGTTTTACTTTAGTTTCCTATATTTCAATTTATCATATGACGTCGCGTCTGAGAGTGTAATAACGCCATGTATTATTTTCGATAATCCACTGGTGGATTAAATATGCAAATTAGCTAGATACGTTCGGTAACGTTACATGTACGACGTCCTTAACGACGTTGCGTTTACTAATGACGAAATACTGACATTTTTGTAAACAATCGTGAATGAAATGCGTTTTAAATGTCATATGATAAATAGAATCTTGCATTCGTGCTCAAGTATTATTGAATTTATTAAACTCGTTGACGAAAAGGGATAAAATGCTCGGCAAAGCCTCGCATTTTATCCCTTTTCCACAACTCGTTTAATAAATTTAATAATACATGAACACTCGTGTAAGATCCTCTATATTCTCTTTTCAGTTTAAAACATTCCGACCATTCTTTGTCAGTCTCAACTTGCCATACTCGATTATCAGAGGGGAAGAGGTGGTTCTACAAGCCAACATTTTCAACTACATGGGACAAGCACTTGACGTAAGTCTTATTTTCGATAGTCTCGATTTACATTAAGAAAACATGTCCGTAAGAAAAAATGGCGTCCAACATGGTGTCAGAAAATGATAACTAGAATACTGTCGATGGCGCGCCATCGCAAATCCCCACGCTTTCTACAGAGGGGCCAAGTACCGAAAACCCCTCACCCTGGGCCCTAATTTGACTCCATGGTCAAAATATTACCTGTATTATATTCTACTAATCATGCCCTTCAATTTCATATGCCACATGACTATGTTCCAAAAAACTTAAATTTTGACCCTTAGACCCCTCTCCCAGGGCCCCAATCTGACCCCAGGGTCAAAATTTTACTTGTAGTTTATTCTACCCATTATCCCCTTCGCATAGATATGCAACATGACTATGTTCTGAAAAACTTTAATTTTGACCCCCACCCCCCCCCCCCCAAGTCCGACCCCAAGGGTGTGACCTAGGGGTCACAGCCAAAATCCCGTTCAATATGTTTTACTTTTTTCATAACTAAGTACATATGCAAAGTTTGGCATCAAAATCTTCAAAATTGACTTTGTAATTGAATTTTATTGATATTTGACCCTTTGACCCCTCCTCAGGGCCCCTGGGGGGCGGGGACAAAAAAATGTGCTCTTGCGCAAGCCATTCATGTAAGCAACTCGCATACCAAATTTGGTTGAATTCCGGCTAACGGTTTAGGAGGAGATAGCCGGACAGACAGACGGACAGACAGACAGACAGACAGACAGACGGACGGAGGCGATTGCAATATCCCCACTTTTTTTAAAAAGTTTATTGAGTACCCACAATATATGTGTAAAAGCAAAAATAAGACAGATAATGTAAACCCCCGTAAACCCCACATCTCTTTATATAAGGTTGGGTTGAGTGGGTCTTCGTTTCACGGACTTGTTATCGTGATGAATAGATTTGCTCTGTCTCTTTCCCCTTTCTCTCTCTCTCTCTCTCTCTCTCTCTCTCTCTCTCTCTCTCTCTCTCTCTCTCTCTCTCTCATATACGATTACGGTAACTTTAACGTTGATCTTTTCTATACCAGATGTTATGTTAAAATATAATATCTGACAGAGTTGCTTTCATTGCGCCAGTCCTAGAAGGGGGTTGCTTTATGACAAAGACAATATTGATTTGAACAGTACATCTTGGTTCTTTTTTTTTTTTTTTTTTTGCCATAAAATAAATTTATTTATTATGCAAATTAGACAACAGCACCAGCTGTACTTAAGAGCATTTTTCATTTATCACAAGAGTAAATATAAAAATCGCCGAATGGCCGGTTTATTGATCATGAAAAAGGCTTGAAGGAAATGGGAGTAGGGGTTGAAAAACATCCATCTAGTCTTGCAGCTTACCTGTTCCAAGGCTGTCTGTCTCTAATATACTAATTTACTTTATGCTGTTTGTAAGCGTACATCAAAGCACTTGTGACCTAGAATACTTGTGATTGCTCGCTAGTTGGGAGGGTCATTTGGGTGACATGAAGATGTTGTATATCTTGCTTCACTTGGGCGTCTAACTTATATTGGCTTACATTTGGCCAAGTCCTGCTGTACGTGAAACAGGTCAGCGTAGAGGGGATGGTTATTTCCTCAGTTTCTGTACCTCCATTTATTTTCATCCTTCTCTCCTGTCCTTTTCTTTTGTCTCCTCTAATGTATTTTTTCTCTTTGCTCCCTTTCCCTGGAAAAAGACACAAATTGGCCAACGAGGGTTGACGTGTCGTGAAACCCCAACACAACCGATCAATCAATCCGTGCTTGCTAGTGACGAAATCTGTCGCACATGTGCACCCTGTACAGGACAGCCCAACCGAGCAACTTTTAAAGTCATGACGTTCCAAATTATCGGATAACGTCGGCGTTCTGTATCAGCGGCGTTAACTGATTAGTCAGCTATTCAAAAGTTTAAAAGTCTATAACTTCGTTTATTTTATTAATAGAAATCTCAAGTATGGATATGGGTTTCTAATGCAATCAAAAGAAATGTTTTGGTATCAAATTTTTTACTTTGGTACAATTATTTTACCTTTTTTTACTCCATCTGTCCTGAAGAAAAAAAAAACAATCAAGTAGTCATATTCAGGTTGCATGTGAGAAACAGATTCAGCCATTGTTGTTTTGTGGGGACAGTGAATCCCACGCTTCGAATCTAGGGGACACGTTGAAAACTCGGGAAAGCCTGGTTTTCCACGTTACCACTGGACCCTTCGGATGGGATTTCTTTGTTCTCATGAATTCTTAATTTCTATTTATCTCAGATGCGTGCAATTTTCCTGAATTTTTGTGAGATCGTCTCCAAACAAGTCAAACTTGTTTATTAAACGCTTTTAAGTCATTTTCTGTCACCGGTCCCGATAGCTCAGTTAGTAGAGTGTCCGCTCCGGGGAACGGGAGGTCACGGGTTCGATCCCGGGCCGCGACATACCAAAGTCGTTAAAAGTGAGCATTGAGCTCCATGTCGCAACCAGACACCGTCGTGATATGACTGAAAAATTGTTAAAAGCGACGTTAAACCCCAATTCACACACACACACACACACACACACACACACACACATTTCTTGTCAATATGCACAAATCTACGTGCAGGCATATAAATACGCTGTGCTGTTTGAATTGCATCCGGTTTTCTTAGACAGAGGAGAATAAAAGAATAATTATTATTATTGTTTTTTTTTCCGACAGAAACGTTTCTTAAGAAAATTATACAAAAATATATCAAAAATATAGAAACAGATGACCAGGAAAAGCCACAGTCAAAGATTTCAGCCTACAAATGGCAACAAACACAATTTCTTTCTTCTTTTTCACAGGATGAATTGTGACGACTTAAGATTTCTATTGTTTTGTGTTTGTAACACATTATTAGAGAAGAACCAAGCTGGTTTCTTAACTTTATTTGTCTACAAGAACTACTGAACATATAACAGAATATCATGCATACATTATGAGATGCTAACAAGACTGACACATGTATATTAGCTAGTGGGAGGAGCTTAGAGGCGGTAATGGTTTTTGCATTATCCAAACATCTCCCCCTTATTGAAAACTTATGACTTTCATCAATGTAACGTAGATAAAGTTCTCTGACAGTTTTACTATTTCAAAGTCATGCCGTGAACACAGAAAGGTTGTAAATCCTATTCGGCTTAAAAATTCTAGTCAAACATCAAGACATTAATTGGCTATATTTATGAGTTTTGTTAGATTATATCGAATCGTGACTGAAATACAAGTCTTACATGTGTTCTTGTGGTTGATAAGAATTTACAGTTTGTTCCAGTGCATAATTTTAACACCAAGTTCCCAAGAGATAATGTACATTAGTACCACTCAGCATACCTCTGCGGGGGTTTAATCTGTCTGCCACATCGTTTTTTATTTCGATGCTGTCCTGTATCAAGTTCCTGCGGTTTCTGCGAATTTCCCGTGTCGATATTTTGTCCCATGTTTGCCTTATTTTCTCCCATGTTTCCCTGATCATAGTGCGAGGGAATTTTCTGAAGATGAACACGGTTTCGCCTGTAAGTTCCGTCATTCGTTTTTACCGTATATGTTCTGTTTTCTGTATCACCATCAACTACTGTCCCTTCTTTTTGCCACCGTTTCTCACTGTCAAGTTTAATCCGTACTTTGTCTCCGGCAGCCAAATTTGGGAGTGGATGGGCTGCGTGTCTCCTATTGAAGAAGAATGTTTGATTTCCCTTCGATTTGTCATGATGTATTTTCACAAGGTCATGACTTGGCCACTTAGGTCTAAGTTTTTCTATAGCACACGGTACATGTATCCGGATTTGTCTACCTATCATTAGTTCCGAAGGACTATAGCTGGTAGCTACGGTCGGTGTACAAAGATAGGTTCTTAGTGCACTGTACGAATCCTTTTGTTTGAGAATGTTTTTAGCGATTTTGACGCCTGCTTCTGCAGCACCATTGGCCTGCGCAAAATAAGGAGAACTATATGTTACTTTAATGTTGTTTTCCCGTGTAAAGTCCTTAAAACACTTGGCTATGAACTGAGGGCCGCCATCGCACGTGATTTCTTCAGGGTCTCCCCAGCGCGAAAACATGTTTTTCATTTTGTCCACTACACGTTCACTGGTCAATGTACTCAGATATCCAATGTCTATGTATTTAGAATATGTATCCATGACAATGAGGTACGTTTTATTGTTCAACTGGCATAAATCTGCTGCAACCTTGACCCAAGGTCCCGATGGTAGTTCTGACGGTTTCAGTGGCTCTCGACGCTGTGTAGGTCTAGATTCCTGGCAAAATGTACAATTTTGCACCTTTTTAGTTAAGTCTTTATTGATTGTCGGCCACCACACGCACTGTGCTGCAAAGTCTTTACATTTTGTGAGTCCCTGGTGCGACATATGCAGTTTGTCTAACACTTCTATGCGCTGGCTTACTGGAATAACGAGTCTATTTCTGTACATTAACAGACCATCAACAACAGAAAGTTCATTTCGAGCGCTGAAATACTCGTTGATAGAATCTGACAGATTTTTTCCAGTTTCTGGCCATCCTTTTCTCGTGAGCGAGATGACCTGCTGAATTTCTGAATCATTTAGCGTAGCATCGTAGATCATTTTCAAGCGCGTGTCACTAATTGGCATATAAGCACTTACTGAATCAACATACATATTCACCTCATTTTCAATTTTACAGTCGATTTGCTTTAACGGCGATCTAGATAAACAATCAGATACTATCATGTCTTTTGAAGTACCTTTTGAAAACTCTGCTATGCAATTAAATCTGCGTAATCGTAAAAGCAGCCTCTGGCATCTGATCGGTGCCCTGTCAATGTCTGTCTTATTAATTAACGGGATAAGAGGCTTATGATCCGTGATTAACTTGAATGATTCAAGGCCAATTAAATACCTAGAGAATTTTTCACATGCATAGACTAGGCTAAGACATTCCAGCTCGATTTGTGCCCATTTTTTCTCTGATTCCGTCAACGTGCGCGATGCGAACGCGATTGGTTTGAGCTCTTTGCCTTCCTGCATGTATATTGCTGCTCCGAGTCCGACACGAGAACTGTCTGCGCTAACTACAATGTGGCTATTTCGTTTATAAAACGCCAATGTAGGGGCTTCTGTGAGCAAATGTTTGACTTTTTCAAAAGCATTATTCTGATCAGGACCCCAATAAAAGGCTGTGTCGTCCTTAAGCAGGTCAGATATTGGGCTGATTATTGTTGATAAATTTTCTACATACCTTCCCAGGTAATTTATCATGCCAAGAACCCGTTTGAGTTCTGTTTTGTCTTGAGGGGGGTCTAGATTTCTGATTGCTTCCACCTTCTTTGGGTTCGGTGAGATACCCGATGCGTTAATAATATGGCCAAAGTATTCTAATTGGGTTTGTCTGAACAGACACTTGTCTTTGTTAAGTTTCAGACCTGCTTCATTTATTCTATGAAGTACAGCGGTCAACATTGCATTATGCTCTGCCATGTCTCGGCCATAAACAATAATGTCGTCCATAATAGCATCGACATTTTCCAAACCCTGCAACAGCTCAGTTATTTTTTTCTGGAAGATCGCGGGCCCGAGACTAGTACCCATTGGACATCTTTGATACGCGTAACGCCCGAATGGCGTTATGAACGTAGTAAGCTTAGACGATTCTCGCCGGAGGGGCAGTTGGTGAAAACTTTGAGCGGAATCCAACTTTGTAAATACAGTCATTCCTGCTAATTTCGGCGCGATATCGTCCAAAGTTGGTAACATGTAAAGTTCACGCTTGATCGACTCATTCAATTTTTTATAATCGACGCAAATGCGTACTTTGCCGTTAGGTTTTAAAACCGGTACCATCGGTGAACACCAGTCCGTCGGCTCCGAAATTTCAGTCAAAATTCCATCGCGAACCATGTTTTCGAGCTCTTCCTTTACTTTTGGCAAAAGTGGGAAGGGTATACGCCTAGCTGTACTGACGCTATACGGCTGGGCATCGGACTTAAGCTCTATTTTGACCGGCTCACAATTTATGAGTCCTGTTCGACCGAACACGGTTTCCGGGATTTCATCAATTCGCTTTACAAACTTTAACGCAGAGGACGCTCCTCGGCTGAGCAAATTAGCCTGGTCTTTGCCTGCTACTACATATATTCTAAACAAAAATTTATGCCCATTTCTGTACGTATCTGCAATAAAATACCCAAGACAATTTACATTACCCCCGGGGCTTTTCAGAATTGACAAGGCTTTTCGCAATGCCGGACGTTGCTTCAACGTTTTATAACATGATTCTGAAATGATTGATATATCTGCACCGCTATCAATTTTAAAAGCAATGTTTGACTTACAGATTTCAAGGTTAACGATCCATGGTTTATTTTCTGATTGATCACAATCAATTTCACACAATTCCAAGAAATAAGCACTGTCATTTAATTCCTCGTTTTGAATGCTTCCTACATTTTGTGCAATTTCGTGCACCTGCTTAGTTTTACAACACACTGCAAAATGATTGGGTTTATTACACTTTTTGCATATCTGTCCCATAGCCGGGCATTGTCTCTGGTTCCCGTGACGTCTGTTACATCGTGTACACTGGGGTAGATACCTCAGTTGCTTCCCTGTTGATTTCTGGGTTGGTCTCAGCCCACCCTGGGCTAGTGAGCGAGGTGTTGGTCTTGGTTTCGGCTGTTTCGGACGTGCTTTAGCTCCTCTGACTTCGTTGACTGTCGTCGGTTGTGTTTGGTCGCGAACTTGTGATTTTACAAGTTCCGACTGTCGAGCCATTGTTGAGGCGCTTTCCAGTGTTAAGTCATCTTTCAGCTGCATTTTCTCTGACAGTTCTTTGTCAAGAATTCCAATTACAATGACATCCCTAATTCGGTCGTTTTTGGCCGTCCCAAAGTCACAATTATCTGATAATACATAAAGGCTTCTTATGAACTGTTCTGCACTTTCGCCGCTTTGTTGTTTTCTTTGATTAAACTTTGCTCTTTCATGTATTACATTTTTTCTTGGTATGAAATGTTCATCAAACTTTTGTATGACTCCATCAAAGTTTTTTGACTCGTCGGCTGTTAGTCCGAAAGATTTCATTATATTTTCTGCGTCCATTCCCATGGCATAAATTAAACTAGACACCTGGATTTCACCATTTTCTTTATTCAGCTTTGTAGCAAGTCTAAATCTTAAAAATCTATTCTTCCAGTCTTCCCACCTGTTTGGCTGGCTAAAGTCAAATTCATTCGGCGGGGTAAATTTTGATGCCATTTTTTAATGTTTTTGAGTTTCACAGAGTTCTTCTAATTTTTCGTGAAATGTCATAAATTCCTTTGAATTTATTTTAATATATTCCCTTTGGAATGTTCTTTTGTTTCCCTTTGGAACAAAAAATATCCGACTTCTAACACCATGTTTTGTGTTTGTAACACATTATTAGAGAAGAACCAAACTGGTTTCTTAACTTTATTTGTCTACAAGAACTACTGAACATATAACAGAATATCATGCATACATTATGAGATGCTAACAAGACTGACACATGTATATTAGCTAGTGGGAGGAGCTTAGAGGCGGTAATGGTTTTTGAATTATCCAAACATCTATATAATCCCATACCTTTTTGGTCTGGACATTGTGTTATAACAATTTTGAAACTCTCAATTTCAGGTGGTGGTGACCTTGGAAAAGTCGTCTGATTTCAAGGTCATACTTGTAGATCAGTCTGGAAACAAGAACTACGTTGAACAAGATATTGTCAAAAACGTAAAGGTACGCTTTAAGTATTGTTTAGACAATCGATAAAAACAGTGATTATTGAAACTACTAAAAATATCTAAAGAATATTTGAATCTTACATGGGTGTGAGGAGTGGATAGAAAAATTCGTCCCGAGGGCCAATGTCCGGCATCCCGAATGATACTAGACACTGATCACGAGGGACTGGTTTTTCTATCCACCCCTAACATACATGTAGGATTTTTTTTCTTGCATACTTCCCATTTCTGAGCGTGGGTTTTTAATACTGCAGTCACTTCAGTTGCCGACGTCCGTCATATTGTGATTACACTACATTGATGTTTAGGGACGTCAAGTAACGTGCTGTGACGTCAACCTTAACGACGGTGCTTATGAGGTCGTATTCAACCAGTGCATTTATCAAACACGCAAGAATATTCGATTTTGGGTAAGAACACCAAGGTTGTGGGTATTCCGATGGGTACAAATTGCGCACCCCTTGTGGCTGATCTGTTCTTGTTTTGTTATGAAAGAGACTTCATGATGTCCCTTTCCGTTGAAAACCAATCTGAAATCATCGATGCCTTTAGCTCGACTCCTAAATATTTGGATGATTTATTAAATATTGACAATACCTATTTCTATGGTTTGATCAGTCAAATTTCTCCCTCAGAACTTCAGTTAAATAAAGCAAATTCTTCTGATGCCGACGCCCTTTTTTGGATTTATATCTATCTCTTGTACATGGGTTTGCTTCTTGCAAAACTTATGATAAACGCAATGATTTTGATTTTGAGATTGTAAATTTTACTTTCTTGGATGGTGATTTTCCTCTTGCGACTTCCAATGGCGTTTATATTTCGCAATTAATTCGATTTGGCAGAGTGTCTAGTCATGTAACTGACTTAACCACTCGTAATAAATTGTTAACTGCTAAACTTCTTCATCAGGGTTAACGTATCATAAACTACGCAAAGGCTTTTATTAAGATTATATAGACGTCATTCAGATATAATTTCAAAATTCAATGTTGGACTTGAATCTCTCCTGCAACAAGGTCTATCGGAACTCGAATTTAGTGGTGACTTCGTATATAAATTCAGAAACATATATAAATGCGATGACTTCAGCACCCAATTTCGTAAATCATTCTTAATCAATATAAAAAGATAGGGTACATCATAAATGTTATACGACAGACTGCATGCAGGGTTTTCAACCAAATCACAACTTTGCTTCCCTCTTTAATTGCATGCCAGTGGGTCAGATCACAGATTCCAGGACGGTTCTAGTGTAAAGGCTTACTGAGAATTAGAGTTTATCTAATTTTATGTAATGATGCTGTCTCTGGACGGATCCATCGGAGTCTAACTGCTGGTTCTTGCAGTCGAGTCCTCACCGTTGTTAAACCTCTGTGGTTGATTGGTTTTTGTGCTCACGGAGATGTTGCAGTGATGAGTTAGGAGGCCTTCGTGCGGACTGAATATATTTTTCTGTCTAAATCGCGACGGAAGTAAGGGCGAGAATTGTGGCCACGTAAACTCGAAGCACCCCCCAGTGGAATTGGTTTCACTGATCGTTCCAAGGCGTTTCTTCTATCGCTTTTTGTTATGGTTTGTCTGTGAGTGTGTGTATCGCTTTTATTATGTTGTTTTTGGATAGCCAATAGGCCAATTTGTGGGAAAGTAACTGTCCTTTTGGCTTCCCGCTATTCATGTTTCCATTAATGTCTTGTTATTTCATGTCTGTGTTTCTTTCTTTCCCTTTGGTGTCTCTGATTGGAGCTGTTAGTTAATTGTATCGATTCCTGATCATTGCCTTCACTTCTATTAAACTAACTGTTTATTTTATTTTGCTCAAGCATTTAAGTGAGCGGTTTCTTGCTGTCGAGTCCTCATCTTTGTTTCATCTCTGTGGTCGTTTGATGTTTGTGTTCACGGAGATGTTGTACTGATTAGTTAAGAGGCCTTCATGCGGACAGAACAAATTATTTGTCTAAATCGCGACAGATGTAAGGGCAAGGATTGTGGCCACGTAAAATCAATTAAAGCACCCCCCCCCCAGTGGAATTCGTTTCACTGACCGTTCCAAGACGGTTCTTCTGTCGTGGTTTATTTTTGTTATGGTTTGCCTTTGAATGTGTATGTCGCTTATATTATTTTGTTTTGGATAACCGACTGGCCATTTTGTGGGAAAGTAACTGTCCTTTTGGCTTTCCGCTACTGATGTTTCCATTAGGGTCTAGTTGTTTCATGTTTGTGTTTCTTTCCCTATGGTGTCTCTGATGGAAGCTGTTGGTTAATTGTACCGATTCCTGATTAGTGTCTTACTTTCTGTTTAGAACAGAAATTCTATCCCAAGCTAAAACTATGGATTTCCTTACCTCGTATGCAATAATTAATGTTCGTTTTGAATGGTTCCGGATACAACAGAGCTGTTAGCTTTGGACTGTATAAAAATGATGCCATTTCCATATAGTCTAATCTGTTTTGGTGTTCTATGGTAACCCCTTAACTGAACAAATGTTTAATTGATTACGGGAAGTGCTGATCAGTCATGTAGGCATTCGCCTTAGCCAAGTAATGATCGAGCATATTGATTAATCGGCGCACCACTAGGTCAGAATGCTACAAATAAGGTACATGTAGGTACTTATTGATAATGGAAGGTTATTTTTGCTGTAATTCTCCATGACAAAAACCTATATTGCGGGTATTTGTTACAATTGCATTAGTAAGGCGGTTCTAAAGAATATCCACAACATAGTTTTATATGGAGACCATAACCACCTGTATTATGAGTATTTATTGTAACCTTGCCTCTTTGAATTAAGTCTGATAATATTTATGGTCATATAATAAAAACAGAAAAATAATCTGAAATTAAATTTTTTCATACAAAATTTATAATTGGATGAAGTGATACGAGGAGAGACTTTGTCAAGTTTCATCGAATTGTTTATCATCATGATCGTATGATGTCGCCCTTTTTCAAAACATTATATGACTGTTGTGTTATAACAACGCAATTGCCCAGTCCGTGACAGCATTATCAAATTATTTTTGAAATTCTTCGGTAATACGATATTAAACCACTGTATGATAAAAAAATTTATTAATTACCTTGACCGCTTGTATGTAATTTTTGATCGTTTCATAAATTTCATTCGATATCACTACTCCATGAAAAATCCTCTATATATAACGATAATAAGTCAGATAAAAATTCTGGCATTTTTCAAATTTCCGCTCAAAACATAAAATATGAGTGCTCGTTATGAACGCTTGTATGTAATTTTTGATCGTTTCATAAATTTCATTCGATAACACTACTCCATGAAAAATCCTCTATATATAACGATAGTAAGTCAGATAAAAATTCTGGCATTTTTCATATTTCCGCTCAAAACATAAAATGTGAGTGCTCGTTATGAACGCTTTTTGCTAGACTGTTCTAACGAGTACCAATACTTTATTTCTTTAGGCAGAAAAAAAGAGAAAAAATATATATAGCCATATAAACCTTAGTTTTACAATATAAGTGACGTTTCTGGGGATAAGAACTATATAGGCGTGTTTTCGTGTTTGTTTTTCATTTAGTTATCTATTCATTAATAGAAATTAGATCTGCAGTTTCCAATCATTCATCTATCTAAGAGATTACAATTATGAAATATCAAGTATTTGTTAACGGAATATAAGACACAATTTTGTTTAAAATGTCATATACTTAGCGTTATCTACTTAATGCCATAACTTGTGCATACTGATGGATAAAATCTTTTGCAGATACAAGCTGGCAAAGCTGAATCAGTGTTTATTCCGATCGTTGCATCGATCATTGGTACCATAGACATCACTGTCAAAGCACAGAGTGTCCTGGCGGCCGACAGAATCAAGCGCCAGCTCATTGTCGACGTGAGTACATTCATGCACACAGAATGGACTTCATGTGTCTTAGAAGTTTAAGACATGCATTTACAGTAAAACTCCACTATTAAGACCACATAAAATTAAGACTAATTCTGCTTTAAAAATCTTATTTAGTATGTTGCAGTTATTCTTTCTTTGTCTTTTCTGCATACGGTGCTCTGTGGTTAGAGACCATCTTTGGGACTGTTCAAAAGTGGTCTTAAAGTCCACTTTTGAACAGTCACAAAGGTGATCTCAATATAGGAATTTTACTGTTTTTTTCAAACGGTTCAGTACGTTGCAGTTATTCTTTCTTTGTCTTTTCTGCATACAGTGCCCTGTGGTTAGAGACCATCTAAGACCACTTTTTAACAGTCCCAAAGGTGGTATTAATATAGAAATTTTACTGTAGTTTCTAAAGGTAAAGTTGCTTTATATTTGTTCAAGTTAAAGCAATGGAACGAAGAAGAAACACACGATAGAAAGAAAACGAAGACAATGATGATGCAGAACAAGAAAACGTGGATTTTCAGAAATGTTAATGTGGCATTGCTTCCATTTGATTTTTGTGTTTTCATAACTAATGATGCTTTGAAATCTGACCTGTATGCATTCGTTGAAACTTGAAAAATGCTGGTTGCAATATATTGTGAACTTTTTAGCTCGATGGAAGTAGAGCTAAATTTACCTTAACGCTGAACATAAAAATTCTACGTTATTTGTTATACTAGGCTTAGAAGTTTTCTTAGACATCTAGTATGAATATAATAACGACGTTTGGTATGGAGTTGTTAAACTGTTAAAGGTTCACCTGCATATATTTTATTGGCAGCACCACATCTCTGCATACCTTAGCTTTGTTTCAAGTCTAATTCCATGTCGATCATAAACACTTCCACGTAGCCTTTTAAAATGAAGCATGAACTATCTATCCTTGCATTAACTTCATCGGCAATATTTCTCTGAAGAAAGGCTCTTTAAAAGTCTTTCCAGATGCTAGTCAATGTACTTCCTCAGTTAGTTTTATCGATCAAGATACTTTCTGATACTTGTTTGTTTGTTTGATTTAAGGTTTAATGTCCCGTCACACTGTAAAGGTCATTTTGGAGGCGTTGCTTCGAATTTCGTGGGACTTTTACCAGACATTGAGATAAAACGACATCCCAAGCCCCGTCGTCCAATGGAACCATTAGGATGTATAAGCATGGTCGGGCCGACTCGCAACGCTTTGCATGGGCAGGCTTAGATCCTCTAAATGGTTTACCAGTACTCGTGCATCACGTGAACAGTTCCGTAAAATGAAGACCTCTTATACCCAACTTAATACAGATAAAACTGGTGTTTTTGATGGGTGGAGTAAGTTAATTGTATCGATTCCTGATCTTTGTTTTACTTCTACTTTACGGGGTTATGCATTTTTTGTTTTCTCTTTTTTTCTGCTCCAAGACATAGGTTGTTGGTACTCGTCAGAACCGCCTCAATGAGGCGGTTCTAACGAGCACCAACAACCTATGTTTGCAGATTAAATAAGAAAAATATCACATATTATCATTGAAAAAGTAGCCATTTTGAAGATATGAAGGAATGCATCATGTCGCACGGGTGTCTTATCGTAATGTGCGGGTCGATTTTAGTTCTGCGTGGAAGCATCATGCAGCCCTATAAGAATCTTATATGGGTGTGAGGGGTGGATAGAAAAATCCGTCCCTCGGTATCACTGTCCGGCATCACGAGCAAGCCTCGGAGTTTATGAAATAAGTCGGGCACAGCATTTCCTACAATTTACTTGCAAGCCCATCGAAGAATAAGATCAGCCTTGCTACATGAAGGAGCTTTAGGCCCTATGCTATACTTTGAGCGCACAACGAAGACTCTGGTCAGACTGCTGGGATGCGTAGGCTGATCTATGTCTTCGCCGGGTGCACATGGGAATTGTAGGAAATGTTGTGCCCTGGGTCAAATGTCAAATATCCATCACCATCAACTTAAATACATGTATAGGAAGTACCTGCGCTGGAGAATTTCATAACCGACTCAAGTAACTATGGTTTAACAGTGACTAATTTGATACAATTATGATGTTAATACTATTTGGGTCGATTGTTTATCAATCGACCCAAAGGTATAATGGACAAAACCCCCAATAGTGCTGGAGTCCACGTGACTATCACTGATTTGTAGGAATCCACGCATTATATAGCAGTGAGGGCAACGTGTTTACGTAAAAGGTTAACTGCAAAATCTGGGCCGGAATCATTGGTTGGGCTAGGCAAACAGCGTAGACCCAGATCAGACGCCACAGAACGCGGCGTCTGATCAGGGTCTTCACTGTTTGCTTAGAGTATAGGAATTAAAGGGTCAGGCGCCTAAAAACGCAGTGTCTGATCATGGTCTACACGGTTTGCTTTCAGTAAAGGAGTTTAAGGGTTAAACGAAACAGTCCACGCTCGGGCCCATTTTTCCTAACTACACCCAGAGACAATCGACCCACCAGTACTCTCAGTGCTTTGATTTTCTTTTATTGTCAGGCTGAAGGGTCTCCAATGCACTTCAATTTCCCGATGATTTTATCAGCTAATACTAACACGTACGTTGATTTGGCCTTCCCGAACAACGTCGTAGCTGACTCACAGAAAATACATGTTTCCGCTATCGGTAAGTTCGTATTCCATTACGCAAACACGCTTATACAAATACATTGCCACCTTTATCGCCGAAAATATGAAAATTTTATAATGAAAAATTTTGATATTTTTCTTATTTCTGCTCAAAATATAGATTGTGGGTACTCGTTAGAACCGCCTTATCGAGGCGGTTCTAACGCATACTCACAATTTATATTTTAGAGCAGAAATCAGAAAAAATAAGGCTTACCCCTGTAAACCCAAGTTTTACTGTATAAAAAAGGGGTTCAAAGGGGTCAAAATGATATAGGCGTGTTTTCGTGATGCAAGCATATGAATAAAGCCAAAATGTACACGAAATTGCTATCTTATGTCTGATTGACTTTCTACCATTCTCACAAAGAACACAATTTTTGAACATTTGTTTACTTTCGTGTGAACAGAACCGTTCGCAAATAGTATTTGTTGTTAGCACTACCGTTTCTGTATTACTTTAAGCATAGACTTCAGTAGGGAAGGCAATTTTTTCATGTTGAGATTAGTGTTTTAAAGGTTAAATTAGTCCCCTAAAGTTTCCGCATACTGCGTGTGTGGACAAATAACTATTACTTTGAATTCCCCGATCTCTATATCATAATCAAAATCGTTTTAGATTTAGTTCGGAAACAGAGGTATAGGCAGTGGAAAAAGGACTGCGACTTGTTTGCAAACATCCCTGGGCTGAAGAGCACAAAGCGAAAAGATGCCGTTTCATTACATCATTCCTAGCTTCTTTGTCATTAGACGGCGAAACGTAATTTTTCGCACCAAACACGTTACAAAAGATCTTAAACGCATACGATAAGTCACTTATTTTGGCGAGATGACTTCTTATAAAGGCGACAGGTTGGGTGAATGTGAATGAAACAAACCAGTTATGGTTGTCTATAGTGAATCTTTGTTTTATTTGTATGATTTACGGTTTAACGTCCCCGTCAGCACTGTAAAGGTCATTAGTCAGTTTCGAAATAGATGAGCTATAGAAGTAGAAAAAAAGCAGCGACTGCGGGTACTCGTTATCTAGATCAATGATGCTCAAAACAGAATGTTGGCACGCGTTAGTGCCGCTTTCACGAGACGGTTCTATCAAACATCCGAAGTCTATATTTGCAGCATAAACAAATCAACATATTACTTTTCTTTATCTGAAATGATTGACTAAGTAACACGAATGTGTTATCCCAAATATATATACAGTAGAACTTCGATGCCTCGAACACCGATGGCTCGTTTACCATGGATGTGTCGAACCTATTCTTGAGCCCCTAGCGAAATCCTCTACATAAGAAATAGTGGAGGCTAATTAAGAAGACTTCAGTCTTTGATCTTGCAAATGAATGCTGTGTGTACTCATTAGAATCGCCTCGATGGGGCGATTCTAATGAGTACACACAGCATTCATTTGCATGATAGAACACCGAAAAGATGACTAAAAGTATCTCCTTATGCCTCCTGGCAGTAACCTCAGTGGCTCGAACTACCCCTGTCTCGAACAGATTTTCGAGGTCCCAAAGATGTTCGAGCCATTGAAGTTTGACTGTATTGTAAATTATCGATAAATATATTTTACTTGTTTTCAAGGTGATTTGATGGGACCTGTTGTAAAGAACCTACATAATTTACTACGACTCCCAACTGGCTGTGGAGAACAAACAATGTCCAGCTTTTCTCCCGACGTGTTTGTCTACAACTACCTTGAGCAGTCACATAAGCTAACACCAGAAATAAAAGAAAAAGCTATAAAGTTCATGCAGAAAGGTATATCAATTTTTATCGTAAGTCTGTATAGCATCGCAATATGAAAAAACAAAACAAAAAAACTATGATTTACATGTAACTCAGCTTTAACTTAACTGACGGAAAAATGGGCCAGGATTGAGGCCACTTAAAATCTATTTAAGACCCCCAGTGGAATTCGTTTCCGCAGACCGTTCCAAGGCGGTTCTTCTGTCGCGTTTCATTTTTGTAATGGTTTGTCTTTGGGTGTTTGTGTCGCTTATATTAGCCTTCTGGCCATTTTGTGGGAAGTAACGGTCCTTTTGGCTTTCCGCTGTTGGTATTTCCGTTGGGGTCTGTTGCTCCATGTTTGTGTTTCTTTCCCTTTGGTGTCTCTGATGGGAGCTGTTGGTATATTTTATCGATTCCTGATCATTGCCTCTGCTTCCGTTTATTAATTGACTATCTTGTATGACACCAGGTCAACCAATATTACGTTGTCATGTTGTTAAATTGTATTAAATAATAAAATTGTCATAAATCAAGGTATTTCGTATTGGCCAAGTTACAGGACCTCGGTCAGCTGTATTAGCTTCGGCCTTCGGCCTCGGGCCACTACAGCAGACCTTGGACCAATATGGAATTACTTTGATTAATAACATTATTTTATATGCGGGTCATCAAAAAGTAGTTGACACAAAGATGCTGATCAGAATTAGCAGATCCCTAGACTGATCTGCACCATTGTTAGGCGCAAAATCACATGCATTACGCAAACACGCCTATATAAATACATTGCCACCTTTATCGCCGAAAAAATGAAAATTTTATGATGAAAACTTGTGATATTTTTCTTATTTCTGCTAAAAATATATATTGTGGGCACTCGTTAGATCCGCCTCATTGAGGCGGTTCTAACGAGTACCCACAAAAAATATAGATTGTGGGAACTCGTTAGATCCGCCTCATTGAGGCGGTTCTAACGAGTAGTCACCATCTATATTTTAGAGCAGAAAAAAGAAAAATAAGGTATACCCCGAGAAACCCCAATTTTACTAAATAAAAGTGGGGTTCAAGGGGGTAAAAATTATATCGGCGTGTTTTCGTGATGAAAATAGCTTTTGTGATGACGCGGTTTAAATTATAAATGGCACAGTGGCACACCACTGGTGATCAGTTTTGTAAAAATTACATACAAATCGTTTCCTTTCTTCAGTATTTATAAACTAAATTATTCAAGATAAAAGCATCGATATGTTACAATTAAGGTGTAACTATACCAAATTTAGTGATACAGATGCCTTAATCTTCATCAATGTGTATAAACCCCAAAGTTTACAAATGAAACATTTTTTATTCCGAAAAACTGTCTGACTTAATATATTGTGTGTTCGAATTACGAACAAATGTTGGTAGTTGTACTTTATGGTGTATTGTTTCAATGAAACTATATAAAAAGCGGCTAATGTATGGGTAAATAGCAAGGGGGATAGCCTTCTCAACCCAATGAAGTCTGTATATAGTAGTTTCGCTAATATGGCGCACGACAAAGTGTGTCCGACTCTAGATCACTTTACCATAAAACGTTGGATAAATCATTAAAAGTGCTAAATGTATCATTGATAAATATTTTCACAGGGTACCAGAGGGAACTTGGATTCCAACATTATGATGGGTCTTTCAGTATATGGGGATCAAATGACAGAACAGGGAGCATGTGGTATGTAGTCCTCTTGTTTCTTAGACAAGAATTTTCACTCTTAGCATTCGAAACAGAAACTCTACTTCTACCCTGCCTGTCAACCATTTACACAAGTACATTTAGCTCGAACTGCTTTACCGGCAATAACAGATGTTTTGTCATGACGCCATTGTTCAAATTATAATACTAACATAAGAACACAATATGGAGGATTTTGTGTGATTGTGTCATTTTTAGTGATATAAAATATTTTTCATTAGGAGGAGGGTTTACACACACACAAAATATTTTTCATTAGGAGGAGGGTTTACACACACAAAAACACACATGGAAAATGATTTGAACACTTAAAAGCGTTAACTCTTAAAATGTACTGCTTTTTGTTAAGAGAAGAGCACATTTTGCCTGACGCATAGAACAATATATAGTAGAAGAGTGCTCGCCCCCACCCATCGGGGCTTGGAGAAATAGATTGGGCTGCATGCTGCTTCCACGCAGAGCTGAAACAGACCACTCATGGGTATTGGTAAACCGCTAAGAAGGGCTAAATAAGTTCTATAACAGGGTTATCCTTTGGAAGCAAGGAATACACCACAGAACTGAAAAATATGAAGTGTGCACTTTTTTATGGGCCAGACTAGCTAGTTTTGGCCAATTAGGCCATATCAGTGACCCTTAAATATTTTCAAACTTCCACAATGGAATCAATGATTCCAAAGGACAAGAAAATATAAACTACATTATAATGTACACTATGCCTACCCAGGGATATTTGTGTGAGTCAGAACGTCCAGTGCATATAAGCCTTTTGATTTCATCTGGCGGCAGGCCTTGAGATGTCATTTCATCTCAATGTCGACTAAAATTCCAACAGAACTGGAAACAACGATCCCGAGGACGTTAAACCTCAACTCAAACAACAGAGAAAGGTACAGACGATGCCATCATTGCTTATATTTGCGAACATACATGTATACAATAAAAGCACCAATCAAGACAAGAGATGGCATTTTCAAAGAATTGTTTGTTTATTTTTCAGGGAAAACAAATTTTACCATTACACATGAATCGTTAGCCAGGCAAGGGATTCACATGTTATGTCAAGACTCGTATAAAGTAGCAAACTAGAATGGAGGGATATGAAAAGAGATAGATAGTATTACATGACACCTTCCGTCCAAGACACCAAATGGAAAGAAGGGTGCACATTTGTTTTGTAAATGGAAACATTACAATCAGAAAGTCACAAGGACAGTTTGTTCTCCCCCAAATGGCCAAATGTAGTACCAGGAAGTATACACAAAGACATGTAATGACATTTGCTGTTCCCTGAAAATGAAATATATAGTACGAAAACATGCCTATTACCACCAGAAAATGAAATTACTCTGATAGAAAATCCGATATTTTTTCATATTTCTGCTCTAAACTAAGATTGTGGATACTCATCATATTCGCCTTGGCATTGTGGTTACTCGCTTGAACCGCCACCCAGAGGCGGTTTTAACGTGAACGTACGATCTATGTTTAAGCAAAAATTTATCCCTGCAAACCCCAGTGACCAATTTTTACACTGACCGTTCCAAGGCGGTTCCTCTGTCGCGGTTTATTTTTGTTATGGTTTGTCTTTGAGTGTGTGCATTTTTTATTTTCATTTTGTTTTGGATAGGCAATTGGCCATTTTGTGGGATAGTAACTGTTTTTTTTTCGGCTTGACGATATTGATGTTTCCACTAGGGTCTGGTTATTTA
The DNA here is from genome assembly GCA_963580285.1 of Lucinisca nassula. Classification (NCBI taxonomy): domain Eukaryota; kingdom Metazoa; phylum Mollusca; class Bivalvia; order Lucinida; family Lucinidae; genus Lucinisca; species Lucinisca nassula. The sequence continues at coordinate 37,405,877 of OY757015.1, read as the reverse complement.
ATATTTGTGTTGGAGTTTACCGGGTATACATTATTTCCTTATTTCTGCTCCTAGGCAAAGGTTGTGGGTACTCATTAGAGCTACCTAAATGAGGCGGTTCTAACGAGCACCCACAACCTATGTTTGCAATATTAATAAGAAAAAAATCACGGATTTTCATCAGAAAAGTAGCGATTTTGAAGATATGAAATTTGCACTATGTCGCACGGGTGTGTTAACGTAATGTACACTCAGTGAGGCAGGGGATTTCTTGAGAAGCCATATATATTGTGATGTCATTTGTTTATTATGCTTCATTTTCTTCAGGCTGACGGCATTCGTGGTGAAATCATTCCACCAGGCAATGAATCATATTTATATCTCTCAGGATATAATAGATAGAGCCATTTCATTCATCACCAGTCACCAGAACTACGATGGTTCATTTCAGCGGATTGGCAGCGTTCATGATACAATGTTGAAGGTATTGTATCCTTTTGATAACATATAGAGGATATTTAATTTTTTCAGTGTAAGATCGAATTTACTTTCACCGAATGAATACCAAAACCAGTATTTTCACGAGTGGCATAGCCACGAGTGAAAATACCAGTTTTGGTGTTCATGAGTGAAATGAAATTTGATCATACACTAAAAATATCAAATTTTCTGTTTCTTACATGCTTCAAAACGACATTTTTTGCTTCACTTATTGCGTCACTCACCCTCTGAGAAAACTAACTTTGTTCCTGGTCGTTCCGCGTCAATTAAGTGGTGTCCAACGTATTTATTGGGTATAATATTGGGTGAAAACTAAAAGTTTGCACCTGAGAAATAGCCTGGGATGGCATTTCTATGAATAGTTACTGAAATAAATGAGAAAAAGATGCGGACATATCTTACGTCGCGCGACATAATATGTGACGTCAGCGTCGAAAATGACGTCCTTAACGTCCTCGTGACGTGTGAACGTGATTGACGTCGTTTGAATTACGATGCATCAATTTTCAATCATCTGAAATGGAAAAACTGACCACAGAATTAGATTTCGAGAAAAAAGTAGTCCCAAACAGTGAAAAATAAAATTGATATCAGTCACTGTTTAAAACAGTGACAGTATCGTTTTCAAATTCACTGAGAAATCTCTATTTCATTGAAAAGCATGTAAGAAGACGACATCACACCCGTGCGCTACAATTACGATTTCACTTTTTACTAGAACTTTGATCAAAAGTTTATGTTGAGTTTAACGACATGTCGCCAAACCTTGTAGGTCATTTTGTGTTGAATCCCTAAGAAAGGAAAAATGGTTAGAAGAGTAAGCAGATGAGATGAAAGGGGGGACATAGGAGAAAGATGAATAGGAACGGAACGAAAGCAAAGAAACAGACGAAATAACAAAATTTTTCTTCTATACTTACGTTTTGCAAGGCTTTGTCCACTTATAAGCCAATATCAGTTGGACGCCCTGGTGAGATAAGATACAAGACACCTTCGTCTCTTCCAACCACCCACATCTCTTAAGCTAGCATTTCGTTTAGATGACATTTGTTTTCCTTATTTCCATTCCAAACTAAGAATGTTTTTGCTCACAATAAATAGCTTATTATAAAGCGGTTCTAACGAGTATCCACAATCTACCTTTGTTTCGATTAAAATAAGAAACATAGCATATGCTCCTGTATAATTCACTTTGGGGTTTACAGGGGTGTGCAATATATAGACTTGACAACTTGATGACATATTATAATGTTATTTGGAAAATTTAATATTTTGACTCTAGAAATGTCATGTCTCTGATTGGAGGTGTGGGTTAATATTAACGATTTCCTATCATTGCCTTCACTTCTGTTATTTATAGGATAATAGTTTATTTTATTTTAATTTTTTTGGTTTGTTTGGTGTTTATTTGTTGTTGTTTTTTTATTATTCTTTTGTTGTTTTTAATATTGATAAGAGTCACTTCATCTAGACGGATTTACTAAACACCTAAACTATCCAACGTTTCTATTTATCCTCAGAAATCGAATCAAACATTTTAAGGTAACTTTCGGAAATGCGAAGAGAACATTCGTTAATATTGATAAGACCCACTTTATCTAGACGGATTTAACAAACTCCTTAAATATCCAAGGTTTCCATTTACCCTCCGAAATCGAATCAAAATTCGAGTGTTGGTTTTAGTGAATCGCTTCGTAAGCCATACTGTAGTTTGCATATATGTTCGATGCGAAAGTAATCCTTTAGAAGCAAGGACGACAACACAGAACTGAAATATGTCGAGAAGACAAGTTTTTATTCTGGGTTAGACTAGCTACTTTCGGTCAATTAGGCCTCATCAGTGACCCTCTTATCAAAATTCCGCAGTGGAGTCGGTGATCCCAAAGGCCTAGAAAATGTAACCCACCCTATGGTGAAGAACAGAGACTTTTTACGGCCTCAAAACATTCCCTTAACACCAGCTGTACATGTAATTAAGATAAATATATTCATTAACCCATTGTATGCGGGAAACCTCTAAAGGGGTACCAAACCCTAAAGGGATACCTAGGCTAACAGTGCAGATCCAGATCAGATGTCGCATCTGATCCGGGCCTGCACTATTTGCTAACAGAATTTCCCTCAAATATAGAAAAAAGGCCTTACATCCCTTATATGAGAAATGGATTTGTTCAACATATAGCAATGGAAGAGTCCTCTAGCACACAATGGGTTCAAAAAGGTAATCCTTTGAAGCAAGAGTGATAGAACAGAACTGAAAACTGTAGGGTGGACATTTTCCTGGGCCAGACAAGTAAGTTTCGCCAAAAAGAAGTGACAGCAATGATCAGGAATTGATACAATTAACTGACAGCTCCCATCAGAGAACCACGGGAAAGAAACACAAACATGAAACAACTGGACCCTAATGGAAACATCACTATTGGAAAGCCAAAAGGACACTTTCTTTCCCTAAAATGTCCAATTGGCTATCCAAAAGCAAAATAATATAAGCGACACACACACTCAAAGAAAAGCCATATCAAAAACACGACAGAAGAACCGCCTTGGAACGGTCAGTGAAAGAAATTCCACTGGGGGCTTAAATAGATTTTACGTGGCCACAATCCTCGCCCTTTCTATCGTCGCGATTAAGACAAATACATGTAATTTGTTCATTCCGCATGATGGCCCCTAAATCATTAGTGCAACATCTCCGTGAAAAAAAAAGTCATTCAACCACAGAGATGAACCAACGGTGAGAACTCGACAGCAAGATTGCTTGTCTATTGAGCGTGCACATGGGCAGACTACTGACTCGTGGTCCAAATACAGAAGCTCAGATGCTTTATTTATGTCCATTGTTTTAAAAGTTGAGCACCGGACTGCGCATATACATGTACATAAGTTACGATGTGCCGTCACGTGTCTGCTTTACAGGCTGAATTCTGATGATTTCCTCATTGTAGTCCAGGGGCCAGTTGTTCAAAACTAACGACGTCGTTAGTTAACATATCGTTAAAACTTTGATCATTAAATATGGCAAATATACTGAAATTTTTGCGGAAAAAATGTGAGCAGCTTTTGCTGACGCAAAAGCTGCTCACATTTTTCCAGCAAAAATACCAAAATTTACGATATTGTACTTGCTAGAAGAGTTAACAATATGACCACTAACGAGCTCGTTAAGCTAACGATGCTTTGAACAACTGGCCCCTGGCATCGTACATACTGTCAATCTAAAATGGCTCGAATACTTTTGGAACCATAAGAATTTGTTGGAGACTAGTACAATAAAACTTCAATAGCTCGAACCTTTTATAGTTCGATGGCTCGTTAACCATGGTTGGTTCGAAAACGCTCTTGAGTCCCGTAGCTCCTGATAATAAAAATTTAAGGGGAATAGGAACACCTGGAATATTTTTCCCGCATATTCAAATGGGAGACAACTTTCGGTACTTCCTGTTAGCTTTTCTGTCAACCCTGTCGCATGAAAAATGGGTCTACTCTTGAAGGGACATGCGGGACAAAATGCTCTTGCAGTAGTTGCTTCCCCTGAAGGTGTATCCTCTCCCCTTAGTACAGTTTAGGAAAATGTTCCATTATGAACAGGTATGCTGTGTGTACCGATGAGGCGATTCTAATGAGTACGCACAACGTGTTTTGATTCAATATAAGCATTATACTCGCTGACATGGCGCTTTAATTAATCCTTATTAGCTTGAACGATCTCTATCTCGATTAACTATTTATTATATGACGTCGCGTCTGAGAGGGTAATAACGCCATGTAATAAATTCGATAATTCACTAGTGGATTAAATATGCAAATGAGTTAGATACGCTCTGTAACGTTACATGTACGACGTCCTTAACGACGTCGCGTTTGCGAATGGCGGAATATTGACATTTTTGTAAAACAATCGTGAAAATAATGTGTTTATCATGTAAATGTCATATGATAAATAGAATTTTGCATTCGTGTTCATGTATTATTGAAATTATTAAATGAGTTGAAGAAAAGGGATACAATGCGAGGCAATGGCCTCGCATTTTATCCCTTTTTCAACTCGATAAATAAATTCGATTAATAATTTCAATAATACACCAATTTTTGTCTTGCACTTTACCCCTTTTCTTATACTCGTTTAATAAAGTCAATAATACATGAACACTATTCTAAGATCCTCTGGTGCCAAAGGCGTTCGAGCCATTGAAGTTTCAGAGTAGATTGAGCTACTGAATCTTAATTATAGGGTAAGGTCAGCTGGCAAGTAAAACAAAAGTGAGGTCGATCAAGAATCGATACACAATCCCTATCAGAGACACCAAAGAGAACGAAACACAACCATGAAATAACTAGACCCTAATGGAAACACCAAAAGCTAAAAGGACACTCACTTTCCCACAAAAAGGCCATTTGGCCATTACAGATGTCCTTTCAATTTTCCTGAAGTACATTTATTTTGTATGCATCACGAAAACACGCCTATATAATTTTGACCCCCTTGAACCCCACTTTTATATAGTAAAACTGGGGTTTCCGTGGGTATACCTAATTTTTATTATTTCTGCTCTAAAATATAGATCGTGGGTACTCGTTAGAACCGCCTCGATGAGGCGGTTCTAACGAGTGCCCACAATCTATATTTTGAGCAGCAATAAGAAAAATATCACACTTTTTCATCATAAAATTTTCATTTTTTCGGCGATAAAGGTGGCAATGTATTTGTATAGGCGTGTTTGCGTAATGTATTCATTAGAATAGTCTTATTGTTCGATCGTTTTCTTTATAGGGAGGGTCTTCGAGTGGATACGGGCTCACAGCTTTTGTTCTTATTGCCTTGATGGAAAATTCAGATTCAACGGTAAGTAAAAGGGTCCACGGCATTCGTCTAAGTGCCACCCTGCAGCCAGGTGGGAGGGCTAGATACATGACATCTTGTATGATATTACCCCATAAGTAATCACTTGCCCATACCAATTGTGCATTCTCTAATATTACCAAAACGGGCATTTGTCTTGAGGAAAAAGTGTGCTATTGTACTGATGGAGTAAGTTAATTGTATCAATTCCTGATCTTTGTTTTACTTCTACTTTTTTATGTCTATTTAAATCAGTACGAAAATATCCCTATACAAATGCATTGTAAACTTTACCGCCGAAAAAACGAATATTTTAAGATGAAAAATTATGATATAATTTTCTTATTTTTGCTCAAAATATTGATTATGGGTACTCATTAGAACCGCCTCATGGAGGAGGTCCCAACGAGTACTAACAAACTGTATTTTAGAACACAAATAAGAAAAAATAGATTTACCCATGTAAACCCCAGTTTTAATATATAAAAGTGGGGTTCAAGGGGGTCAACATTATATCGGGGTGTTTTCGTGATGAATAGATTGTTGGTACTCTATAGAACTGCGCCATTAAGGCAGTTCTTACGCGTACCAGGAATCTAATTGTTTAGCAAATGTAGATTGTAGGTGTTGGTAAGAAACACCCTCAATAAGATTGTTCTTACGAGGTCTACAGTCTAAGTTTTGACCCAGAATGAAGCAAACTGTGTAAACCTTGTATACCCAATTTCCTTTACACAAAGTAGGCTTAACATTGTGTCCGATACACGGACTTGTTAACTTGATGTCAAAATAGAAGTGAAGGAAATGATCAGGAATCGATACAATTAACCCACAGCTCCTATTAGAGACACCAAAGAGAAAGGTTCACATACTTGAAGTAACTAGACACCAATGGAAACATCAATAGCGAAGCCAAAAGGACAGTTACTTTTGCACAAAATGGCAAACTGGCCATCCAAAACAAAAATACAAGCGATACACAAGCCCAAAGACAAACCATGACAAAAGTAAACCGCGACAGAAGAACCACCTTTGAACGATCAGTGAAACGAATTCCACTGTGGGGCTTAAATCGATTTTACGCGGCCGCAATCCTTGCCCTTACTTCCGTCTCGATTTAGACAAATAATGTGTTCCGTCCACATAATGGCCTCCTAACTCATTTATGCAACATCTCCGAGAACACAAAAATCAAACAACCACAGAGATGAAACAACGGGAGGACTCGACAGCAAGAAACCACGGAAATGCTGGAGCAAAAGAAAACCAACCGTTAGACTCCGATGTCTCAGAAAGTCTCCTATAAATAATTGCAAGTAGATAAGAGCCTGACGAGCCTGCGCTTGTACACAGCCTTGTCATGGCTATCTGTTATCAACTTTGATATAAGTGACCTTTTTGCATGCACCGGCTCATTTTTACAAGTATGAACGAAGAGGCGATTGCATTACGATAAATCACCGTACGACATAGTGTATTTTTCAAATCTCCAAAATGACTTTATTTCTTATGAAAATCCTTGATATTTTCTTATAAATGCTCATAACATAGGTTGTGTGTGCTCGTTAGAACAGCCTCATTTAGGCGGTTCTAACGAGTACAAACAACCAATGTCTTGGAGCAGAAATAAGAAAAATAATGAATATCCCGTTAACCCCAGTTTTCTCTATATAAAGTTGGGTTTAGGGGGGTCTTAGTTTCACGGACTTGTTCATGTGATGGAATTGTCATAATGTGCCTAGTTTTAAAGATTTTGACCGGCAGGTCAGATAAGCTCATTTGGTTAACATGTCTATGTTATAAACATGCCTGCAGCTTTAATTTTATATAGAAATAATGGCACTTGATGAAAGCAAATATTGTTTTGTTTTATTACTTTCAAAAAAATGTTTTCATAGGAACTGCGTCATATCCCTATTTCTTACGAGCACATTATTGTGTGCTGGAAGGTGGCTCATTAAAAATGAAATATTTCTTTGTGAAACCATATGTTATCACTGGATACAGCCCGGTATCCGATATGGCGTTTTTGTTCGTTTGTATTGGAGTTTAACGGCACAGTCAACACTATTTTAGGTCATTTTTGAGCCGGCTAGTTTACCTATCCACATGTCCTGGGCAAGCTTATACGTAAGTGGTTAACCAGTACAGTGCACATTATTTCACCAGAAACTGACAACTGCCCTTCTTGAATCAGCGGAAGGGAGAGAATGACCGTAGAAAAGATTTCATGATCAATCTCAATGAAAGAATGTTGCCGACCCCGGCAGGTATCGAACCCGCATTCTCCTGATCAACAGTCAGACGCATCCGACTGAGCTACCGAGACCGGCACCGACATTGTGTATGTTTTCGGTACGCTGTAAAGTTTGTAAGTGAGTGTGTTTGAGTTTTAGGTCCCACCAACAGCTATAATCATACGGAAACGGGAACTCAGTTTAAAGACTCGTCCGAAAGTCTGGATAAGCCCGGGAACGAACCATAACCCCTAGGTTAGGAGTATATATTTAAGAAATAGATCAGCTCTAACTGTGATTTGTTGTGTAATAAATCACAGTTTGGAGGTCAGTTGTAAAGTAGACAAATCACGAGCGCGTAGCGCGCGTGATTTGTCTACTTACAACTGACCGACAAACTGTGATTTATTACCCAACAAATCACTGGCTAGAGCTGATCTATTTCGATTCTTACACGCTGAAAGTCGGCAATAATGTTGTTGTTTCCTTCAAAATCTCACAACTTTTCGCCATTGTTAGAAGAAATCCCGCTAAAATTATCGACTGAAACGCATGCATTTATATCCTTTTCTAACGTTTTCGATACGAGAAAATGACGTTACACCGTCTAACGTCAAGTTAATCGACTAGTGACGTCATAAATTTGCAGTTTTAATGACGTCACACGTCACGCTCTTCAGAGCTGTGATTTGTTGCAGAATAAAACACAGTTATTTTCCATTGCCTATATAGGCGCGCTGTGTTAGAATGTTTGTTTGATTTGAGGTTCAGGATGAAAAATTGTGATATTTTTTCCTATTTCTGCTCAAAATATAAGGCGGTTCTAACGAGTATCCACAATCTATAGTTTACAGCAGAAATAAGAAAAATAATGTACGCCACTGTAAGCCCAGATGCACTATATACAAAAGGTGTTCAAGGGGGTCAAAATTATACAGGCATGTTTTCGTGACAGCAGGCTGTATACAGGTTTAAAAGTTTAAATATTAATAACGATTATCATTACCACAAAACACCTTGTGACATAGTGCAACCTTTAATGTATCTAAAACGGTTATATTCCGATACAAAATTGTAATTTTTGTCTTATTTTTACTTCACATATAGACTGAGGGTGCTTGTTGGGACCGGCGGTACAGCATACATGTATGTTTTGCAACAGAAATAAGAAAAATAATGTATAACCTTGTAAACCCCAGTTTTCTCTATATAAAGTTGGGTGTAGAGATGTGTTCATGACACCAACTTATTAACGTTATAAAATATTTATTATTTATGAGCATGTTAATACACGTGATTATGATTATATTTATGATTATAATTTATATATTTAAGATAATGATTTATCTTTTCTATCATTTTTAGTATTACAGTTTAAACCAAGGAGCTGCCCGTGCACGTGCATACCTTGAGGCGCATGTGCGTGAAATGACATCATACTATGACCTAGCTATCACCAGCTACGCATTGGCAAAATCTGGCAGCAGTCTTGGTGCTGTCGCTTTCAGTAAATTGGATTCCTTCGCCACACTAAAAGGTACATTGTAAAATGGTTGTCAGTTTAAAACGCAATAATTTCATACAAGTGCAAACAATACAATATACTACGAGTACTACGATTAAGGCTGGCGCGATTAATCGGATAATGGATTATTCAGTCGATAAATGCCTAAAAAATGATTATCATTACTGATTTGCTTGCAATCGATTATTTAAAAAGTATAATTTTTGTTTGATTGATTTGAGGTTTAACGTCCCCGTCAACACTGTAAAGGTCATTTTGGAGACGTTGCTTCCAATTTCGTGGGACTTTTACCCGACATTGAGATGAAATGACATCTCAAGCCCTGCCTCTCAATGAAACAAATAGGATTAAAAACATGGCGGTCTGACACTCGCACCGCTTTGCCTGGACAGGCTTAGATCCTTTAAGCAGTTTACCAGTACTCGTGTGTGGCTCGATCCCGGGTCACCAAAGTGGTTAGCAAACACTTTACCACGTCACTATAAAAGACGGCTTTTACCAAAACGCTGTACAAATGTACTTTATGCCCATACCCGGAGACATTATACCTATTCGCATTGAAATTCTTCTTCCAAGTTCTGGGGGTCCGAAGACAATATGATACGACACTCAATAAGTTCTAATGCACAAGTCCTGTGCTATTTACGTTGGGCGCCAAATGCAACAACTGAAGACAAAATTAGTCGACTCGGGCCGGAATAGAACCTAGGTCGCCGGAGTGATCAGCATACATCTGCCACCGTGTTAAATAAGCCGGCTTTTACCGCAAGCCATTACAAGTGTACTATCTACTTGTACCTGTGATACGAAAGAGTCCCTTTTACAGAGGACCCGCGTTATAACGACAGTATTTGTTCCCTACTATTATCACGTTATAATGAATTTGCCGTTATAAATAGTCCCAGTTAGGATTATGATAGGTTATAAAAGGTCTTCCAACATATTTACTCCAAGAAACAAATGTTATAGACATATGTTAGTATCGCCTCGACATTTGTTTGTTGGTTTTTTATTTGTTTTTTTATTTAAATAAAAAATAACATTTGTTTCTTGGAGTATTAAATTACAAGAATCTTATATGACTATGAATTCGATTTGGGCATTCCCAACCCGAAGGAAGTCCACGTCGCTCGGAATCGAGGCTATACCTTGAGCTAAGAATTCATGACATTGAAAGTGTCGTTATAACGTTTTATCATATGACGTCGCGTCTGAGAGTGTAATAACGCCATGCAATATTTTCGATAATCAACTAGTGGATTAAATATGCAAATTAGCTAGATACGTCCCGTAACGTTACATGTACGACGTCCTTAACGACGTCGCGTTTACTAACGGCGGAATATTGACATTTTTGTAAACAATCGTGAATAAAATGCGTTGTAAATGCCATATGATAAATAGAATCTTGCATTCGTGTTCATGTATTATTGAATTTATTAAACTCGTTGATGAAAAGGGATGACATGCTCGGCAAAGCCTCGCATTTTATCCCTTTTCCTCAACTCGTTTAATAAATTCAGTAATACATGAACACTCATATAAGATCCTCTATATAACGAGTTTTGCCGAATAACGCGGGTCCTCTGTATAACACTTACCAGGGTATTTGTTTAATTGTTTAATTGACCTGTTATAAATAAAGTGATGTTTTGCTTGTTTTACAGATGGCAAAAAGTTTTGGTCAGTGCATCCCATAATTCCAACAGTTGCAACGCCTTACAGGCCTTGGTATGATGTCTACAGGCAAAGCCCGCCACTGGAAATAGAAATCGCGTCTTATGCATTGTTGTACTATGTAACAACCAACCAGTTAACCGAAGGCTTGCCTGTTCTAAGATGGCTTGCAGCACAAAGAAATTCGATGGGAGGATTTAGGTCAACGCAGGTATGCTCGCAAAACATCTACACTCACGTATGATACAAAGCATTCTTTCCTTTCTCCGAAATGGCTTTTTTCGGATGAAAAGTTTTGATCTTTTTCTTTATTTATACCCAAACATAGGTTATGGATGCTAGTTAGCACTTCCTCTTTGAGAGGATTCTAATGAGTACCCCTGCAATTTAATTCGTTGAGCAGAAATAAGGAAACAATGTAAACCACTGTAAAATAGAAGTGGAGGCAATGATCAGGAATCGATACAATCAATCCACAGCTCCCATCAGAGACACCAAAAGGGAACGAAACACAAACAGGAAACAAACAGACCCTAATGTAAACATCAATAGCGGAAAGCCAAAAGGACAGTTACTTTCCCACAAAATGGCCAATAGGCTATCCAAAATAAAATAATATAAGCGAAACAAACACCCAAAGACAAACAATAACAAAAATAAACCGCGACAGAAGAACCGCCTTGGAACGGTCAGCGGAAACGAATTCCACTGGGGGTCGGGGGGGGGGTTACATCGATTGTACGTGGACACAATCCTCGCACTTACTTCCGTCGCGATTTAGACAAATAATTTGTTCAGTCCACATGAAGGCCCCTAACTCATCAGTGCAACATCTCCGTGAACACAAATAATCAAACAACCACAGAGATGAAACAACGGTGAGGACTCGACAGCAAGAAACCACTGAAATGCTGAAGCAAAAGATAACCAAAATTTATTTAGACTCCGATGGGCCCGATCAGAGATAGAGCATCAGGCACCAACCAACATTACCTTGAATTAGATCTCTCTATTTCTCAATAAGCCTTTACGTTGGAACCGTCATAGAATCTGAGGCCTGACCCACCGGCGTGCAATTAAAGAGGGAAGCAAAGTTGTCAACCGTGATTGGGTTAACTACCATGCATGCAGTCTGTCTTAAAACATTTATGTTGTACCCAATCTTTTTATATCGAAGAATAATTTTACGAAATTGGGTGCTGAAGTCATTGCGGTTATATATATTTTCTGAATTTATATACTAAGTCACCATAAAATTCGTGTTCCGATAGACCTTGTTGCCGAAGAGATTTTAGTCCAATATTGAATTTTGAAATTAATCAGAATGACGTCTATAAAATTTTGTAAAGGCTTTGCGTAGTGTATGGTACCGATAACCCTGATTAAGAAGTTAAGCCGTTAACAATTTATGACGAGTGTCGAAGTCAGTTATATGACTACACATTTTCTTGTTTGAGACCAAAAGGTTCAAGTCTTGGATCTTTGGTATGAAGATTAATCCAATGGACCCTCAGCAGGGTTGTTCAAGCAAAACATAGCCCCGCTCCGGAGCCCACATGTTCTGCATAGACTTATATAGGGAAAACGTTTAAATATCTTCTTGTCTGAAACCAGAAGGACAGGCTCATGTCTTGAGTATTTGCTATGAATCTTCATCTAGTGTATCTCTACCATATTGGCCCTCTTGTTTGATATATTTAAGTAGGCCTGTTTTCATAATGTTGTCTATAATAGGAAAACACAACCATGCGGTGAAATAGTATCTTTTATGACAATAGAATTGATATTTTACGATGGCAAATATGTGATTTCTCATTTATGCTTCAATATTGCATGTAAAATCCACATGGACATTTTAATACCCACAAGAGTTCTTTTAAAGCTTAGCAATATTTTAGCTTATGTACAGAATTTTATCATTTCCTATTCCTGATATAATAATAGTTTTATTTTACCTATTTGATATGATATTCATAAGTGCATGCAAATGCAATGTTATATTGGTCGACAGCTACATGTACCACGCACAAGATAATGTTACCCTTTCAAGATGTTACAAAACGTGGGTACTCGCTTGAACCACCTGGACATAAGATTCAAGTATCAGAAATGTAACCATTTTGGAGAAATGATATGAAAATATGCAGTTACACGGTTGTGTTCATGTGAATCCAGATGAATCTTAGGGAATCCAGGAATGAGTATATAGACACTCTGATAATATTTCATTAGTGCGCAGGATGATATGTGTCAGTATTATTTCTCTCTTATCAAACTGACTTTATGATATCATGATTATTCGTGCGATAAAATAGTGTGACTTTCATGGTTCATAACTCATTACGAAAACACGCCTATACAAATTCAGTGTAAACTTAACCATAGAAAAAAAAGGGAAATTTTAAGATGAAAAAGTGTGACATTTTTTCTTATTTCTGCACAAAATATAGATTTGAGTACTCGTTAGAACCGCCGCATCGAGGCGGTTCAAACGAGTAACCACAATCTATATTTCAGAGCAGAAATAAGAAAAATAAAGTTTACCTCTGTTAACCCAGTTTTACTATGTAAAAGTGGAGTTCAAGGGGGGTCAAAATTGTATAAGCGTGTTTTCGTGATGTAACGTTTTCATGGTGAACATTGAAGCTTTCTTATAAATTATGCCCCAAATATAGACTGTGAGTGTGCGTAAGAACCGCCTCATTGCGTCCGCTCTATCGAATACCACTTCTATGTTTTAGCAAGAATAAAGAAAATAAAGTATATTCTTGTAAAACCCATTTTATCCAAATAATATAGGATTTATGTAGATCTTTTTTGTTAACATAATTTATTTATGCTTATCTTATATTCAGGATACAGTTCTTGGTTTACAAGCCATGTCAGAATACGGCGCCATTATGGGTGGCAATCTGGACATGAACATCACGGTAACATCTGGAAATTACTCACGCGACATCCACATCGACAGAACAGATGCCATGGTCTTGAAACTCATTGAGGTAAATGAACAGCTTGCAAGGAGTTTAACTGTTGGTTTCTTTTGCTCCAGTGTGTCAGTTATGGCCTATTCTAACACAGCGCGCCTATTCAGGCACTGGAAAATTACTGTGTTTTATTCTGCAACAAATCACGGCAAGGAAGAGCCTGACGAGTGACGTCATTAAAACTGCCAATTTATGACGTCAGCGGTCGATTTCCTTGATGTAAGATGGCGCTACGTCGACAGTATGACTAAGCGCGGGGAAACCTTTATACAGCTGCAACACATTCCCTTAACACCAGCTGTGGTGCAGTCAAGTATGTTCAAGAGAAAGGTAATCCAGGCCTCCTAGCAAAACCTATAAAACCTATAATAACGTATAATTTTGTGCCAAACCTATAAAACCTTTATTTTGTTCATAAAACCTATAAAAAGCCTTATTTTCATGAAAAACCTATATTTTTCACTTTTTGTACCTTGTTGCGACTCAACCCTAACTTTTCATCAAAATGCACAACTATTTTTTACTTTTTAGTCCCATAAAAAGTGATGAAAACTGTCAAGAAATTGTATTTTGTTCCTCGCTCGCTCGGACTTTGTTAAATTTAGATCAACTTTATCTGAGTAATTGTGACACAAAAAATCATCAAATTTTTTTTCTTCAGTTTTACATCTTTATGTAAGTTTGGAAGACTCTTTTTTAACCTGTATTTTTATTGAAAACCCTGTAAATAACGTATATTATGAGTAAGAAGAACCTATATAAAAACCTATATTTTCAAAGTGGGCCACTAGGAGGCCTGGTAATCCTTTAATAGCAAGAACCACAACACAGGAATGAAAACTGTCGAGTGTACAAAAGTTTTCTTGGTCAAACTAGCTTGTTTTGGTCAGTTCGGGCTTATCAGTGACCCTCTCATATTTTAAAAATTAAATCGGTTTTACGGGCCCCCGACAAATATGGCGATTTTTACGAGCACGCACAAGCTACGTGTTGGACTAGAAATAAGGAAAACAAATATATGCTCCTGTTAACCCAAGTTTTCCATATATAAAGTTGGGTTTACATGGTGTTCATTATACGTTCTTGAAAACAGTATGTTAAAAACAACAACACTTTTTTCTGCAGTTACCGAAAGCATCTCTTGGAGCAAACCTTGGAGGTGGAATCACGCACAAGGTCAATCTTACAAGTCATGGTTATGGGTCAGCATTAGCTCAAGTAAGTATTTTCTTATAGAAATAATTCACTAATATTTCTTTTCAATGGACTTCCGAAATCCCCACTTGGAGCATGATGGCCTTGCTTTGCCACGCAATCAAATCTGATCAGCGCTTTCTCTCCACTAAGGTTAGGTTTAGTAAGCTACAGTACTGTTTCTAAACAACGTAACACGGACTCCAACTAGGTTAACATGCAAATGTGGACAGTTCCATCATTGTAAATCGGTTTTATAGCCGTTTGAAGATTATTTCACTTATATCGTCCCTTTTATTAGACGAAGGCGAACAACGGAGTACGTGGAGTAACAAACACATTGGCCTTTTATTGCAGAGGTAGGCGTATTACATGTGACCCGAGTGAGGCTCGAAGTTCACGGGAAAATAATCCAAATATTTAAGGGGCAGCCATTAGGCCACGAATGCTCGTAGATTAGCTTCTTTGAAGCCTTTAGATCCAAAATTTGCAAATTGATAATTTGTGATAAATTTCTTTAATTGGCTCATGTAAGCCGACGGTTTTCTATGTAGCTATTGTGGTTGATCAATCCCTATCGTTGTCTATCCGTCTGTCCGTCATTCAGTTATGTTAAAAATTCAATTCTCTCGTTGCTACCACCATAACAGGCTGGAAGTCAGACACCCATGTATTTAAGATTTTGATAGGGTTTTCATCCTGTGGACCTCTATCATGATTAGCGGAATAGGTTAAACCCCATTCTTTGCAAAGTGTGTATATTTAGTTCAGATGGCTTTTTCTGTTAGTCTTGTAGTCTATAAACTGAATGAATACATTATAACATGAGCCCCGCAAAGCGAATTTGTGTCTTCGAGCATTCCGTCATGACAAATTTTAACTGCGCATGCCCAGCCATTCAGAGGGGCCAGGGATATGGCTTTCTGTCTGAAGGTTCCTCTTGATTCACTGCTTTTATGAGCGAGCAGCGAAGGTTCTGGCGAGACTGCGCGGATGCACAGGCTCGCCTGAACCTTCGCTGCTTGCATAGGCGATAAGTACCAAAATCGCTTGACGGGGCCCACATGTCATTTAATTAGCCGAAATTGAGAAATGATTGCCGCTAAATTAATCTCTTCAACAGGTAAAATAGCTGAGCGCCAAAATGCTTTGTGGTTTTGTATGTTTCTTCGGAAGCTCAGTCGGATGCGCGTCTGACTGGTGATCAGGAGGACGCGCGTTCGATACCTGCCGGGGTTGGCCACATTCTTTCGTGGGTATTGATCATGAAATATTTTCTGCGGTCATTATCTCCCTTCCGCCGATTCAAGAAGAGAAGTTGTCAGTTTCTGGCGAAACAGTGTGCACTGTACTGGTGAACCGCTTACGTATAAGCCAGTCCAGGAAAGATGTGGATAGGTAAACAGACCCGCTCGAAATGACTTACATTGTGTTGAGTGGGCCGTTAAATTCAAACAAAAAACAAACAAACACATGCTTTTCTTTCACTGACTGTTTACTGTAATCGTTGACTTTTTGTGTTCCACTTTCTTTCCATTTTGTGTTTATAGGTTTCCGTCACGTTTAACGTAGAGACAGAAGTAATGGACCCAGCCTTCAATCTTACTACAAACATTTTACATGAAACCCTCAGATCTCTCGTTGTTGAAGTATGTGCAAGGTAAGCTGAACTTTAGTCAGAAAACGGGCTTAAAACGCTTGAAACAACAATTTTGTATCATTACGATAACACACCCGTATGACAAAGGGCAACTTTTCACATCTCCAAAATGGCTACTTTGCTGAAGAAATATGTGATGTTTTTCTTATAAATACAGCAAACATAGGTTGTGGGTGCTAGCTTAAACCGCCTCCACAACCTATGTCCTGGAGCAAAAATAAGAAACATAATGTATACACCCTTAAACTATACAACTGGGGCCAGTTGTTCAAAACTAACGACGTCGTTAGTTAACGTATCGTTAAAACTTTGATCATTAAATATGGCAAATATGCTAATATTTTTGATGAAAAAATGTGAGCAGCTTTTGCATCCGCAAAAGCTGCTCACATTTTTTCAGCAAAAATACCAAAATTTACGATATTGTACTTGCTAGAAGAGTTAACAATATGACAACTAACGAGCTCGTTAAGCTATCGATGCTTTGAACAACTGGGCCCTGGTGTTCAAAGTTCTATAAGCGTGTTTTCGTGATGATAGAGCAAAAGTAGATGCTATATATTAGGTAGTAACGCCTCAGTACCAAGTTACAGACAAAGGTAAATGCAAATTATGTAGGAAATATAGAGGATCTTACACGAGTGGTCATTTCATATGATATTTATGAAACGAGCCTTCGGCGAGTTTCATAAATATCATATGAAATGACCACGAGTGTAAGATTCTCTTTATCATATGACTACTTTAAATTGGATTTTATCGCCTTTTAATTTGACAAATTTTCTACGAAAAATACATTGTTGACATGGACGTCGTCATGACGTTACTTAATCCCGCCAAAGTGTTATTACACGTGTGGTCATACGATTTTTATTACACGACGTTATCCACTGCTTATCAACGACGTCATATGATAAAATTTAATACATGACAGTTTCCAGCTGATGATAATTATTTTTTACATCGATGACGTCTATTCTGGGCCTGCACTGCACTGTTTCACGGTGTCCCTTGTTTCTGAGATTCGATTAAATATGGGTGAACTTTTTTAGCTCAGCTATGTCTTGTGCAATTTGAGAGAATTGTCTGCTGTAACAAGCAAAGATATATTTAGATTAGCCTTAAATTGGGCATCAGTCTTACACAAATGGAGTTCATTCGAGCCTATTCTCTCAGCGTGCAGAAAGACAGTAATGTAGCCATATTGCCATCGCTGACACGATGAGTAATATACTAAAGACGACAATGTTTTATTTCAGATACAATGCCAACAAATTCACCACGGGTGGTATGGCTGTTATTGAAATTGGAGTTCCTACCGGCTTCGTTGCCGAATTGGAAAGCGACGTCACAAAATTAACAGATGTTCAGAAGACCGAAACGAAGGACCAAAAAATTATGATGTATTTTGATGAGGTAAATGTTCGTAAATCATTCATTGTGCAAGTTACAGAGGACCCGCGTTATAACGAGAGTATTTGTTCCCTTTTATTGTGGCGTTATAATGAATCTGCCGTTATAAAATATCCCAGTTAGGATATTGATAGGTTATAAAAGGTCTTTTTCACATCATAACTCCAAGAAACAAATGTTATAGACATTTGTTAGACGATTCTAACAAATATAACATTTGTTCCTTGGAGTATTAAATTACAAGATTCTTTCATAACTATGGATTCAATTTGGGCATTTCCAACCCGAGGGAAGCCGAAGCCGCTCGGAATTGAGGCTAAACCTTGAGCTAAAAAATCATTCCATTCAAATTGTCGTTATAACGAGTTTTGTCGTTATAAGGAATGTCGTTATAACGCGAGTCCTCTGTACCACAATTTATTCGGGATGTACGGTACACAATTTTAAGCCCACGGTTAGTTTTTGCTGTCATCAACATAGCAAAAGGATGAGTGCTAGCAAGCACCAATTAGCAAGTGTTGAAGTAAACCGTATAATGTTATTGTCAAATCTGATCTGGAATATACAGTTTTGTGTGTTTTGGAGTTATACGTCGCACCAACAGCTAATGTAATATTTAGGCTGGACCTCGGTTTAAAGATTCATCCGCTACATACAGTTTTGTATTAAATAGCTATATAGCCTTGGAGTGGACAAACCCGCAGTGAGATTATTTTTACGTCAATACAAGTCATTTCTTTTGCATGTTTCTATGTGGTGTGAGTTCTACCTTATCAGAAATAATGTTTTTGTATCAGGAAAATAACAATAAAAAGCCGATTAACGCGAATCATCTCTGATGTGAGTTGTGGCGTAGTTGAATCGATTCCTTCACTTCAACTTTGCCAGGTATGTCCCTGATAAGGGATCATGTTATTATTAAAAGGAGTTTGACTTCATTATTATATTCCTTGAAACTTTCTATCATAGTTACTATTCAAAGAGTGATTTGAGTACTTGGCCAGATTTTAAACTTGTTACACTGTATTATTGTATTTTTTTATATTTTAGATCCAATATTATAAAGATTCATGTGTAACATTGGAGATGGTCCGAACTGACCTTGTTGCCAAGACGAAACCTGCAGCTGTAAAAGTATATGATTACTACGACCCAGGTATATGATATTAATTAACATAATTGCCGTGTAAGCAGATGCGTATACGCAGAATTTTTATACGCGTGTAGCTTTCGTAAGACAAACGCATCCGTGTTCGAAAACGTGGTCCTTCATCACACCTGAAAATGGTTACTTTAGAAATAATTCATTACGGTTACAGCAAGGGGTTTGCTGGGAATTTATTCAACCCGCCTTCGTGGAAAAAATAAAAAGAAAAGACCGAAGGAGCGCCGCAACCACAAGACGCCACCCACTATTGACACCCAGAGGAACAGAAAACAAGAAACAATACGAGTGTTTATGAAAAAGAACAACCAGCCCTCTCTTCCCCACACGGGTCGATCAGACTACCAGAAAGCACTAAACAACAACTCACAACAAGTTCACAGACATACAACAAAAACAAAATACCAACACCAAAGTACCCAAAAACCATGTCTTGAAGTAGAAATACAAAAAAGTCATGGATACCCTTTATAAACATGTAAGAAAAGGTCACTCAGGAAAGGCCAGAATCCAAGATCGCAGACGTCCCAAGTCACCCACAGAAAGTGACATGGAGGCACACACAAAAACAGACGAAACACGAACCAACAGCACAAAGCCAAATAACAGTTTAGACGCTGCAAAAGAACGACCACCTTGAAACGGTCAGTAGTAAAACTACTGGGGGCCTCAATCTTTGGAGTTAATGAAATTTTAACCCTCGCCCTCAGTTCCAGTACAGTATCAAACAAAATAACAATAACAAATTGATCCGCATGTAGCTTTACTAGCTCAACAGTGAGTCATGATAAAATACACAGTAAAATGGTTATGTATAAATTAATATTATGATGAATCAGGGTTAAGGACGCAACAACAATCCGACGTCAGAGTAGAAGAAAACCACCCGTTACATTACGGAGGGTATAAACCTAGTTTTGTAAATATAGTTCTACTGTATCTACATTTCAAAAACTTGTCAACGTCGACAGTGAATGTGTTGAACGGACGCAACCCGATATGTTACAAGTGATGCATAAAATCCATCACCGGAATTATTCAGCTCTATCCCTGGAATTATTCATCTCTGCCAGTGGTTTGTTAATCAACAGACCACAGTTCGGCTATCAGGTCTTAAGTAAATCTGAACATGAGCACATAAAGCGATTGGTCGTTTGTTTACAGATTTTTCTGTTGGACATTGGTAATGTGTGTAGAAGCACATCATGTTTGTTTGTTGGTGTATTTTTGTGTACATTCATGTCAATAGCATTGTGTCTCTTTAACTGGTTCTTTTTTCCTGGCTAAGTTTTTCTTTCTATTGATTTTTTTTTTACAATTCGACGAGGGACTGATACTTTCTTAACGCAAAACACATATTGACACAATAGAATTTTAAAACAGCTTATCTATGTTGAGACAAAAATGTTGTAGCTTTCGCCGCATTTATCAAACTTTCTGCAAAATGTTTACGTTATAACTTATCATTTATGAGACAAGCAGTCATATCATTTTTAGCCGGAAAGACATAGTGTGTCGTTGAAAACAAGTTAGTGGTACCATTGAACAATCTTTTACTTATCCATCCATTAATATTTTAAAAAGATGAAACGCATTCCTTTGTGTTATGTTTAAGGAAACTGACTCTAGTAGTGAAGTGTTGTGAAAGGAATAACACATTGGAGGTCAGTTGCAAAGTACAAGTAATAGAGAATACCAGTCGAGGGTCTTTTTATATCAAGTTTATCAGGCAAGGCTTCGAGAACGCTTGTAGAATCGCGAGGCTTGACAAGAGATTCTACATGCGTTCTCGAAGCCGAGCCTGATAGACAGTTGATATACGTGATATCAAATGACCCAGCTCTGGTATTATATTTATCAGTTTATCCCCTGTACACTCTTAAATTGGTAATTTATGATCAGTTATCAATTGTCCTCAGTGTGTCGTAACATTCCTGCGCCAAATAATGGGTCAGTATATTTACCTTCAACTGACCATACTTTTTCCTATGATATTTTTTGGGTATTTTTTTATTTCTTTTCATAAATAACAACCTTTGTCTGCCATTTTTTCAGTAGTCCGGCTCATTCGTAAAAGTCCAATGTCATGTCGACTTGATCGAGCTCATTTGTCCTGAGATAGTATATCTTTATCAGATCAATGTGGTACAATGCATCTAATATAGAGGATAACTGATAATCTACTTATAACTGGCCGGCAAACTCCGATTCATTACTCAACAGTCGCTACGTGAGCTGGTCAGATGTAATACACTATAATCGACCTAATATTTTACTTTTTTCTTACACAGTCTCCCAACTGAGTATAACGGATACATTTAAATATTTTTTTTATGCAAAGGTGGTCCTTTGAAAGCAGGACTGTACACAGAACTGAAAACTGCGGAGTGCACTTGCCCTCTTTTGGCCAGACAAGCTACTTTTGGCTAATTGGTCCGCGCTATGATGATGATCAGTGAGATATTCAACGGACTACACATTTTCCCTTAGCACCAGCTGTTAAAAAATCAAATATGTTCTATAAAGCGTAATCCTTTGGGACACAGAAATGAAAACTGCTGACTGCACACGCCCACCCAATGCCAGACTAGCTTATCTCGGTCAATTCGGCTTCATCAGTGACCCTCAGATAGTCCTGAGTTGCATGATCTGACCAGTGACTGTTATCTTAATCTGGCCAACCAAAATAGTTTTTGGGAAGCAGTCAATTTGAAAGCTTAGACAAACAGTAATAGCTCTATTGTTTTGTATACAAACATGTATCCACGTATCATGATGTTGTTTGTCTGAGGATTTACCCATTGTCGTGGTAATAACTATCTGATAGAGAAGTTAGTTCCGCAGTGGAGTCCAATAGCCCAACTGACTAGAAAACGTAACCCAAATTTTGAAGATGTTTACTACCGCAGTCATAATTTTCCGTTTTGGTGCTTAAATATATTGCTACACTGTCTAAAGAAGAAATTAAAAATGACGTCGTTTTTTTGTTCTGAAATTTTACAGATAAAAGAGCGTTGGCATTTTATGAATCCCAGTTGTTGAAAGATTCCTCTTTCTGTGACATATGTGCCAGCTGTGGATGTTAAAGGTAATATTGGCCATAAATCTACTACTAACATAAATCATCATATTAACAAGTCTAAAAATAAACTGCCCTCTAAACGCCACTTTATAAAAAGAAAACTTGGGTTTACAGAAGTATACACTTGTATACATTATTTTTTGCTCTAACATATAAGTTATTGGTACTCGGCGGTTCTAACGAACACCTACAATCTAAGTTTGGAGCACAAATAAGAAGTATCACAAATTTTAAGGATATGAAAAATGCACTATCCGTTTTTTGTAATGGTTGAATAAACTAATTTACTCGAACACCATTGGCTCCATCTGGCAAACATGCCTATATAGTTTTGACCCCTTGAACCACACTTTAATATAGTAAAACGGGGGTAAAGCTTATTGTTTTTATTTCTGTTCTAAAATATAGATTGTGGGTACTCGTTGAACCGCTCGATGAGGCGGTTCTAAAGACTATCCACAATCTATATTTTGAGCAGAAATAAGACAAATATCGCAATTTTCATCTTAAATGTTTAATTTTTACGGCGGTAAAATTTACAGTGTATTTGTATAGGCTTGTTTTGGTAATGCATTAATTTTACACACCTCATACAAACACTCTAATGGGAGGTTTAAGGTAATTGTATGGATTCCTGATCATTGTCTTCACTTCTATTCTGTCATCACGAAAACACGCCTATATAATTTTGACCCCCTCGAACCCCACTTTTATATAGGGGTAAACATTATTTTTTTTTATTTCTGCTCTAAAATATAGATTGTGGGTATTCGTTAGAACCGCCTCGATAAGGCGGTTCAAACGAGTGCCAACAATCTATATTTGGAGCAGAAATAAGAAAATATATTACAATTTTCCATCATAAAATTTTCATTTTTTCGGCGATAAAGGTGGCAATCTATTTGTATAGGCTTGTTTTCGTAATGCATTAATTTTACACACCTCATACAAACACTCTAATGGGAGGTTTAAGGTAATTGTATGGATTCCTGATCATTGCCTTCACTTCTATTCTGGCATTACGATAACACACCTATACAATTGCATTGTAAATTTCACTGCCGAAAAAATGAAAAATTTCAGATGAAAAATTGTGATATTTTCCTTATTTCTGCTCAAAATATAGATCGTGGATACTCGTTAGAAACGTCTTATTGAGGCGGTTCTAACGAGTACCCACAATCTATATCTTAGATCAGAAATAAGGTTCATCCCGGTAACCCAGTTTTATTATATAAAAGTGGGGTTCAAGGGGGTCAAAATTATATAGGCGTGTTTTCGTTATGATGAGTGTTATTGTATTATTTGAATTATTAAACGAGTTGAGGAAAAGGGATAACATGCGAAGCTGAGCCGAGCATTTTATCCCTTTCTTCAACGAGTTTAATAAATTCAATTATACCTGAGCGTGAAAGCAAAGTTTTGTTTATGACATTTAAAACGCGATTGCTTTACAAAAATGTCAATATTCGGTCATTAGTAAACGCGACGTCGTCACTGAGCTTATTTAACTAATTTGAATATTTAATCCACTATTCGATTATCGAATTCATTACATGGCGTTATTACACTCTCAGACGACGCGACGTCATATGATAAAATACATATGTTTGCCTGTTTATTTTGGAATTTAATGGCTCGGTCAACAGTTATGGTTATGTCGAGCCAGTCAATTCCTTCGTTTGCCGGGAACGGAACGGTTTACCAGTATATTGCACATTCCTTCGCCTGATCTGGCAACTGTCTCTGTCTATTCAGTGGAAAGAAGGGAATGGCTATTAGAAATATTTCATGATCAATTTCCTCGAAAGAACAGAGCTGACCTGGTACATTTCGCAGAAGCGCAACCGACTCAGCAACCTAGTCAGTGCAAGAGAAGTTGAAAAGTCGACATGAAGCATAAAAGCTACACTAAAGATCAATATGTTGATAAACATGTAATTTATGAAAACAATATCTGGCAACAGAAGTCAGAACCCTCATATTTTTAGTTTGTTTTTTTCCAAAGTTAATTTGTTTGGTTTGAAGTTTAACTTCCCAGTCAAACCTTAAAAGGTAATTTTGGAGACGTTGCTTCACATTCTATCGAACTTTTCCCCGACATTGAGACGAAATGACATTTCCAGCCCTGTCGCCCAATGAAATCAACAGGGTTTAAGAGCATGGACGATCCGACTCATACGGCTTTGCCTGGGCAGGCTTAGGTCCTCTAAGCGGTTTACAAGTACTTGTGTGCAGACGGTTTCAGCTCTGCGTTGAAGCATTATGCAGCCCACCTATTTCTTCAAGCCCCGATGGGTGGGGCCATTTTCATGGTCAAAGACTGCAATTAAACTGGACTGTATGAGATACAGTCTTTGATACCTCTCACTGAGACAATTTCTCCCAAACAAGTTCGACAAGTCTTGGAGCTTCATTCTAGTTATCCTCAGTTACCCTTGATCATCATTTGTGCCTGGGCCTAGCTCGTCTGTTGCTGAGATAGACAAAGATGGCAATGAGAAATCTGATGTGAGTAGTTTAATCGCTTTCGCTAAGGTAGGGTCTGATAATACAGTATCATTCCTATATTAAGATCACCTTTGCACTGTTCAAATCTGGTCTTAAAAACCCTTTTGAACAGTCCCAAAGGTGGTCCCGAACGGGGACGCTGTATGCAAAAAAAAACCACACACAGAAAGGATAACTGAAACTTTTTAAATAATCTTTTCACAGCAGAATAAGTCTCAATCTTTGGTGGTCTTAATAACGGAATTTTTACTGTAGGTCATGCCGCAAGTGCTTTGTTGGCTGTAGAATATATTTAACATGATTTGTGTCTCGTTTTGTTTCAGACTGTCTTCCAATAGAGCAAGATGTCCAGTATAATTGCATACTTACTGCTTCATCTATGTCTGTCCCCTGATACAAATAAATAATACCAACCACATTCATGTTATTTTACTCATCGCGTGAACAAGTCCACACTATGAATAAGCTTGTTAGCCTTTGTGTTGTTTGTTTGATTTGAGGTTTTACGTCCCCGTCAACACTGTATAGGTCATTTTGGAGACATTGCTTCCAATTTTTTGGACTTTTATCCCGACATCGAGATGAAATGACATCTCAAGCCCTGTCGGCTAATGAAACCTATAGGGTTTATAAACATGGACGGTCTTACTCGCACTGCTTTACCTGGGCAAGCTTAGATTCTCTAAGCGGTTTACCAGTACTCGTGTGCGATCGGTTTCAGCTCTGCATTTAAGCATCATGCAGCCTAAATATTTCTTTAAGCCCCGATGGGCGGGGCGACCGAGTTAGCCTTACCTTATATATCAAACATTCTGCTACAGAAGTATGCGTTATTTTTTTCTTACTCTGCTCAAAACATTGTGGGCACTCATTAGAATGTGCTTTAATGAGGCGGTTCTTGAGAGCAATTTATGTTTGAAACAGATACGTAAGGTATTTCACAAATGTTCGTGTGCAAAAAAACTATTTTGTTTGTTTGTTTGATTTGCGGTTTAACGTCTAAAAATCTATTTTAGTGTAATGTAAGGCCGTATTGCCTCATATATGAGTGCTAGTTTTGTCTTTTTATAATTGAGTTTCAACGGCTCAGTCAACACGATTAAAGTGTATTTTTGAGCGGTTCAGGTGTTTACCTATCCATACTTTTCCTAAGCAGACATATCCGTAAGCGTTTAACTAGCGCAGTGCTGATTCTTTCGACATAAACTGACAAGTGCCCTTCTTGAATCAACGGAAGGGAGATAATGACCGTAGAAAAGAGATCATAATCAATCACGAAAGAATATGGCTGACCCAGGCAGGTATCGAAGGGAGCTTACCACTAAATATTTTCCATAGACGACAATAGTAAAATTTTTCCATCTCCAACAAAAACTGTACATGCAAAATATTTCAAACCTTGGTGGTTTGTAGAGCAACTCTAGCTGAATAAATCCCAAAGAAAAAATCCACATGTAGCCCGTCTCCTTTTTGAGCTATTGTCCGCCATATTGTTGATGTGTAGCGCCGCAGTGAATAAAAGGGCAATTTTTTCTCAAAGGGGTGACCATGAAAATGTGGCAGCAATATTTTTGGGCTTGCAGATATAATTGCAAAGCATCTATTATTTTGTTTTGCTATAAGTACCCTTTTCTTAAAATGAAATAAATCCAGCCTATATAACCAATGAAATGCACAGCTGGTATTTGATCCTCTATCAAATCTTCTGTCCCAAAGTGCTGGTTCCCCGGCTCAGCAATATTTAGTGTTAAGCTACCTATACCAAACCCTTATTGTCTTTATGATCCACCAAAAGCATTGTCAAATAGAAATTTAGATCATATCTAATAATTTAAGCATGCATAATAAATGTTCAGTGACAAAGAATCTTTGAAGTTTGCGAAAAAGTTATCGCTTTCAGATTCTACAATGAAAGCCGAACAAACAATATTTTGTGAAAAAGGGCAAAGTTTACCTCTTTCTGGAATGGAACCCAGACACCGGCTGGCATCAGTGGTTCTTCTCCTATGTCTTTGGAACACTTCAATCCTAAAATGCACTAAAGTATGCCTTAATAGCATACCAACTGGTATTTATGGCTGATTTCACACCTATACCCCCTATTTTATGTAAAAATGGCATTTTGAGGATATTTTGATGATAAAACTTTGACAAAAATGATTATAAATGCCTCAATACCATGAAAAATAGTGGATATATATCTGTTCAGACCCTTTAACATGAATCTAATCAATAAGAACCAATAAGTGATGAGAAAACTTATCGCGATATTGCAGCAGAGACAATTTTGAAGTTTTGCTTTCGCCAGAGACCAAGGCCAAAAACCAGGTAACCTTAGTGTTAAATTCCAGATGGAGTAGATCCTTTCTCTTGTGTTTCTGGTTATACACTTACTGTAAGACTTTTTCCAAAACAAACCCATTAACAATTGATTAACATGGCTTAAAGTACCCCCCCCCCCCTCAAAATGCACAGATCAGAAGCAATAACTCATCACGATTACAAGTCCGTGAAACGAAGACCCCTCTAAACCCCATTTTATATAGGGAAAAGTGGGGTGTAAGGGGGTAAACATTATCTGCCTTATTTTTGCTCCAAACCATAGATTGTGGGTACTCGTTAGAACCGCCTCATTGAGGCGGTTCTAACGAGCACCCACAATCTATGCCGAAAGCAGAAATTAGAAAGATGTTATCATTTTTATCTTATATATGTAACTTCTGACACCATGTTGGACGCCATTATTTCACACGGCCATGTTTTCCTAATGTGATCAAAACACCCAGTTAGACCTAAATTACCACAAACCTTACACTTTTTTACAGTTTCTATGGCAAACCACATGCCAGGAATATCCATTTTATGATACAGAATTGGATAGAACCTACCAATGTGTGAAAATATGATGTAATGACTGAAAACTGGAGTGTGGGGCTGATTTTCCAACTTTTGGTATACCAAACCCTTATTGTCTTTATGATCCACCAAAAGCATTGTCAAATAGAAATTTAGATCATATCTAATAATTTAAGCATGCATAATAAATGTTCAGTGACAAAGAATCTTTGAAGTTTGCGAAAAAGTTATCGCTTTCAGATTCTACAATGAAAGCCGAACAAACAATATTTTGTGAAAAAGGGCAAAGTTTACCTCTTTCTGGAATGGAACCCAGACACCGGCTGGCATCAGTGGTTCTTCTCCTATGTCTTTGGAACACTTCAATCCTAAAATGCACTAAAGTATGCCTTAATAGCATACCAACTGGTATTTATGGCTGATTTCACACCTATACCCCCTATTTTATGTAAAAATGGCATTTTGAGGATATTTTGATGATAAAACTTTGACAAAAATGATTATAAATGCCTCAATACCATGAAAAATAGTGGATATATATCTGTTCAGACCCTTTAACATGAATCTAATCAATAAGAACCAATAAGTGATGAGAAAACTTATCGCGATATTGCAGCAGAGACAATTTTGAAGTTTTGCTTTCGCCAGAGACCAAGGCCAAAAACCAGGTAACCTTAGTGTTAAATTCCAGATGGAGTAGATCCTTTCTCTTGTGTTTCTGGTTATACACTTACTGTAAGACTTTTTCCAAAACAAACCCATTAACAATTGATTAACATGGCTTAAAGTACCCCCCCCCTCAAAATGCACAGATCAGAAGCAATAACTGATCAAAACACCCAGTTAGACCTAAATTACCACAAACCTTACACTTTTTTACAGTTTCTATGGCAAACCACATGCCAGGAATATCCATTTTATGATACAGAATTGGATAGAACCTACCAATGTGTGAAAATATGATGTAATGACTGAAAACTGGAGTGTGGGGCTGATTTTCCAACTTTTGGTATAGGGAGCTTACCACTAAATATTTTCCATAGACGACAATAGTAACATTTTTCCATCTCCAACAAAAACTGTACATGCAAAATATTTCAAACCTTGGTGGTTTGTAGAGCAACTCTAGCTGAATAAATCCCAAAGAAAAAATCCACATGTAGCCCGTCTCCTTTTTGAGCTATTGTCCGCCATATTGTTGATGTGTAGCGCCGCAGTGAATAAAAGGGCAATTTTTTCTCAAAGGGGTGACCATGAAAATGTGGCAGCAATATTTTTGGGCTTGCAGATATAATTGCAAAGCATCTATTATTTTGTTTTGCTATAAGTACCCTTTTCTTAAAATGAAATAAATCCAGCCTATATAACCAATGAAATGCACAGCTGGTATTTGATCCTCTATCAAATCTTCTGTCCCAAAGTGCTGGTTCCCCGGCTCAGCAATATTTAGTGTTAAGCTACCCGAACCCGCGTCCTTTTGATCACCAGTCAGATGCGCATTGTGTGTGTTAGTATAATTTGAATACATAAATACAACGTCTGGTCATATGACTTATTGGAATCCGCATCTGGCTTGTGTTCAAAAGGTTGCGGAAATGATAAGAAGGTCAGCAAGATTCGAAATATTTTATCTCTTCATCTTGTAGTGTACATTTTGCTTTCGGTTTGTCCGTTTGCTTTGGGTTCCTTATGTTGAATTTTTTCAGAACTGTTCATGTTCGTTTCTTGAAATTTCATAAATGGGTACCGTGACTGTGGTATTTGGCGCTGGATACATCACGAAAACACGCCTATATAATTTTGACCCCCTTAAACCCCACCTTTATATAGTAAAACCTGGGTTTACAGGGGTAAAGCTTATTTTTCTTATTACTGCT
This sequence comes from Lucinisca nassula, assembly GCA_963580285.1. Classification (NCBI taxonomy): domain Eukaryota; kingdom Metazoa; phylum Mollusca; class Bivalvia; order Lucinida; family Lucinidae; genus Lucinisca; species Lucinisca nassula. Next base: position 37,376,370 of record OY757015.1, on the reverse strand, counting down.
CTAACATATAGATTGTGGGTACTCGTTAGAACCGCCTCGATGAGGCGGTTCTAACGAGTACCCACGATCTATATTTTGAACAGAAATAAGAAAAAAAATACAACTTTTCATCTAACATTTTAGCTCACATGAGCCGAAGGCTCACAAGGTGAGCTTATAGTAAAGCAAGGCTCCGTCGTCCGTCAACGTCCGTCGTCATCCGCCGTCGTCCACACTTTCAAACAGGAATATATCTAAGAAGAGTGGGTCAATCTTGATCAAATGCCATGTGCACCATTGTTTGGTGGGGGGATTGACTACATAGTGTTTTCGGGCAGAATCAATCAAAACTCTGGTTTCCATGGCAACAGTTAGCTTCCATTGAATTATGATGGTGAAAATCGTTTCCGCTCAATAACTTGTTTATTTTTTATTGGATCTTCATTTAACATGCAGGTAATCAGCATATCCATAACATCTCGGATGAGTTCAAATTTGGGCCAGGTCGGAATTTTCATTTCAGATTTACTTGCCCTTGAACGCCAAAAAATATAGTTTCCGCTCAATAACTTGTTTAGTTTTGATCCAGTCTTCATCGAACTCACAGATAATCAGCACATCAATGAAATCTCAGATGAGTATGAATTTGGGCCAGATCGGACTTTTCTCTTCAGAGTTACCTGCCCTTAAACGTATAAAAAAATGATGGTTTCCGCTCAATAACTTGCGTATTTTTTATTTGATCTTCATGAAACTTTTAGGTAACCAGCATATCCATAAAATTTCAGATGTGTTAGAATTTTATGTGTACCATTGTTGGGTAGGGAGATTGACTGCATAATGTTTTCGAGCAGAATCAATCAAAACTCTGGTTTCCATGGCAACAGTTAGCTTCCATTGAATTATAATGGTGAAAATGGTCTCTGCTCAATAACTTGTTTATTTTGGAATGGATCTTCATGAAACTTGCAGATTATCAGCATATCCATAAAATCTTGAATAGGCTCGAATTTGGGCCAGAACGGAATTTTCACTTCAGAGTTACTTGCCCTTGAATGCAAAACATTATGGTTTCCGCTCAATAACATGTTTAGTTTTGATCCAGACTCTTTGGTGTCTTTTATGGATGGAGTAAGTTAATTGTATTAATTCCTGATCTTTGTTTTACTTCTACTTTGCATATCAGGGCTGTTTTGTTTGTGCCGTGTGGCGGCTGTAAAAGGTCTCCCCGTACATGCATTTAATGCTCTTATTTTTCCAATCCTCAGGGATTGCTTATGCAATTGCTTTTCACTGTTCCATCAATTGACATCCTTTAGATACCTGTTGAAGGTCATTATTAAACCGATGTTCGTTCCTCGTTGTATAACAACTGCTTGTTTGACATCCCTGTACTTTAAGTAGACTAGGATGTTTTGTGGGCTTTTGTTGTACCTTCCTTCTATTCGAAGGAATCTTCTTCAGTAATTTTATTTATTTAATAACCGGTATGAACATCGCTTTAGTTTTGACGGTATCACAACCTTCCTTACCAAAATGAGTATTACAAATACATCTAAAATATCAATATCACCCCTTAGGTTACACTCTGCTTCTTCTGTACGGATTCCCCATTCTATTAAGAACTTTAATACTATGTTGCCTTCGGTATTGGTTAGACCCTTAAATTTGTCTTCTGTAACTTCAGTTAATCTCAAAGGAGCAGGCAATACCAATGTTTTTGGGAGTAGTCTTCGTATAAGACTATCTCCTCTCAAATCACCCATCCTTCGAAAATATACTAATCCGTGGAAAAGAAGTGGAATGTATCCTAGTATTTCTAAGTGCAATGCCAAGAGGTGCAGATGTTGTTCGCATTTAAGCACTGCGTCTACCGTTACTTCATCTGTAAACGGTAGACGCTTCTCTGTAGTTAACATGTCTGATTTGACATGACAGTCTACAGATTTAATTTATCTAATTACTTGACGTGCTGCAAACTGTAATATGCAGTACGTCGGTCAAACTAACCGCATGCTTAAAACTAGATTGAACGAGTATTATCGTAGAATGAGTAAGCCTAAGAAAACTGACACTTTCTTGTACCGTCACTTTCGACGTACAGGTCATTCTGTAAATAACATTATTATACAACCAGTGGAAAAACTTTATTACGATGCAAATTCTACATCTAGATTCAAAATAATCAAAAGACATGAAGCTGAACTGAAATGGATTAAATTTTTACAGACCCCTTTTCCACTGGGATTTAATGACAACATTTATCATGAGGTTAATATTTCCAGAATGCCGGACTTTGATATTTTCTCACTCCTGGAATGTCGAAAACGCAGAACTAGATCTCACGGCACCAGGAAAAATGGTAACTTTAAACGTAAATCACGTGCGTTTAAACGAAACAGTACTAGACTGAAATGACTGTCAATTATATTATTAAATCATGGACGCCACTCTATGCTTTCATTTTTAAGTTCATTACCCGTTTCTGTTTTACGTCTTCTGGACACCGAGGCGAATAAATTCTACGATAGTTCTCTAGTCTGGCTCCAGACCCTTTCTTTACTTCTTCTCTCTTTCTTTTTCTTTTTTTCTGGAAGGGACATAAAGCTTGCATGGCTTATAGAATTTTGTTTTACTTCAGTCCCTTGGCTAGAAAGAAAGGGTCTGGTAACAAGCGAAAATGGTCTAGGCAGAATTCTGCCTGCTGACCTTATCACCTTGTTTAACTGAGGGCAATACAATTTGTTAAATAAACTAATGCTGCTAATGGCCTGTATCAAATTTCCTGGAAGTCAGAACATTTTAAATACTGAGGCAGAGCTTTCACATTCTCAAGTTGAAGTGGGACTGAGGCTGTGGAAAGCACTTTGTCTATATATATAGTTGATCAGCCTGGTTATCAGTGCATTCTTATTTATCTTCACTGTTACTTAAACCTTTTTGTACCAAATGGAATCTTCCTTCTTATATATAGCAGGGGTACATTTCAAAATTTAGGGGCGTCATGTTGTGTTTTCTTCGAAATTTAATTGGAAAATGGAGCAAACAGTGGAGGCCCTGATCAGATGCCACGTTCTGTGGCATCTGATCTGGGTCTGCACTGTTTGCATGGCTACCCGTTTGGGGGGTTCTGGTACTAAATGGGTTAAGTAGTCTAAAGTCTACCACCCGAGTATGTTGGCACCAAAAACTTAATAAGAGTATGTGTAACCCATTTATGCATAAAAGGGACATTGGAAAACAGTGCAGCTCCAATGTTACTGTTTATGTTTTGTTCTGTTTTACTGACCTTTCAAACTTATTTAGAACCGATCGTTAACCAGAGGTGGCAAAAACCAGTACCCGAAGAAAAACTCTGATCATCCGTTGCAGAGCGAGATGCGAAAAATAAAGTAAAAATTAATTATTTGAATTGTATATAACAAAATATTTTTTTATTTATTACACAGAATTAGACATTTTATAATTGGCCTTCACTGTTTGCGTAAATTATTATTATTATTATCATTATTATTTTTATTTATTTTTTTTGTACAGTCGACAAAGCATAAATGGGTTCAAGAAATTGTTGTGTTAGCCTTTTTTCTCTTTTTGGCAGATAGGAGCTTTTTAGCTCACCAGAGCCGAAGGCTCCGGGGGAGCTTATAGGATAGGCAGTTGTTCGTCGTTGTCTGTCGTATGTCGTATGACATATGTTGTCTGGGTCAACACTGTCAAGGACATCTCCACTGAAACCACTGGGACCCATTGTGCCCAAATTTCATCTGTAGTATCCCTGGGCTGGGGGCTTGAAAGTTTGTGGTTTTTATGAAAATCGACTCTTTAGTTTGGTTGCTATGGCAACTTTGAGTTTGCATACACTTATAATGGGGAAAATTGAAAAATGGCATTTACTGCCAAGTCATTGCAGATATTTTGACAAAACTTTTATAGAAATTTTCCTTGAGTAAACTTCTCTCAGCCACATGCTTTTATGCCAACATGGGGCCCCCAGGTTGTTCTGGGGCCATGTCCCACCCTCTCAACTTCATAAAAGGCCATATAACTCAAAAACCATTCAGATCCCAACCCCTGAACCATATATATTCTTGTTCCTTATGATAAGACACATCAGTGACACAAACCTGAGTGTCTCCTGGGATGTGCCAGGGTCATACCCTACCCCCCTCAATTTCATAAAAGGCCAATATCTCGGAAACCTTACAGATCCCCAACCCAAAACAATATATATTCTTGTTCCTTATGAAGAGACACATTCATGGATACCATCTTAGGGGTCTCACGGGGTGCGCTGGGGCCTTGCCCCACGCTTCCATTTCACAAAAGGCCATATACATGTATCTCAGAAACCATTCAGATCCCCACCCCTAAACCGTATATATTCTTGTTCCTTTGTCACTAACCTGGGGGTCCCCTGGGATGCGCCGGGCTCATGCCCCACCCCCTCCATTTTATAAAAGTCCAAATATCTCAGAAACCTTACATAGCCCCACCCCATAACCATATATATTCTTGTTCCTTATGAAGAGAAGCATTCATTGACACCAACCTGGGAGTTACTTTATAGAACAAGCTACACTGACCAGCAGAATGAGTCACCACAGGTAGCTCTCTAACACTGAAAATGCCATTGAGCTATTTTAAGTAACCTTGGCTCAAGGAGGTTTGCTGAGTTTGTGCTATAAAGTAGGGGTCTCCCTGTGTGTGCCGGGACCTTGCCCCCACCCCTTCACTTCACGAAAGGCCATATATCTCAAAGATCCCCACCCCTAGACCATATATATTCTTGTTCCTTATGATAAGAAGCATTCAGTGACTTCAATCTTGAGGGTCCCCTGGGATGTGCCGGGCCGTGCCCAACCACTTCATTTCATAAAAAGCCCAATATCTTGGAAACGTTGCAGATCCCCACCCCAGAATCATATATATTGTTGTTCCATATGATACGAATCATTCATTACCAACAACCTGGGAGTCTCCTGGGTCAAGCCAGGCCTTGCCCCATCCCTCCACTTTACAAAGGGCCATATATCTCTGAGACTCAGAAACCATTCAGAGCTCCACCCCTAAACCATATATTCATCTTTCTTATGATAAGACGCATTCAAATGACACCAGCTTGGGAGTCTTTAGAGGCCTTACATTTCTGGCATACAGATCCCCACTGCTAAACCATATACATTCTTGTTCCTTATGATAAGACGCATTTAGTGATACCAATCAGGGCTCCATTGGGTCATCTACTTCATAAAACGTCTAATGTTTCAGATACTGAGTCCACATGGGTGCTCATTTGGATATGGGGGTTCATTTGGGAGACTTTATAATTGGTAGATTAAAATGATATCCTGTTAAAAAACATGGCTGTCATTGGGGAGTGCAGCCTGAGCTCTGGTGAGCACTGTGGCCCATGGGCCTCTTGTTTCGTGATCCCTTGAATTATAACACTCATGCAATATCATGAATGGGCTTGGAGAAATAGATAGGGCTGCATGATGTCGGCTTTCGTGCAGAATTGAAACTGACAGCACATTTCCGCTGATACTTAGAGGGCCAAAGCATGCCCAGTAAAAGTTGTACAGGTCTGACTGTCCCTTTTGGGCAAGTAGGGCTAGAGATGTCATTTCATTCCGGTCCCATCAAATTGGAAGCCTCGATGAGGCAGTTCTAACGTGTACCCACAATCTATATTTTGAGCAGAAATAAGAAAAATATCACAAGTGCTCATCATAAAATCTTCATTTTTCAGCGAAAACATTTTACTATGTATTTGTATATACGTGTTTTTGTTTTGTTTGTTTGTTTGTTTGATTTGAGGTTTAAAGCCCCTATCAACACTGTAAAGGTCAATTTGGAGAAGCTGCTTCCAATTACGTGGGCCCTGTAGTTGTGAATGGGGGCAGTAAAGGATTCCAACAGAATATTCAGGGAACTTTCAGAGATAAGGATCTGTGTTTACTTAATGGCTGTTTTATTGCATCCCAATTACTTCCAGATTTTATCTAAATATTTTGGAGGTGGATCATATTTCAGAGCCTTCTACGCTTGTTACCAGTCGTTTTTGTTCAGGAAAAGGTAACTTGAAATTGGATTAAAGAGGAACAGGATTAAAAAAAGTGAATGAGAGCGATGGATATAAAACAAAAACGACTGGAGCCAGTCTAATAGTTCTCATCAGTTATATGATGCGGCTCTCTTAACTAGAGGCTATACTCAGCATACTCTCCGTCCTTACATTGATTCTGAAATTAATCATAAACGTCATTTCTTCAAAATATCCTTCATTAATAAGGGTATGGATTTTATAGATTTGCCCAGTATCTTCCGTGAGAGATCGGTGCTTTCTTCCATTCCTGCTTATTTTCAAAATACTGAAACACGTATAATTTGCTATAAATATAACAAACCTGTTAGATCTATCATTTTTAATTTCAATAAACTTGTTTCAGATCTTGATATTGATACTAGTACTCCTGATTCATGTGATTGTAAAAACTCAAAGTATTGCTATCCTGCTGCTGGTCATGTAATTACTGGCAATTTGAAAATTATTCCTGATTCTAGGATAAGGAATATCATTTCTAAAGGACCGAAATATCGGTTTCCTTTTAAAATTGATTTCAGTAAATGTAGAGATGAAATCGCTGCTCCCTTGAATGAATTCGGTAATCGATGGTGTAAGCGAGAGTATGTTGAGTGAAAAACCCTAAAGGACTGGAAACTTAGCATTTTAAGACAAGTGAATAAACGCATTTCTTTCTATTCTCAAAATACTAACTTATTACCTGCTAAGCCCAAGACGTCTTTACGTCATCTTAAACTAGGTATTCAAGAATTTCATAAGAAGTTTGTTTTGGCCCCTGCAGACAAGGCCGCTAACAACGTCGTCGTTGTGTGACGGCTCCACTATGTTAACACGCTTAAGCAGGAGCTTGGTGGTACTAAGGCCTATGAACTTCAGCCTTTGGCTGAAGAGAGAGGTATAGTAGATAAACATGTTTGTCTTTCAGCCACCAAGTTTGCTGTGTGTGTTAACGAAGGCCAAGACAAGCTTCCTACGCTATACTAAACTTCATAAAAAACCTTACAAAGCACGGTTTATTGCAAATTCTAGTTCTTGCACTACCACTGAACTTTCTAAATTATTAACTTCCTGTCTTACTGCTATTAAAACGCATGTAATTAAATATTGTGATAAAGTCTTTGAAAGATCAGGAAGAAATCTGTTTTGGTCTATAAAAAATTCGAATGAGGTTTTAAATAAATTGAAATCTAGACAGTTTCGTGCTTCTAGTCTGTCTACCTACGATTTTTCCACTCTTTACACTACACTTCCTCATAATCTTATAAAAGAAAAGCTTAATGATTTAATTGAATGGGCTTTTCACAGAGAAGATTCTCTCTATCTTGCATGTAATGTCAGAAATGCATTTTTCACTTCTAAAGAGCATAAGAATTATACACTTTGGTCATGTCAGAAAGTGTGTGATGCCCTCACCTTTCTACTTGACAATATTTATATTAGATTCGGTACTAAGTTATTTAGACAAATTGTGGGTATTCCGATGGGTACTAATTGCGCACCTCTTGTGGCTGATCTGTTCTTGTATTGTTATGAAAGAGACTTCATTTTGTCGCTTTCCATTGATAACCAATCTGAAATTATTGAAGCTTTTAGCTCTACTTCTAGATATTTAGATGATTTATTAAATATTGATAATACCTATTTTGATGGTTTGATCAGTCAGATTTACCCCCTAGAACTTCAGTTAAATAAAGCAAATTCTTCTGATACCGAGGCCCCGTTTTTGGATTTACATCTATCTATAGTAGTTGGATTTGTTTCGTGCAAAATTTATGATAAACGCGATGACTTTGATTTTGAGATTGTAAATTTTCCTTTTTTGGATGGTGATGTTCCTCGTGCGCCATCCTATGGCGTTTATATTTCGCAATTAATTCGATTTGCTAGAGTGTGTAGTCATGTAACTGACTTCAACACTCGTAATAAATTATTAACGGCTAAACTCCTTAATCAGGGTTATCGGTACCATAAACTACGCAAAGCCTTTTCAAAATTTTATAGACGCCATTCTGATTTAATTTCAAAATTCAATATTGGACTTAAATCTCTTCTGCAACAAGGTCTATCGGAACCCGAATTTTTATGGTGACTTAGTATATAAATTCAGAAATATATATAACCGCAATGACTTCAGCACCCAATTTCGTAAAATCATTCTCCGATATAAAAAGATTGGGTACAACATGGACATTATACGACAGACTGCATGCATGGTAGTTAACCCAATCACGGTTGGTAACTTTGCTTCCCTCTTTAATTGCACGCCGGTGGGTCAGGCCTCAGATTTTATGACGGCTCCAACGTAAAGGCTTATTGAAAATTAAAGAGATAATGTTGGTTGGTGCCTGATGCTCTGTCTCTGGTCGGGCTCATCGGAGTCTAACTGTTGGTTTTCTTTTGCTCCAGCATTTCAGTGGTTTCTTGCTGTCGAGTCCTCACCGTTGTTTCACCTCTGTGGTTCTTTGATTTCTGTGTTCACAGGGATGTTGCACTGATGAGTTAGGAGGCCTTCATGCGGACTGAACAAATTATTTGTCTAAATCGCGACGGAAGTAAGGGCGAGGATTGTGGCCACGTAAAATCGATTTAAGCCCCCCAGTGGAAATCTTCCACTGACCGTTCCAAGGCGGCTCTTCTGTGGCGATTTATTTATGTTGTTGTTTGTTACTTACTGTGTGTATCACTTGTGTCTTTTAATTTTGGATGGCCATATGGCCATTTTGTGGGAAAGTAACTGTCCATATGGCCTTCCTTTGTTTAGGTTTCCATTATGGTCTGGTCGCTTAATGTTTGTATTTCTTTCCCTTTGGTGTCTTTTATGGATGGAGTAAGTTAATTGTATCAATTCCTGATCTTTGTTTTACTTCTACTTTTCATCAAACTTACAGATAATCAGCACATCCATTAAATCTAGAATCAGTTCGAATTTGAGCCAGAACGGATGATTCACCTCAGAGTTACTTGCCCTTGGAACGCACAAAATGATGGTATCCTTTTGATACCTTGTTTATTTTTGACTGGATCTTCATGAAACTTGCAGGTAATCAGCATATCTATAGAAACTCGGATGAGTTCGAATTTGGTCCAGGTCGGAATTTTCACTTCAGAGTTACTTGCCCTTGAACGCAAAAAAATATGGTTTCCGCTCAATAACTTGTTTATTTTTGATCCAGTCTTCATCAAACTCACAGAAAATCGGCACATCCATTAAATCTCGGATGAGTATGAATTTGGGCGAGATCGGATTTATTCACTTCAGAGTTACTTGCCCTAGAACGTAAACAAGATGGTTTCCGCTCAATAACTTGCTTATTTTTGGATCGTACGATCGACCCTAATTTACTAAATGGCAAAACGGAATTCCTGCAGTAGCCCACGTGACCATCACTGATTTGGGAAAACCAATATTAATAGAACTTGAAACGTTGCGCTATTTTTATCGATGCAACATATAGGTCAGAGCAGTCTGAGCTATCAATAGAGTCTTGACAGGAATCGTGTGAACACTGAATACACAGATCAGACGCCGTGGAATGTGGCTTCTGCTCAGCAGGTTGCTCAGAGAGTACACTGTTTGCTTAAATAGTGGAATTTGAGGGTTGAACGAAATAGTATAAGAATGCCAGTTTGTTCACGTAATGAAAGAAAAACAATACACGCTGTCGCGTGACCTCTTTGGAACAATCCATTCATAAAACTATGCCAAGTCGAGTAAAAATAGACTTTTCGCACTTCTGTTTAGAACCTTGAAATGTTTAAGAGCAAAAAATGAGCAGCCCGGTCTTTATAGGTGGTACCGTTTTTAGGCATACAGCGTAGACCGAGATCGGATAGACACTACATTCCTTCTGATCAGGGTCGGCACTGTTCGCCATATGTATGCAGCAACAGTTTGAACATGATTCAGGCCCGTACGCAGACTCTGAAAATGGGCGGATTGAGAGTGCGAATTTCGGGTAAAAACTGCATGAATCTGAGGTAATTTCCAAAAGTGGGGAGAGGCTCCGTTTGCACCCTCCCAACTGTGTGCGGGCCTGCATCAATAGGTCAAATTAACTTTTTGTTTGAGCATGTCGCTAAAGGGGCTCTGTTACATATCACTGTTATTCAGGAGCTTGGATGCAGTGGTTGGACTGAGCGAGGAGAAAAGAGAGAAGAGAAACAACGACAAACAATGTAGATGCTGATCATGCAGCCCATCTATTATTCAAGTCCCGATGGGCGGGGCGGTTGGACTGTGCTCGTGCACTTGGGTATTGGCAAACAGAATCTACATAATCAGACGGCATATAACGCGATATCTGATCAGATCTACTGTGCTTGCTTAAATGTAAATGAACAGTTCGATTCTCAGTTCATGACTATTTTCCCAACCTACACTCCGAGACGATCGACTCACCAGTACTTTCATTTCTTTGATTTATATGATTTCATGAAAATTGTAGGTAATCAGCATACCAATAAAATCTCACGTTCCAGGCGCAAGTTATTTCTTGCACACCAGACAAGGCAATCCGTGATTTTACCCTGTGATAGAGGTTTGTGTTCTGACCCTGGTGTTCCGACCCAGGCAACTAACATAAGTGCGCTTCAATTCTATTCTACTGCCGGAACCACTTCAGCGCTACTTTTATTTTGTAAACAATATATATGTGCGGGCTGTCAAAACTAACCGGAAAAAAAAATTGAAATAAAAAACATTCAATAAGAATGATGTTTATTTGACTCATTTATTGTTAAAGGACACTGAATACAGAACTTTTGAATGAAATCTTTAAACGATGAAAAGAAATACTGTCTGTAATTCTGCTATTTGCTACAAAATAAAAAGGAAATGTTTGGGAGTTGTTGTGCAAAAAAAAGAATTCAACCCCATAACAGTTTCTTATAATAAAGCAAACTTAAAGCATTTGTAACATGCCATGCGCGACTCATATAAAGCAAACATGTAGTATTTGTATAACTCGCAAGGCGCAAGCATGAAGCATTTGTATAACATACCGGGAACGATTTATAGAAAACAAACATGTAGTAATGTATCACGTTCATCTACCAGGCGCAACTCATATAAAGCAAACATGAAACATTTGTATATCTCGCAAGGCGCAAACAGGAAGCATTTGTATAAAATGACAAGAGCGATTCATACAAAACAAACGTGTAGCAAAGTATTACGTACATGTACCAGGCGCAACTCATATAAAGCAAACATGAAGCATTTGTATAAGGTTCAAGGCGCGAATTGTATAAAGAAAACATGAAATAAAACGGTTTAACCCGTCCAGTGTTATTTGAACATGCGCACTGAAACAAAGTATAATTTGACATTCGCGATCAGTGAAACAAAGCTATAAAACCTTCTGAACATTTTATTGCTTTCTTTTACCAAACGTACTGTCAGAGACAATCAACCCACGAGTGCTGTTATTGCTTTAAATAGTCTTTTGGGTGTATTGTTGGCTTCCGAATGACATTCGGAAGCCAACAATACACGCACAAGAATATTCAAAGCAATAACAGCACGTCTTTCAGAAGCCAACACTACACACACAAGAAAATTCAAAGCAATAACATCACTAGTTGGTCGATTGTCTCTGACAGTACATTTGGTAAAAGATACTGTGCTGCGACTTAAACTTTCGTTAAACCCTTGCATTGCAGTATTTTAAGCAAAGTAGTAGCAGCAGTAGTATTAGTAGTAGTATTAGTAGTGTTAGTAGTAGAAGTAGTAGTAGTAGCAGTAGTAGCAGTAGTAGTAGTAGTGGCTGTAAACTCTTTAAATGCAGTATTTTAAGCAAATGGTGTACTAGTAGTAGTGGCAGTAGTATTAGTAGTAGTAGTAGTAGTTGTAGTAGTAGTAGTAGTAGTAGTAGTAGTAGTGGCAGCAGCAGGAGTAGTAGTAGCATAAGTAGAAGTATTAGTAATAGTAGTAGAAGTTGTAGTTGTAGTAATAGTAGTAGTTGAAATAGGAGAGGTAGAAGTCGTATCAAAAGTAGGAGCAGTAGAAGCAGTGGTACAATGTAGTAGTGGTAATTTTAGTAGAAGTGGTTGTAGAAGCAGCAGTAGAAGAAGCAGTAGTAGTAAATGTAGTAAAACCGGTTGCAGTAGTAGTAGTAATAGTAGCACTAGTAGTAGTACTAATAGTACAGTAGTAGTAGTAGCAGTAGTAGTAGTAGTAGTAGTAGTAGCAGTAGAAGTAGTTTTTGTATCAAAATGTGTGAAACTTAATTTCATATAGATGCCGGACCCATTCTTTGCGATGCTACATGGAAGCTTTCGTATGACTCTAAAAAGGGTTGTTTTCTTATGAAGAATGTCACACAGATAATAATAATAATAATAATAACAATAATGATAGGCTGTGTTTGTTAGAACGGCCTCGATGAGGCTGTTCGAATGAGTTCCTGTACAGCGAAGATTTACCATTCGGACCGGCTAAAATTTATTATAATTCTATTTTCAAAACGTATTTAAAAAGCTTCAGTTTTCTTTATTTCTTGTTTCCAGTTCGAGACCAACGATTACGAAAACGCGCCTATACAAATACATTGTTAACTTTACCGCAAAAACAAACTAAAATTTGTAAATGAAAAATGTAATATTTTTCTTATTTCTGCTCAAAATATAGATTGTGAGTACTCATTAGAACGGCCTTATCGAGGCGGTTCCCACGAGTACCCAAAATCTATATTTTAGAACAGAAATAAGAAAAAGAAGGTTAACCCCTGTAAACCCCAGGTTTACTATATAAAAGTGGGGTTCAAGGGGGGTCAAAATTTTTCGCGACGTTTGGGGCTTTTAAAAGTGGCTGTAAGCTCACTCTTAAAAATCCCAAAAGTGGGCTTAAAATAGAAATTTCTACAATTAATGCCTTTAACTGAAACGTTAATGTATACCGTTGTAAAACCCATTTTTCTGTATTATAAAGTGGGGATTTTCGGGATAATCATTCCAGGGAATCCCCAACACAATTTTCGTTTAATCAGCTCTCTCACTATATTTATACATGTAATGTACCCGGGAGTCTTACACGCAAACCCATTTCAGAGGATGTGTTTCCTTCTGGAATAATATATCCGCCTTTTAGCCGGGGACATATAACGCATTTTCGAAAATTTAATAAGTCGGCGGTTCGAAAGGATAAACTTACCTGAAGTGGAAGATCAAAATCTAAACTTTCGCACATTCTGGGTGTTGTCGCATTTGTAAGTAGGGACAAGGTCTTCTAAACGGACCCTTTTGCTAACCACCCGAATTATGTAAAATAATGTTCAAAACATTACAACGCTATTTTTTTCAAAACTTCAGGATATCCTATAAAATCTGTTCGTGTCCCGTAATTAGGAATACATTGAGCCAGTATTCACTGCAGTTATAGCCATTTAATACCAAACCATAAGCTTTAAAATAATATAAGTTTACGAAATACTAGCAGTTCTCGAGCTGTAGATAATAACTGCCTGTCCGACCATATGTATTCTGATAACCAAACTGATATGAGTACCTCTTTATATCAGACACTTAATTCACTTGACTTGATAGATTCTGTAAGGTAACCGGGCGCTAAAAGCACATAGGGTCTACCCCCACCTCGCTAAAAGGGATAAGTTTATGAACTGCTCTGCCCAGGGCCTCCAATATGCTGGCACTTGTCAATTCGACAGGTGTCAGCTGATAAATGGGAATATACTGAACTCTTAATCGGAGGAAGGCACAAATCGCACCCAAGGAACAGCGTTTGTCCTAAGAAACACAGTTCTGTAGCGATTTTAGAATTTTGAGTGCAGGAATCAGACCAAAGACGGGCTCTAGTATGTGATGACGTGTTGCCAATTTCGACTGCCAAATGTGTCAGAGCACAGCCCTGTTTTCGAAACTCTTAATTCAGGGAAAAGTAGGATTTTATATAGTAAAATGTATATATTGTCAAAAAGGTATCTTTTTGGTGCGTTGTTCCCAATATTTCTTTATCAAACTAATTAAAAAAATATGTTCACGACCGTTCGACAACATTTTTATAACAACATTTATTCTTTTTCTACCATAAAGGTACAATTTATTTACTATTGTTATGACTTTTGCGATAATTGCTATTTATTGGGTACTGAGTTATCTCCCTTAATTGTAACAACTTGTCCGCACTTTAAGATGTGACAAAACCCTGAATCTAATCATATAAACATTCTTCTTTGATATAGAGGTATTTTTCCTTTCGAATCGATGGCTAATTAAAACGTATTTCTAGAGGGTTTCTGAGATATATGTCCCGGCTATTTATCACGTATTTACATGTACGTTATGTTTTCTTTGAATATGCGATGCGAGCGTGGAATCCGTGCTCGTATTACGTTAGCTGATGCATAAGCACGTAATGCCATATCACATATCGAACCCCCAAATACACACCACACACCCATATCGCGTCCTACAAGACATGTTATACCCCTGACTTAACCATCTTCGGAACACTCGGCTGTTGTCCTATCACACCTAAAATGAGTGGCAGAACCTACAGCATGTGATCTGTGGCTGCACTGTTGTCTGAGTGTCAAAGTTTGGTTATTCCCATCACGTGAACAAGTCCGTGAAATGAATACCTCCTATAGTCCACTTTATACAGCGAAAACTTGGGTGTACGGGGGTATACATTATTATTCTTATTTTTGCTCCAAATCATAGGTTGTGGGTACTCGTTAGAACCGCCTCAATGAGGCGGTTCTAACGAACACCCGCAACCTATGTTTGCAGGATTTATAGGAAAAATATCACAGATTTTCATCAGAAAAGTTCCCATTTTGTAGATATGAAAAAATGCACTATGTCGCACGGGTGTGTTATCATATTACATTAAAAATGGTAACGAAAATGGAAAAGTATAATCAATTATCTTCACTTTTAAATGCATTTCTCTCTATTTAGAATTTTACTTTCAATGTAAGACACTGCAATCAAAATAATTTAATTTAATTATTTAAATTTTTGACGAAAGTCTTTTGACTGGAAAAAGGAATTAGGTTAGCATATATCAATAATCCAAACAGGTAATTACATACATTACGATACCAAGTCCGTGAAACGAAGACCCCCCCCCCCTAAAACCCAACTTTATATAGAGAAAAATGGGGTTTATGGGGGGTATACATTATCTGCCTTATTTTTACTCAAAAACATATATTGTGGGTGCTCGTTAGAACCGCCTGAACGAAGCGGTTCTAACGAGTACCCAAGACCTATGTTTGCAGCATAAATAAGAAAAAATATCACGGATTTTCATCAGAAAAGTAGCCAGATTGTAGATGTGAAAAATGCACTATGTCGCACGGGTGTGTTATTATAATGCAATAAAAATGGTAACGAAAATGGAAAAGTTTAATCAATTATCTTCACTTTTAAATGCATTTCTCTCTATTTGGAATTCTACTTTCAATGTAAGACACTGGAATTAAAATACACGTAATTGAATTTAATTATTTAAATTTTTGACGAAACTTTTGTAATTGGAAAATAGGAATTAGGTTAGCATATTTCAATAATCCGAACAGGTAATTACGTACGTCACGATTCCATGTCCGTGAAACGAAGTCCCCCCTAAAACCCCACTTTATATAGAGAAAAGTGGAGTTTATGGGGTATACATTATCTGCCTAATTTTTACTCAAAAACATAGATTGTTGGTACTCATTAGAACCGCATCCATGAGGCGGTTCTAACGAGCACCCACAACCTATGTTTGCAGTATTTATAAGAAAAATATCACGCATTTTCATCAGAAAAGTAGCCATTTTGTAGATATGAAAAAATGCACTATGTCGCACGGGTGTTTTACATGTATTATAATACAATAAAAATGGTAACGAAAATGGAAAAGTTTAATCAATTATCTTCACTTTTAACTGCATTTCTCTCTATTTAGAATTCTACTTTCAATGTAAGACACTGGAATTAAACTTATTTTATTTAATAATTTAAATTTTTTATGAAGGTTTTGTGATCAGAAAAAATGGGGAATTGGGTTAGCATATTTCAATACTCCAAATAGGTAACTACATACAGTGAAATTCCGCTATTAAGACCACCTTAAATTTGGACGAATTCTGCTATAAAAAGTTTATTTTGAAGAGTATACACTTAATGTGTTTTCTGCCTATAATGTCCTCTGGTCAGGGGCCACCTTTGGGATTGTTCAAAAGTGGTCTTTAAGTCCACTTTTTGACAGTCTTAAAATTTGCAATTACATAATTCCTGTGGACTATAAATCACAAGACATTTCATAGTTTTAAAATATTTGTGTAAAACTTCAATGTGCACATATGACATCATAGAATACCTCGTGAATATTAATGAAGCATTTGAATAAGTTCTTGTTTGTTTGTTTGTTTTGGAGTTTAATGGTCCAGTCAACACTATTTTAGGTCATTTGTGAGCCAGTCAGTTTACCTATCGGACAGGCTTATACGTAAGCGGATAACCGGTACAGTGCACATTCTTTCGCCAGAAACTGTCAACTGCCCTTCTTGAATCAGCGGAAGGGAGAAATAGACCGTAGAAAAGATTTCATGATCAATCTCCACGAAAGAATGTTGCCGACCCCGGCAGATATCGAACCCGCGCCCTCCTGATCTCCAGTCAGATGCGCATCCGACTTAGCTACCGAGGTCGGCTTGAATAAGTTCTGAATAGTTGGATCCTTTGGAAGCAAAGAATACACCAGATTAACGAAAATAGCAGACTCGGTTTTACTGAGTCTGTTCGTGAGCAGTACTGAAATGGACAACAGCGTCCACCCCTCTAGCACGGGTTTAAGCAGAACTCTGTTTTCAAAATGATTCTAAATGAACCCAATGATCCCAAATGGCCAGAAAATATCATCTGAACTACATGTATGATGATTAGTCTGGCTCCAGACCCTTTCTTAACTTCTTCTCTCTTTCTTTTTTCTGGAAGGGACATAAAACTTGCATAGCTTATAGAATTTTGTTTTACTTCAGTCCCTTGTTCAGGGAAAGGTAACTTGGATTAAAGAGGAACAGGATAAAATAATGTAAAGAATGAGAGAGATGGATATAAAACAAAAACGACTGGAGCCAGTCTAGTATGATGATGTACAGGGAGACTTTTACGGCCGCCACACGGCACAACACCAGCTGCAGTGAAGATAGATTCTGAACAGTTTGATCCTTTGGAAGCAAGGAATACACCAGATAAACGAAAATAGCGCACTCGGTTTTGTTGAGTCTGTTCATGACGTGTAATGAAATGTGCAAACAGACGTTGTTCTATTTTTCAATAAATATTTCAGAATTTAAATTTCAATATTTCAGAGACTAATAAAAATAATTTGATTCAGTTTTTGCCCTTCAATTACTTGAACCAAAGTCTTTTTAAACGTAATAACTCTCCATACCTTTATTTCTGACCTCTAAACAAGAAATCCAACAGAAAAAAAAGGTTTGGAATTATATGGTAAATAGATTGTGATTAAGAAATTGATTAGCTCTAACTGTGATTTGTTGAGTAATAAATCACAGTTTGGAGGTCAGTTGTAAAGTAGATCAAATCACGAGCGCGTAGCGCTCGTGATTTGTCTACTTACAACTGACCGACAAACTGTTATTTATTACTCAACAAATCACAGTCTAGAGCTGATCTATTTCGATTCTAACACTCTGAAAACCGGCAATGATGTTGTTGTTTCCTACAAAATTTCACAACCTTTCGCCATTGTTAGAAGAAATTCCGCTTAAATTATCGGCTGAAACCCATGCATCTTTATCCTTTTCTTACGTCTTCGATGCGAGAAAATGACGTTGCATTGTCTAACGTCAAGGAAATCGACTACTGACGTCATTAATTGGCAGTTTTTAATGACGTCACTCGTCACGCTCTTCAGAGCTGTGATTTGTTGCAAAATAAAACAAAGTTATTTTCCATAGCCTATATAGGCGCGCTGTTTTAGAATATGGCATTTGTCTTAGCATACTCCATGTAACGTAGCCTGTTAAAGCTGTGATCGTATAGTTTTATGCGTTGTGTTTTTTCAAAAGACAGACAGACAAATGACTATCATCAGTTACTATTTTATTAAGCAAGATACTTCATGCAGAGAACGAAATTTTACTACATGAGAACTGTACAGCAGCAAGACTGCACAGAACAAGAGCAAAATTCGTAATGATCCAACCACCGAGAGACCGAGATATATATGTTTCGAGACATTCCAGCAGAATTCCATTTACAGTTCATTTCAGACAGTTAGTGTAGGGCTGCACCTGGTCTGTCTGAAAAAACACCTGTGTTTATGATTTACATACCAAAACTGCATCATGCTATGGTTTCCTGTCCATCATACCCATTTAACTATAAATTAAATGAAAAATATGTCATAATATTGTGGCACTTTTCTGTCAAAATCAGTTATACATTTCAAACCATGTTTGTTAACAAATTCCTACGTCTAGCGATCACATGAGGTTTGTACTTATCATTTACATAGTTTATTCTGACTTGCTTTTGTGCCAATACAACATCCCACTTAAACATGCATTTTATACTGCATATTATTAATTGACTATCCTGTATTGATGGGAGGTCATCCGTATTAACACCAGGCCAAAAATCAAGAATAACTTTTCCAATTGTGTCTTTTAATAAAGTTGTCATTAATCAAGTATTTTCGTATTGGTCAATATACGGGTCCTCGGTCAGCAGTATTGGCCTCGGCCTTCGGCCTCGGACCAATGCTACAGACTTCGGACCTGTAGCTGGGCCAATACGAAATTACTTGATTAATAACATTATATTATAGAAAAGTTTCAACTGTTAAAATTTTAACAATATTCTCTGCCATTATTAAAGAAGCTTATAATGGTTCTTTGTTTATATAAAAGTACTGCCCTTTAAACATATTAAGACCATAGCATGATCATAATGCAGTGTAGACCCCGCTGGTCATGTCCCTACTTGACAAGTGTGGACCCTGATCAGACTGCACAATGTCCGCACTCCGCAAGTGTAGACCAAGATCAAAGTGGCAAACAGCCACTATGTTATACGGTCCTCTGGCTGATACGCATTACGAAAACACGCCTATACAAATACATTGTAAACTTT
Organism: Lucinisca nassula; assembly: GCA_963580285.1. Taxonomy (NCBI): domain Eukaryota; kingdom Metazoa; phylum Mollusca; class Bivalvia; order Lucinida; family Lucinidae; genus Lucinisca; species Lucinisca nassula. The sequence continues at coordinate 37,357,196 of OY757015.1, read as the reverse complement.
ACCGCAGAAAAACTAAATTTCAAGATGAAAAATTGTAATATTTTTCTTATTTCTGCTCAAAGTATAGATTGTGGGTACTTATTAGAACGGCCTCGATGAGGCGGATCCAACGAGTACCAACAATCTATATTTTAGATCAGAAATAAGAAAAAGAAGGTGAACCCCTGTAAACCCCAGTTTAACTATATAAAAGTAGGGTTCAAGGGGATCAAAATTATATAGGCCTGTTTTCGTGATGGTTTGGGGCTACACTGTTTGCCAAACCAATGATTACAGCCCATATTTTACAGCTAATCATTTACTGAAACACACTGACCTCACTGAGAGAAAATTCTATAAATAAGTTACATGGATTTCCTACAAATCAGTGATGGTCACGTGGACAACAGCATTATTTTTAAATTCTGCCCTTAGTAGCATTTGTTCGATTGAAAAACAATCGACCCAAAAAGGCGAACAAATACAATTCGGATTCTTCTATTTTTTTTATTTCAGAATTTGCATAACATATACATAGCCATTAACAGGCATTGCAAATCTGCCTGCAGTTTTGTAGCATGTAATCCCGATTTGTATAGCACTGGCCTCGCCAAGCCCACCAGCCGCACAGTAGTCTGTTATCCACACAGGGTGCTGGTTCGACCGTCTGTGTGTTACAGTTCATTTTCAGCTGCTGGGCATTTTCTTCCGCTTTAGAATATAACAAATCATGATCATTACCAAACACGGCTATACAAATATATTGTAAATTTTACCGACGGAAATCGATAATTTTAAGATGAAAACTTTTGATTTTTTTTTTATTTGTGCTCAAAATATAGATTGTTGGTACTCGTTAGAACCGCCTTATCGAGACGGTTCTAACGAGTACCCACAACCTTTATTTTAGAGCAAAAATCAGAAAAATTACGCTTACCCCTGTAAACCCCTGTTTTTCTATATAAAAGTGGGGTTCAAGGGTTCAAAATTATATAGGCATGTTTACATGATTGATATCGTACAAGCAATGCTTATAAAACGGTATTTACTTAAAATAAATACACGATATAGCGTCATAGAAATAGTTTGAGCAAACAGTGTAAACTCAGATTAGACTGTAGGAGCAGTCTGATCAGATTGTACAATGTTAACCACTGAGAAACAGTCTTTGCGGCCGAAATGTATGCACTCGTAGTAAACAATTTACAGTCGAACTTCGATACCTCGAATACCTTTGGGACCAAGAAATTTTGTTCGAAATAAGAGGCGTTCGAATTACTGAGGTTTTATCATAGTTTTAGGTCGTGAGGCATAATGTGGATCACTTTAATATCTTAAAGATTTTCAATAAATTAAAGGTATGTTATGTGTACTCATTAGAATCGCCTCAATGAGGCGGTTCTACTCATTACACACAACGGGCTTGAAGAAATAAAAGGGCTGCATGATGCTTCCATGCAGAGCACACGGGTACTGGTAAACCGCTTAGAGTATATAAGCCTGCCCAGGCAATGCGGTGCGAGTCAGACCGTCCATGCTTAAAAACCCTATTGGTTTCATTGGGCGACAGGGCTTGAGATGTCATTTCATCTCAATGTCGGGTAAAAGTCCCACAAAATTGGAAGCGACGTCTCCAAAATGACCTACATAGTGTTGACGGGGACGTTAAACATCAAATCAATCAAACAAACATTACACACAACATACATTTTACCGAACAAATCGGGTAAATTATCGTAAAACTCCAAAATATATGTATGTCTGGAGGTATTGGAAGAATTCCCTTTATCGTATGACGTCGCATCTGAGAGTGTAATAACGCCGTGTAATATTTTCGATAATCCACTAGTGGATTAAATATGCAAATTAGGTAGATACGTCCCGTAACGTTACGTGTACGACGTCCTTAACGACTTCGTGTCTACTAATTGCGGAATATTGACATTTTTGTGAACAAAAATGAATAAAATGCGTTTTAAATGTCGTATGATAAATAGAATCTTGCATTCGTAAAGCCGAGCATTTTATCCTTTTTTCTCAACGAGTTTAATAAATTCAATAATATACTCACCGGAAATAGAAACTGTACACTGATTTTTAAGTTGTCACTGGCAAAACTTTTTAATGAAATTTAAATTCCAATTGCATAAATTATCATCAGTGGCATGTGTGATTTATTGAATAAAATGTTTAATGATAGCTACGATTTAAAGGGTAAAGCCATAGGTTCAAAGCAAGGGTCCAAATCTTGCTGTTCAAGTTTCTATTGAGTCAAACATTTTGTGTCGCGAACGTGATTCCTATTTGTATCAGTTATTACGCATCATCTAACGTTGGGAATATTGTTTACAAAATGAAAATTTTCACAATGGCTAAAATGTTATCGACGTTTAAATATTGGACCAAACCACCGGAAGTGAGCGAAAAGTATGGCATTTCTGATTGCGGTTTTCATTTTTATCAATATTTAACACACAGCTGTAGATGCTAAAACGATTGAAGGCATTTTTAGGTCGATTTTTGGCTTGAAACATTATTTTGAAAATTTAGCTGAAAAAAACTGTTTTTGAGATTTCAATGAAATGTTTGTTTCTCGATAATTTTTAGATATTATGTTATTTTTTTCCTTGCTTTTCACTTGTTACCTATACGCAAAAATGTTGAAGTCAAAATTGGATTACAAACAGATTTTTTGAAAAATGCACTTTTTTTACATTTTCCCCAAAAACGTATATGTTGAACAGCAGATTTTCTTTAAATTGATACAGGATTCATGTCTGTAGTTAGTCAAATCCTTAATCAGTAATTTTTAACTGAATTATACACCTGTTTTGTCAGGCGAGACAATTTAAAAGTGTAAAGTTTCTATTTCCGGTCAGTATACATGAGCGCGAATGCAAGATTCTATTTATCATACGAGATTTAAAACGCATTTTATTATTGGATTTATTAAACTCGTTGAGAAAAAATGATAAAATGCTCGGCAAAGCCTCGCATTTTATCCCTTTTCCTCAACTCGTTTGATAAATTCAATAATACATGAGCACGAATGCAAGATTCTATTAATCATACGACATTTAAAACGCATTTTATTATTGAATTTATTAAAACCGTTGAGAAAAAAGGATAAAATGCCCGGCAAAGCCTTGCATTTTATCCCTTTTCCTCAACTCGTTTAATAAATTCAATAATACATGAGCACGAATGCAAGATTCTATTAATCATACGACATTTTAAACGCATTTTATTATTGAATTTATTAAACTCGTTGAGAAAAAACGATAACATTCTCGGCAAAGCCTCGCATTTTATCCATTTTCCTCAACTCGTTTAATAAATTCAATATTATTAAACTTGTTGAGAAAAAAGGATAAAATGCTCGGCAAAGCCTCGCATTTTATCCCTTTTCCTCAACTCGTTTAATAAATTCAATAATAAATAAGCACTCATGTCAGATCCTCTATAGGGATTCCAGAACGAGTTCGAATTAGCCGTGGTAAACGATATATCCGTGTTCGACTGTTCGAAGTTTCCTTGTATGATACTGTAATATATATTAATTGAGCCCCGCCAAGCGAATTTGTGTCTTCGAGCATTCCGTCATGACAAATTTTAACTGCGCATGCCCAGCCATTCAGAGGGCCAGGGATATGGCTTTCTGTCTGAAGGTTCCTCTTGATTCACTGCTTGTAAGAGCGAACAACGAAGGTTCTGGCGAGACTGCGCGGATGCGCAGGCTCGCCTGAACCTTCGCTGCTCGCTTAGGCGATAAGTACCAAAATCGCTTGACGGGGCCCATATAGAAGTGAAGGCAATGACCAGAAATCGATTGATTAACCCACACCTCCCATTAGAGACCCCAAATGGGAAAGAAACACAAACATGAAATAACTGGATCCATACGGATACATCACAAGCGGAAAGCCAAAAGGTCAGTTACTTTCCACCAAAATGGCCAATTGGCTATCCTAAACAAATAATAATATAAGCGACAGGCACATTCAAAGACGAACTAATAGTTCGTCTGTCATTACTGACAATGACCAATCTTAATCATATTTGAGAGATGTTACTTTGTGTGTGTTCTAAGATGGCTGATGGGACCGATTCAAACTCTGAACTGTCTGTTGCAAATAGAGCAACAGAGGCTAGCAGTAGAGGAACACAGCACTGTTGGTGATCCCGTAGCTCTGGCTTTGCGCTGTGCACGTTGATGACCATTCTTGCACACCAGACAAGGAAGTCCCTGATTTTACCCTGGGATAGAAATTTATGTTCTGACCCTGGTGTTCCGACCCTAAATCGAATATAATCGCTTGATTGATAAATGCACTGGTTGATTACAACCTCACGTGCGGCGGCGTCATGCATGACGTCACTAAACATTCCTGTTGTGTGATCACAAAATGGCGGACGTCGGTAACCGAAGTGATAGCAGCATCAAAATTTCGCAATAGAACTGGAAGGTATGCAAGAAAAAGAATCCAATATGGGTGTGGGGGTGGATAGAAAAATCCGTCCCTCGGGATCACTGTCCGGCATCAATCGGCAAGCCTCGTGATGCCGGACAGTGTCCCTCGGGGCGGATTTTTCCATCCACCCCCCACACCCATATAAGATTCATATTCTCAGTAAAGCTGACCCCATTCTAATGCACTTACTTTTTTTTTTTTTTTTTTTTCAAAATTGTACTAAGTTGCACAAAGCTGAATCTTAAAACCAAATGCCAGCCAATAACGTCAGGTTTGCGTCAGTATATCGCAGAATATACTGTCGAAAACTTTTGACGTTATCCAGTCAGACGTCGCGTTACATACGCAAGTGCATACGAATGAAGTTTGACTGCCTGACTGAGGTTTAGCGGAGAACTTGTGTGTTAACCAGAGTGTCCTCTTCACGGAAATGACGTTATACTATATATAAACAATATATGTCTTTACCTCTTGATTTAAGAAATAAATCAACTCTAGCAGTGATTTATTGAGTGATATTACACTGTTTGGAGGTCAGTTGTAAAGTAGGCCAAATCACGAGCGCGTTGTGCGAGTGATTTGTCTACTTACAACTGATCGACAAACAGTGAAATATCACTCAATAAATCACGGCACTAGAGCTGATCTATTTCGATTCTTACACACTAAACGTCGACGGGAAAAGTTATTGATTTGTTGAATGGAACCCGCCAATAATGACTGACTGTATTATTGTTGACCAATTTTTATTGTTGACTGACTGTATTATTGTTGATTGACTGTATTATTGTTGACCAATTTTTATTGTTGACTGACTGTATTATTGTTGACCAATTTTTATTGTTGACTGACTGTATTATGGTTGACCAATTTTTATTGTTGACTGACTGTATTATTGTTGACCAATTTTTATTGTTGACTGACTGTATTATTGTTGTCCAATTTTCATAAAATATCTGATACAAGAAATCTACGCTACGCCATCTAACGTCAAGGAAACACTAAATTACGTCATGAAACTGGATAAAAGGCGGCATAAAAAAGCGGCTCTTCGCGTCACGCCCTTCCGCCCAGTGATATCACTGGATTTGTCTATTGTTTATATGTTTTTGTTTGTTTGATTTGAGGTTTAACGTCCCCGTCAACACTGTGGGACTTTTACCCGATATTGAGATGAAATGGCATCTCAAGCCCTGTCGCCCAATGAAACCAATAGGGTTTATTAGCATGGACGGTCCGCCTCGCACCGCGGTTCCTGGACAGGCTTAGATCCTCTAAGCGGTTTACCAGTACTAGTGTGCGAGCCGGATTCAGCTCTGCGTGGAAGCATCATGCAGCCCATATATTTCTTCAAGTCCCTATGGTTGTATACATGTAAGAAGGCAACCAGTGTTATAATGATTGATTGCTTATTGACTAATTGGTTGGGGTTTAGCGACACTTCGACCCTTGTGGATCATTATGTGTTTTCTCCCAGAGAAAGGGAGAAACAAGATATAAGTGACAGCAGATGATATGAAGGTCAGGGACAGGAGATAAAGTGAAAAAGATGGAAATGAGAAGCAGATGAAGTAACAACCACCCCCTCTACCCTTTCCTGCTGCAAAGGCAGCTGGTCTTGCCAAAATGAAAACCAATCTTACACAGATGGAAATCCAAAGTTTTAGCTTGGGATATAAATTCTGTTCTAACCACGATGTTCTTACCCAGGGACAGGGTAATAGTCGAATATTCTCGCGTGTTTGATAAATGCACTGGTTGAATACGACCTCATTGGCACCGTCGTTAAGGTTGACGTCACAGCACGTTACGTGACGTAACTAAACATCACTGTAGTGTCATCACAATATGGCGGACGTCGGCAACCGAAGTGACTGCAGAAATGGAAGGTATGCAAGAAAAAGAATCCTACACGGGTGTGAGGGGGTAGATAGAAAAATCCGTCCTGAGGGTCACTGTCCGGCATCACGAGGCAAGCATCGTAATGCCTGACCGTGACCCTCGGGATGGATTTTTCCATCCACCCCTCACACCCATGTAAGATTCTTATGATCCATTGGACGCCCCACTGACGAAAGATTTGCCCCACGCAACCACCCTGTACATACCTCTTGTCGTCTCACACCGTTTCAAATATGTATTTCCGCATGGAAACGTTTCCGAAATCAGCTGGTATAGGGTTGGGTCGTACGCCATCAGTTTCTCCCTTGTGTTTATGTCATTGTGGACCCCGTTTGGTGGATCAGCGTAGCTGTTGCAGTCGAAAAAGCTCTGCGATCCTTCAGCCTAAGTAATATAAACGACACAAAACTAATTTCAAACAGTCATTCAAGAAATGAATGTCGGCCCCTGCCAATCGGGGCTTGAAGAAGTAGATGGGCTGCATGATGCTTCCGCATAGAGCTGAAACCCACCGCACACGAGTACTGGTAAACCGCGTAGAGGGTCTAAGCCTGCCAGGCAAAGCGGTGCGAGTCGGTCCGTCTTTGCCTGTAAACCCTTTTGGTTTCGTTGGGCGAAAGGGCTTGAGATGTGATTTCATCTCAATATCGGGTAAAAGTCCCACACAATTGGAAGCAACGTCTCCAAAATGACCTATACAGTGTTGACGGGGAAATTAAAAACCTCTAATCGAACAAACAAAACAAGAAATGAATGTACAGTCGAACTTCAATGGCTCGAACACCTTTGGGACCACGAAATTCTGTTCGAGGCAGGGGTAGTTCGAGCCACTGAGGTTTACTGCCAGGAGGCGTAAAGGGGATAGTTTGGGACTTCTTTTCCGTGTTCTATTATATATATGTATGATGCGTGTACTCATTAGAATCGCCTCTTTGAGGCGATTCTAATGAGTACACACAGCATACATTTACAAGATAAGGAACTTCTCTGACGCAAATAGCCTTAAAAATCCCCTTATTATTTCTTATGTAGCGAAATTCCCTAGGGACTCAAGAAAGGGTTCGACCCAGCCATGGTAACCGAGCCAGCGGTGTTCGAGCCATCGAAGTTCTACTGTAATTCATTTAACAACATCGAGTCACGAGCAAAGTACGTGGGGCTCATAAGCCCCCGCCCATAGGGGCTTGAAGAAATATATGGGCTGTATGATGCTTCCACGCAGAGCTGAATCCGGCCCGCACACTAGTACTGGTAAACCGCTTAGAGGATCTAAGCCTGTCCAGGAACCGCGGTGCGAGGCGGACCTTCCTATTGGTTTCATTGGGCGACAGGGCTTGAGTTGTCATTTCATCTAAATGTCGGGTAAAAGTCCCACAAAATTGGAAGCAACGTCTCCAAAATGACCTTTACAGTGTTGACGGGGACGTTAAACCTCAAATCAAACAAACGTGGGGTTCATTTGAACTATATTTACATTTCCAGTGTAAAGTCTAATGTAAACCTATAGAAAACAATTGCGTTCATACGACCATGAACGCATCGAACCACATGATTTTCAGTGACGTTAAGTGACGTCATTCTAAACCATTGTTCTCTACGGGCGTTGATGACGTCAACGCTGCTCCGCTCTTTGTAGAAAAACAGCGTGTAAATGTTTTCCAGCTTTAAAAGTTTGCCCTACAAGCATTTTTTAGCCCAGTGATGAGGGGCAAATAATGTAAATATAAAAAATAAACTTAATTTCTCTGCTTTTCATGAAAGTATGAACGACAGTTGGTCACGAGCAAAGTTTACATGAACCCCTTCGGGGTTCATTTACTTTGCACGCGACCCACTGCGTTCATACTTCCATGAACTGCAGAAAAATAAATTTCATTTCTTAATTGTTCGTGACACAATGCTGTTCGTATTTCAGTGAACGTTAAATAGTTTAACTTTATTACCTATATTTGCATTAATTCCCATCCATTATAATTGAGCCCCGCCAAGCGAATTAGTGTCTTCGAGCATTCAGTCATGACAAATTTTAACTGCGCATACCCAGCCATTCAGAGGGGCCAGGGATATGGGTTTCTGTCTGAAGGTTCCTCTTGATTCACTGCTTGTATGAGCGAGCAGCGAAGGTTCTGGCGAGACTGCGCGGATGAGCAGGCTCGCCTGAACCTTCGCTGCTCGCATAGGCGATAAGTACCAAAATCGCTTGACGGGACCCATATTACGAAAAATTCTAAAGTTCTTCTGTAAGGGCTAAAATGAAAGAAAACAATTGTACGCAGTTTTCCTATTGTCAATTGAACAGCGTCGTTGGCGCCATTTCGTCGCCACCGTCCAATCATATTGAAGAGAACCTTTGTTTATTGACCAAACTGGCTTCGCGTGAGTAAATCCATTCATTATACGTAGGAATGAATTTCATTTTTGTGGATTTTATCGATGGTAAACTCACAAACTCATTCCTTATAATTCCAATTTTCTCATCGAAATGTTAAATTGTCACCAAATTTTAGGAATTCTTTCAAAAGCGTCGTAAGGATTAAATTACCATCGGCTACGGCGGAATAATTATTCTATTAGCAGCTGCCATCTTTGAAAGAAATCCAAGCAAAAAATACGTCTTTAAATTGAGTTGTTTGTCTTCTAACATTTACGTTTTCAACAGTTCTCCATCTTTTAACCGAACGCTGTTGGCGTCGCTTCATATAAATGACGTAACGCGCGGATTCTAAACGTGCTCTTTGACGTCACGTTATATTACTGCTAGTCGCTGTGTGAAATGGTTATGAGATTCTTGCTCATGGAATGTATCAAATTATAAAATATAGGGATCAACCATGGTTTTTCATGCATTAACATTTGCCGGATCCCAAGGAAGCTGTTTGAACATGAGGCCGCTAGGCCGAATGTTCAAATATCTTCCTAGGGATCCGGGAAATGTTAATGCAATGAAATAACCATGGATGATCGTTGTTCCTGCATAACTTACGAATCCGACTGCAAATTGTGACGAAAACGCCCAAAACCTCCATATAAATTCCACATAAACTCTTCAAATGCGACAGGCAAACCAAAATGATGGCCAGTTCAGAATGTTGTTTACAATGACGTTGTCATGCAGTGACGTCACCATAGAACCCTAAAACGCTACGTTCAGGGCGATAACGTTACGTCGCTCAACGTAACATGAACAAAGCAAGTCCCGTCTTGTGATATCAAAAGTTCAAAATCCTTGTTCAAACAGCACGCGAATTTCATGATTTGAACATGGTTTTGCTGTTTGAGCACGGCTTTCGATCCATTGGACAACGGCTTCAAACAGCCATTCGCATGGTTTTTTGTGCAAGAACGAATAATTCTAAAGTTCTTCTGTAAGGGCTAAAAAGAAAGAAAACAATTGTACGCAGTTTTCCGATTGTCAACGGCACAGCGTCGTTGGCGCCATTTCGTCACCACCGTCCAATCATAGTGAAGAGAACCTTTGTTTATTTTGACATCACTGGCATCGCTTAAGTCAATGCATTCATTGAAGTACGAGCAACATTGCTTCCCAGTAGTTAACTATCGTGATTTCTGTACATTTTGAAAACTCACCCGTGCGATATAGTGCATTTTATCACATCTCTAAAACGGCTACTTTTCTCAAGAAAATTCATTTATACTACAAACAAAGGTTGTGGGTGCTCGTTAGAACCGCCTCATTGTCTCTCCCCCCCCCCTACGGCCCCCGCCCATAGGGGCTTGAAGAAATAGATGGGCTGCATGATGCTTCCACGCAGAGCTGACTCCGGCCCGCACACTAGTACTGGTAAACCGCTTAGAGGATCTAAGCCTGTTCAGGAACCGCGGTGCGAGGCGGACCGTCCATGCTTATAAACCCTATTGGTTTCATTGGGCGACAGGGCTTGAGATGTCATTTCATCTCATTGTCGGGTAAACGTCCAACAAAATTGGAAGCAACATCTCCAAAATGACATTTACAGTGTTGACGGGTACGTTAAACCTCAAATCAAACAAACAAAAAAAAACATTGTCCGGCCCCCGCTCATCGGGGCTTGTAGAATAGATGGGCTGCATGATGCTTCCACGCAGAGCTGAAACCGACCCGCACACGAGTACTGGTAACCCACTTAGAGGGTCTAAGCCTGTCAAGGAACCGCGGTGCGAGGCGGACCGTCCATGCTATTAAACCATATTGGTTTCATTGGGCGGCAGGGATTTAGATGTCATTTCATCTCAATGTCGGGTAAAAGTCCTACAAAATGGGAAGCAACGTCTCCAAAATGACCTTGACAGTGGTTACGGGGACGTTAAACCTCAAATCAAACCAACAAACAAAACCGCCTCATTGAGGCGATTCTTACGAGTACACACAACCTATGTTTTGGAGAAGAAATCAGAATAATAACGATTACTCCTTTAAACCCCAGTTTTCTCTATATAAATAGGGGTTTTCGGGGGTGTTCATTTCACGGACTGGTTCACGTGATGAAAAGCACTGAGAATGAAAAAAATTGAGGTATGAACATGAAATTACGAGCAAAGTTTATGTGACGTCACGAAAGCACGCCTATATAATTTTGACTTTTATATAATAAAACTGGGGTTTACAGGGGTAAACCGTAGTTTTCTTAATTCTAATCTCAAGTCTGGCATCGCGAGCCTTGCCGGACTTTGAATCCGAGGAACGGATTTTTTATTACCCCCCCCCCCACCCCCCCAACACGGAAGATGGAAGATTCTTTTTCTTGCAGTCACTGCGGTTGGCGACGTCCGCAATATTGTGCTGTGGCGTCAGTCTTAACGACGGTACATATGAGATCGTATTTAAACAGTACATTTATCAAACACGTGAGAATATTCGATTTTGTCCCGTCCCTTGGTAAGAACACCAGAGAAAGAACATAATTCCTATCCTAGGCTAAAACTATGGATTTCATTATCTGCTGTGCAAGACTATAACAATCTGATATGGAGTTCTGTAGTAGATGGGCGTTTCAAACCCTCGGGATGACCGTGCTAAGCGGAACCGAGGCTACGCCGAGGTTCCGCCCAGCACGGTCATCCCGAGGGTTGGAAACGCCCATCTACAGCTGAACCCCATATTGGATTATTTTTCTTGCACAACACCTCCAAACATTTCCTTTTTTATTTTGTACCAAATAGCAGAACTCCAGACAGTATTTCTTTTCATCTTTTTAAGCCCTGTATTCAGTGTCATTTAACAATAAATGAATCAAATAACTATGTATCATTCTTATTGATTTTTAATTTCGTTTTTGTTTTTTGCCGGTAAGTTTTTACAGCTTCCATATGTATATTGTTTTCAAAATAAAAGTAGTAAGGAAGTATATAGTTCCGGCAGTTATATAGAATTGAAGCGCACTTATGTTAGTTGCCTGGGTCGGAACAACAGGGTAAGAACATAATTACTATCCCAGGCTAAAACTACGGGTTTCCTAATCTACTGTGCACGGAAAGGTATTTCCTATGCGTATGGAGACAAGCATGCAGTCTGTTTGTTTGTTTGAATTAAGATCTAACGTTCCCGTCAACACTGTAGATGTCATTGTTGAGACGTTGCTTCCAATTTTGTGGGACTTTTACCCGACATTGTGATGAAAAGACATCTCAAGCCCTGTCACCTGATGAAACCAATAGGGTTTATTAGCATAGACGGTCCGACTCGCACCACTTTTCCTTGGGGGGCTTAGTTCCTCTAAGCTGTTTACCAATACACGTGTGCGGTCGGTTTCAGTTCTTCGTGGAAGCACCATGCAGCCTATCTATTTCTTCAAGCCCCGATGGGCGAGGGCCAGGGAGCTGAATGGTGCCTCCGCGTAGAGCTGAAACTGATCGAGCTTGAGTAAGGGTAAACCGCGTAGAAAGTCTAAGCTTACCAAGTCCGTGTCCTTAAACCCTAGCGGCTTGTTTGGGTGGTACGGCTTGAGATAAAATTTCATCTCAGTGCCGGATAAAACACCCACAAAATCGGAAGCAGCGTCTCCAACATGACCTAATTAGTATTGACAGGAATGTAAAAGAATAGAAAAAAAAAATACGCTCTTGTGGCAAAGTACATTTAAGGATCTCCAAAACATGATTTTGTTGAGAATGTGTGATATTATTTTTTCTGCTGAAAACATTGATTTTGGTGCTCGTTAGAACCGCCTCAATGAAGCGGTTCTAACGAATACCTCAAAACTATGATTTTGAGCAGAACTAGAAAAAGAATCAACGTATACCCCTGTAAATCCCAGTTATCTTCATATGCAGTTGGTTTTTCTGAGGTGCTTATTACTTGTCAATGACATGGCCCCAGTTGTTCAAAGCATCGATAGCTTAACGAACTCGTTAGTGGTCATATTGTTAACTGTTCTAGCAAGTTTAATAGCTAAAGTTTTGTTATTTTTACTGAAAAAATGTGAGCAAATGCAAAAGCTGCAGCTGCACACATTTTTTCAGCCACCATATTTAATATCAAAGTTTTAACGATACGTTAGCTAACGGCGTCGTTAGTTTTGAACAACTGGCCCCAGATTTATTAATTAATTGACTATCCTGTATTGACCGGAGGACACCCGTAGTACATGTAACACCAGGTCAACCAATATTAACTGAGGTCAAGTGAGGTCAAAAATATCAATAATCATGTTTTTTTTTTTTTTTTGTTTTTTTTTTTTTTTTTTTTTTTTTTTTAATCATGTCAATTAATTATACTTTAGTACTGTATTCTGAATCGTTTGCAGGATAAAATGCATTCTTACTTTTCCAATACAAAAGCATTTGTGTCAAAGTTTGACCTAGGCACAAAGAATGTCAAGGTCAACCCAGGGTCACCATTTTAGCAATTTATGATGGGCCTACGTCCCAGATGCTATTTATCAAGTTTCGTGGAAATCTGCCCAGTGGTTCTGGAGAAGACTATTTTTGAAGGGTTTTTACCATATATGGCTTGGCGGCCATTTTGGTCATGTGACCTGGACCCCATGAGCAAATTTTTGTTTTACCCATCCCATAGAGGTTCCATATGAAATTTGACTTCAATCGGCCCAACGGTTTCCGAGGAGAAGCAGTTCGAAAATTTTCACATTTTTCGCCTCGGCGAGGCTATTCTAAATTGAATGTAATATTTGGCAAGTTTATTGGTTAGATCTCATTGATATCTATCAGTATGCCAAAAATTATTTAAATATTCCAATCGGTTAAGTCACTATCACCAATTTTCACAAACGGGTTACGGACGGACAGACAGACTAACAGAATGACACGGTGATTTTAGGGCACTCTTAGGAAAATCAACCTACTTCAGTCGGTCGCTTTTTCTGCGGGTCGTGCAATAAAATTGTCATTAATCAAGTAATTTCGCATTGACCCAGTTACAGGTTCTCGGTCAGCAGACCTCGGACCTCTACGTGGGTCAAAATAATAACATTATAGTATTGTAGAATAAAATATGGAATATAGTATAATACCTATATTCAGACCACCTTTGGACCACTTTTGAACAGTGCCAAAGGTGGTCTCTGACCAGTGGACACTGTATGCAGAAAACTCAAAGAAAGCGATAAGTGAGTGAGTGAGTGAGTGAGTGAGTGAGTGAGTGAGTGAGTGAGTGAGTGAGTGAGTGAGTGAGTGAGTGGGTGGGTGGGTGGGTGGGTGGTCGGGTGGGTGGGTGGGTGGGTGGGTGGGTGGATGAGTGAGTGAGTGAGTGATGAGTGAGTGAGTGAGTGAGTGAGTGAGTGAGTGAGTGAGTGAGTGAGTGAGTGAGTGAGTGAGTGAGTGAGTGAGTGAGTGAGTGAGTGAGTGAGTGAGTGAGTGAGTGTTTGAGTTCTACCTCCCACCAACAGCTAAGGTCATACGGAGACGGGCCCTCGGTTTAAAGACTCATCCGAAAGTCTGGAGAAGCCGGGGATCGATCCTACGACCCCTGGTTTACAAGTCGAGTAGCGTAACCACTACACCATGCACGGAGGCTTCTCAAAGAAAGAGATAACTGCAACCTTCTATGTATACTATATGTATACTAGACTTTTTAAAGCATACGATGGCTCACTTTTAAGTGGTTTCATTAGCGGGGTTTCACTGTAGGAGGCCAATCATTACTCACAAAGTATTCCATGTACGATGACAGTGCATAAGTTTGGTCCCAGAGCCCGGAGGATTTTGCCTGGTTATATGCATTTTGAAGTCGACTGTCCCACCCGGATATAGCGTATTTCGCCCCCAAATTGTGCACCCCGTGGGTCATCTCATGAAGCAATATATCCTCATTTCGATAACGGTCATCGCTGTAACACAATACGTTTTCCTCCGCCCCTGTACAAATCGGTTTACTCTCAGTGGCTCCCAGTCCACGGGCTCGCGTGTCCCACATGGGGTCCAGGTAACTGTGTTCTGGGATATCTGTCGTAACTTCGTTCACGCTCATTACTGCAATTCTGCCTGAGTGCTTGTAGTACCATTCCCGTATACCGGAGTGATCAGCAAACAGGAATCTTGTGACGTAACAAGCTCGTTTTAGGGCGTCGTCCGGCAGCTGTGTAGAACCTTGGATAAATGAAAACACTACAGTAGCATAGAAGCATAGATTATTGACTGACTGACTGACTGACTGACTGGTTGATTGTTTGATTGATTGACTGACTGATTATTGATTGATTGATTGATTGATTGATTGATTGATTGATTGATTGATTGGTTGATTGATTGATTGATTGACTGACTGACTGAAAGAAAGATGAAAAAAATAGAAGTGTAAATCGGAAGAAATAATAAACATTACCCCTCTACCCATAACTGCCGCAAGGACCGCAGGACTTGCCCATCTGTAGCCAATGTCAGTTGGGCGCCCCAGTGACGTAAGATACACGACACATTGCCTCACCAAACCACCGGAAGAAAGACAGCCAATCTTGTACTATTGGCAGGTCATGAGATCAATCTCTGCGCTTGTCAATAAAACCAATAGTACGTACCTTAATGAATGGTAACTTCGGTTTTCCACGCATGCGCACTCATGAGCACTCTTTAAAATGGAGATAGCAGTCTTTGCTTTTGATTGGCTGTTAATGGATTTGCCTAACTTTGACCCTTGCCGTAGGTGTGATATAGGAAAATGGAACAGCAACCAAAGTAGCCAAAGCTAACCATGTCGGCCTTGATAAATGGTGTCGTTTTTTTCCACGCATGCGCACTCATGAGCACTCTTTAAAATGGATGTAACAGCCTTCGTTTTTGATACGCTGTTTATGGATTTGCCTAACTTTGACCCTTGCCGAAGGAGTGATATAGGAAATTGGAACGGCAACCAAAGTAGCCAAAGGTAACCATTGGCTCCAGGTGATGTCGGCCATGTACTTAAATGGACGTGTTCACCGCTAGTGAATGCAATGCCTTTATCACTTCGGTGAGCAGTACATGCTATACGTCATACGGTAGTCCCTCGTATTGATTTAAACAGTTACGGTCATGCCGAGAAAGCTGGTCATGTGCCATCTTTTTTATGATCTACACTGTTTGTATGTGCATCGGGACAAGGGGCAGTACTCAATTTTGACACTGATGGCGAGTACGTAAAACAACCAATTAAAGAGCATTGTCATACCAGATCGTACATTAATACAAATCAGAGCCGCCTTTTATCTAGGAAACCCTCGAAATCATTAAAAAAGGTGTTAAGATCGAAGGTTGAGTATCAGTCTTTATTACACGCAAGTGAGTTTCGCAATAGCGGAAAAGTACAGAACCCGGGAAGGGACATGATTTTTTTTATAAAGTGTGCGCACAAGATATATAAGTTGTGTGCACAAGATAACAACGACTTATAAATAAATCACTTATGTAATAACCCTGTACGTAGCTGAGGTTTTAGAATGGAAGATGCCGGTCATCACTTCTAAAATTGCCCCCAAGTACCCAGATGCACGTATTACAATGTTTAATGCAACACGTAATTACCACCTTTTATACATCGAAAAACTTCTTTTCGGAAACGATAATCTAACAGGACAAGCAAACTCTACTCTATTCATTGCAGTCCAAAACTATATCAAAAGCTCTAGAAGATTTGCAACAAAGCAAAGAAATTAGTGATCCCTTAATATTTTGTTTCGAAGTGACTATTGACAGTTTACTGGCAATAGCGGTTTTACGTTGAAATTGGTATTGCCAGTTGACTGGCAATAGCGGTTATACGTTAACATTGTTATTTCCATTTAACTGACAATATCCATTTTAACGTAAAACCGCTATTACCAGTTAAATGGTTGTAGCCAAAAATATCTTAAGACAATATGTTACTGCCATTTACAATGAAATAAAATGAAACGCCGAAAATAAAATAAACTAATGATATGAATGTTTATGCACATATGATTTTGACAAGTGGCATATATCCATCTTATATAATAAGCTATATGCTACCGAAAATGCAGCTTGCAGAGATCTGCTGCCTGTTGTAGTTTTACATGCATGCGAATGGATTAATATTTTTCTATTATTGTCTACTCGCTAAAAATATGAAATTATTAAAACACATCTATTTGATGCAATGGAATATTCACTACAAAACACGCCTATTCAAATATTGTAGAAAATTTTACCACCAAAAAATGAAAAATTTCAGTTAAAAATTTCGATATTTTTCATATTTCTGCTCGAATCATAGATTCAAGCAACTAACCAGTGCCAGCAATCTATGTTTTTGAGCAGAAATAAGAAAAATAATGACTGCCCCTGTAAACCCTAGTTCTGCTATATATTACACTATACCATGCCTTTGTGTCCTCGTTAACTTAGATTTAGTCTGCCTGAGCTATCAGATTTATTTCCATGCAAAGTACTTATTACTACAGTAGAACTTCGATGGCTCGAACACCGATGGCTCGTTCACCATGGATGTGTCGAACCCATTCTTGAGCCCCTAGCGAAATCCTCTACATAAGAAATAGTGGGGGATAATTAAGGAGATTTTATTCTTTTATCTTGCAAATGTATGCTGTGTGTACTCATTAAAATCGCCTCGATGAGGCGATTCTAATGACTACACACAGCATGCATTTCATTATAGAACACCGAAAGGATGTCTAAAAGTATCTCGTTATGCCTCCTGACAGTAACCTCAGAGGCTCGAACTACCCCTGTCTCGAACAGATTTTCGAGGTTCCAAAGGTGTTCGAGCCATTGGAGTTCGACTGTAGTATGTTCGAGTAGTTGTTTTCAGTTACTGGATATCGGTACATGAATATTGCATGTCTCCGTAATGGAGTTGGGGTTACAGGGATATATTATTTTTTTCTTATTTCTGTTCTAAAACGTAGGTCCTGTACTCTTGTATGAAAGCCACCAACATATATATTCGGTCTGACCACTAATAAGGCAGTTCAGTTTATTCCCAGTGGGCACATGTACGGAACCCGGGAAGGGACATGATTTTTTATTTTTATTATGTTGTGCGAACAAGGTAATATCTTGAGCGGACAACAAATTATCTTGTGCAGACAAGATATGATCTTGTTCGCACAACATAATATGTTGTGCGCACAAGATATTATCCTGTTTGCACAACATATTATCTTGTTTGCACAACATAGATCTTGGGAAGTTGTGCGGACAAGATAATATCTTGTGCGGACAAGATCTATGTTGTGCAGACAAGATATTATCTTGTGCGGACAAGATATTATCTTGTTCGGACAACATATTATCTTGTGCAGACAAGATATGATCTTGTTCGCACAACATAATATCTTGTGCGCACAAGATATTATCCTGTTTGCACAACATATTGTCTTGTGCGCACAACTTATAAAATAAAAAAAAAATCATGTCCCTTCCCGGGTTCCGTACACATGGCGTCTCCAACGACTATCCTGTATTGATCGGAGGTCATACGTATTAACACCAGGTCAACCAATATTAACTGAGGTCAAGTGAGGTAAAACAAATCAATAATCATGATTTTTTAATTGTGTCAATTAATAAAATTGCCATTGTTTTTACTTGATTATTAAAAATATAGTATTTACTTTATTATTATTATTTTCTTTAACTCAAAGACCGGCGGCATGTTTTCTTCTTTTTTTTTTTTTTTTTTGTTGTTGTTGTTGTTGTTGTTGTTATTTTTGTATTGTTTGTTTGTTTTTCCTTCTTTACGTCATGAATCCCCATCACGTGAACAAGTCCGTGAAATTAAGACCCCCATAAACCCCAGTTTATATGGAGAAAACTGGGGTTTATCGGGGTAAACACTATTTTCCTTATTTCTGCTCCAAGACATAGCTTGTGGGTGCTCTTTAGAACCGCCTCAGTGAGGCGGTTCTAACGAACACCCAAAACCTATGTTTGGAGTATAAATAAGAAAAAATATCACAAATTGTCATCGGAAAAATTACCTTTTTTTAGGTTTAAAAAATGCACTATATCAAACGTATGTGTTATCATAATGCGGTTCGAGATACACAGCAGTAAAAACAGTGAAAGATATATTCAGGAACTGAAAATGATGGCCGAGGTAACCGAAGTATCGACTTTTAAGTAGTTCGAAACATGTGATGTTGAAATACAATAAATATATAGGTGAAGTATACGGGACTAAGAAATCGGTTCGAAAGAGTGATAAGATCGAGAAAGGCGAGGTCGAATTTAAAAGAATCAACTGCATTTCATCACGTGAACATGTCCGTGAGATAAAGAGCCCCCGAAACCCCACTTTATATAGGGAAAACTGAGGATTTCGTGGGGTTAACAATGTTTTCCTTATTTCTGCTCCAAGACATAGCTTGTGGGTGCTCGTTAGAACCACCTCAGTGAGGCGGTTCTAACGAGCAACCAAAACCTATGTTTGGAGTATAAATAAGAAAAATATTACAAGTTTTCATCAGAAAAATTGCCTTTTTTGAGATAGGAAAAATGTACTATTTCACACGTATGTGTTATCGTAATGATCTTATTTCTGCACTGAACATAGATTGTAGGTGCCTGCATCACGTGAACAAGTCCGTGAAATGAACACCCCCCCCCCCCTAAACCCCACTTTATATAGAGAAAACTGGGGTTTACGGGGGTATACATTATTTTTCTTATTTTTTGCTCCAAGACATATGTTGTGGGTACTCGTTAGAACCGCCTCAATGAGGCGGTTCTAACGAGCACCAACGACATATGTTTGCAGTTTTTATAAGAAAAATATCACGGATTTTCCTGAGAAAAGTAGCCATTTTGGAGATTTGAAAAAAAATGTACTATGTCGCACGGGTGTGTCATTGTAATGGTAAGAACAGTCTCAGTGAGCAAAAGCAAAACCAATCTACTCATTATATGTAATTCTTAATAGCTTATTAACCCTTCCCTTGCTGAATATTCATTTAAGCCACATTCATTTCTGTCTATCAACCAATCAAATTACCTGATGCAATCTGTTCCTACAAATTCATACATCATCAAGTTGAATCTCACACAGTGTAGATCCTGATCAAATGGCTTTTTCAGAAACCATCTGATCTGGATCTACACTGGATCCAAAGATAGGGGTTACCATGAACAGCAAGATAAGGGTTTAAGGAATGGGAACACCTGGCAGACTGCTCTGCCATTTTTCGAAGGGAGACAACTTTTGGAACTTCCTGTTCGCTTTTCTATTAGCTCTGTTCCACGGGAAAAAGAGGTCGAATCTTAAAGAAAAGAATTTGCTCCCCAGGAACAAATTCTTTCCTTTAAGAGTCGACCCCTATTGACATAGGATATAAAATACTTTTCGAGGAGTTGCCTCCTCTGAAGGTGTTCCCATTCCCCTTAACCTTGTGTCAAGTAAGTGAGTGTTTGCGTTTTACGTCCCACCAACAGCTATGGTCATACGGAGACGGGACCTCGGTTTAAAGAATCATCCGAAAGTCTGGAGAAGCCCGGGATCGATCCTGCGATCCCTGGTTTACTAACCTTGTGTCAATTGATAATCTACCCAAATGAATTTCGAAACTTACTTGGTCTGTAAGTGTAACTGATCATTACGTGACTTACCGAGGACTGGAATGCCGTAAGCCTCTGTATATTTCTGGTAGAAATAATCGAGATCAATGGAATACCGTACTTCACTGGGGACGCCCCGAACATAGTCACAGCTGTGGGTCTCTGTGGTACTTCCGGATCGATACGAACTTGTGGCTCTTTCTGTGTAAATACATGTATCGTTGCGAATACAAGCATATTCAAATATATTGATTTTTTCCCCACCCAAAAATTAAAATTTTAGATTTTTTTATTTATTTTTTTTTTGTCTTTTATTTTTCATATTTCTACTCAAAACATAGATTGTGGGAACTCGTTAGAACCGCCTATTAGTAGGCGAGGTGGTTCTAAAGAGATTTCACAATATTACGATAACACAACCGTGCAACATTTTTTGTTGCATTTTTTTTTTCAACATCTCCAAAATGGCTACTTTTCTGATGAAAATCCGTGGTCTTTTTCTTATTTATTCTGCAAACGTGGGTTGTGGGTGCTCGTTAGAACCGCCTCAGTGAGGCGGTTCTAACGAGTACTCACAACCTATGACTTGGAGCAGAAATAAGAAAAATAGTGTGCATCCCCGTAAACCCCAGTTTTCTCTATATAAAGTGGGGTTTAGAGGGGTGTTCATTTCATGGACCTGTTCTGTGATGAGCTGTGTTTTGAGCAGAAATAAGGAAAATAATGTTCACCCCTGTAGACCCCAGATTTACTTTATAAAAGTGAGGTTTAAAGGGGCCAAAATTATATAGGCCTATTTTCGTGAAGCAATGCAAACCAAATGGATACACCTGGCAGTTTGTCGGCCTCGGTTGTTCAGTCGGACGCGCGTCTGACTGGTGATCAGGAGGACACGGGTTCGATACCTGGCGGGGGCCACCAACATACTTTCGTGGAGGTTGATCAGGAAATATTTTCTACGGTTATTCCCTTCCGCTGATTCAAGAAGGGCAGTTGATAGTTTTTTTACGAAAGAATGGTTAACCACTTAACCCTTTACCACTCAGGGATTTTGTGAATTTCGCTGATTTTCACAGTGTTGCACCTGACAGCAACTTCAACTAGCCATTGTTTCATAATGGATGGTCCGTTTTACGTCAAACTCGGTATGAATGTTCATTGGGCAGTAGCCTTTCAAATGCAACCTTTCATGACTTGATCATTGTTGTCATGGTAAAGAGGGGGCTTCTCAAAGTTGGCAAAAAGTGTGTTTTCACATGAATTTTTGACCACATTTTAATTTTCACATAGCTGTCAAAGCAACAATTAAGGTGTTTGGCACTGGCCATTTTCACTGTTTGCAGCATGTTTTATCAGCATCAATTTTCAAGCATTTTTGACCCAAGACGCCCTCAGATATAAATTTTAGCGGCCGTTTGGGCCATACACCCAAAATTTTTCGGGATCTGAGGGGGGCGCTGCCCCCCTTCAATCCCCCCACAGACTATTTTTAGGGGGGAGGCGCGTGAAAAAAGGTCACTTTTTTGCCAAACAAATCCTAAAGCAAACATAACTATCCAGGGCTAGAAATAAATATTTTAGGTGCTTCTGGGGCTTAAAATGGGGGGGGGGGAGTGCAGACAAGTAAAAACACGTATCTGAGTGGGAAAGGGTCAACTGAAATCTGGGAAAATACTGAATTTTAGTCCAAAATGCATTAATTATATCTGAAATATTGTTTCTTGCAATTAAATGATGAAAAAACATTATTTTGGTCAGTTGGGATTTTCTTCATTAACCCTTTACCACTCAGGGATTTTGTGAATTTCGCTGATTTTCACAGTGTTGCACCTGACAGCAACTTCAACTAGCCATTGTTTCATAATGGATGGTCCGTTTTACGTCAAACTCGGTATGAATGTTCATTGGGCAGAAACCTTTCAAATGCAACCTTTCATGACTTGATCATTGTTGTCATGGTAAACAGGGGACATCTCAAATTTGGCAAAAAGTGTGTTTTCACATGAATTTTTGACCACATTTTAATCTTCACACAGCTGTCAAGGCAACAATTAAGGTGTTTGGCACTGGCCATTTTCACTGTTTGCAGCATGTTTTATCAGCATCAATTTTCAGGCATTTTTGACCCCAGACGCCCTCAGATATAAATTTTAGCGGCCGTTTGGGCCATACACCCAAAATTTTTCGGGATGTGAGGGGGGCGCTGCCCCGCTTCAATCCCCCCACAGAATATTTTTAGGGGGGAGGCGCGCGAAAAAACAGGTCACTTTTTTGCCCAACAAATCCTAAAGCAAACATAACTATCCAGGGCTAGCAATAAATATTTTAGGTGCTTCTGGGGCTTAAAATGGGGGTGGGGGGGTGCAGACACGTAAAAACACGTATCTGAGTGGGAAAGGGTTAACTGAAATCTGGAAAAATACTGAATTTTAGTCCAAAATGCATTAAATATATCTGAAATATTGTTTCTTGCAATAAAATGATGAAAAAACATTATTTTGTTCAGTTGGGATTTTCTTCATTAACTGAAATCTGGGAAAATACTGAATTTTAGTCCAAAATGCATTAATTATATCTGAAATATTGTTTCTTGCAATAAAATGATGAAAAAACATTATTTTGGTCAGTTGGGATTTTCTTCATTAACCCTTTACCACTCAGGGATTTTGTGAATTTCGCTGATTTTCACAGTGTTGCACCTGACAGCAACTTCAGCTAGCCATTGTTTCATAATGGATGGTCCGTTTTACGTCAAACTCGGTATGAATGTTCATTGGACAGTAGCCTTTCAAATGCAACCTTTCATGACTTGATCATTGTTGTCATGGTAAAGAGGGGGCATCTCAAAGTTGGCAAAAAGTGTGTTTTCACATGAATTTTTGACCACATTTTAATCTTCACACAGCTGTCAAGGCAACAATTAAGGTGTTTGGCACTGGCCATTTTCACTGTTTGCAGCATGTTTTATCAGCATCAATTTTCAGGCATTTTTGACCCCAGACGCCCTCAGATATAAATTTTAGCGGCCGTTTGGGCCATACACCCAAAATTTTTCGGGATGTGAGGGGGGCGCTGCCCCGCTTCAATCCCCCCACAGAATATTTTTAGGGGGGAGGCGCGCGAAAAAACAGGTCACTTTTTTGCCCAACAAATCCTAAAGCAAACATAACTATCCAGGGCTAGCAATAAATATTTTAGGTGCTTCTGGGGCTTAAAATGGGGGTGGGGGGGGTGCAGACACGTAAAAACACGTATCTGAGTGGGAAAGGGTTAACTGAAATCTGGAAAAATACTGAATTTTAGTCCAAAATGCATTAATTATATCTGAAATATTGTTTCTTGCAATAAAATGATGAAAAAACATTATTTTGTTCAGTTGGGATTTTCTTCATTAACTGAAATCTGGGAAAATACTGAATTTTAGTCCAAAATGCATTAATTATATCTGAAATATTGTTTCTTGCAATAAAATGATGAAAAAACATTATTTTGGTCAGTTGGGATTTTCTTCATTAACCCTTTACCACTCAGGGATTTTGTGAATTTCGCTGATTTTCACAGTGTTGCACCTGACAGCAACTTCAGCTAGCCATTGTTTCATAATGGATGGTCCGTTTTACGTCAAACTCGGTATGAATGTTCATTGGACAGTAGCCTTTCAAATGCAACCTTTCATGACTTGATCATTGTTGTCATGGTAAAGAGGGGGCATCTCAAAGTTGGCAAAAAGTGTGTTTTCACATGAATTTTTGACCACATTTTAATCTTCACACAGCTGTCAAGGCAACAATTAAGGTGTTTGGCACTGGCCATTTTCACTGTTTGCAGCATGTTTTATCAGCATCAATTTTCAGGCATTTTTGACCCCAGACGCCCTCAGATATAAATTTTAGCGGCCGTTTGGGCCATACACCCAAAATTTTTCGGGATGTGAGGGGGGCGCTGCCCCCCTTCAATCCCCCCACAAAATATTTTTAGGGGGGAGGCGCGCGAAAAAACAGGTCACTTTTTTGCCCAACAAATCCTAAAGCAAACATAACTATCCAGGGCTAGCAATAAATAGTTCAGGTGCTTCTGGGGCTTAAAATGGGGGGGGGGGTGCAGACACGTAAAAACACGTATCTGAGTGGGAAAGGGTTAACTGAAATCTGGGAAAATACTGAATTTTAGTCCAAAATGCATTAATTATATCTGAAATATTGTTTCTTGCAATAAAATGATGAAAAAACATTATTTTGTTCAGTTGGGATTTTCTTCATTAACTGAAATCTGGGAAAATACTGAATTTTAGTCCAAAATGCATTAATTATATCTGAAATATTGTTTCTTGCAATAAAATGATAAAAAAACATTATTTTGGTCAGTTGGGATTTTCTTCATTAACCCTTTACCACTCAGGGATTTTGTGAATTTCGCTGATTTTCACAGTGTTGCACCTGACAGCAACTTCAGCTAGCCATTGTTTCATAATGGATGGTCCGTTTTACGTCAAACTCGGTATGAATGTTCATTGGACAGTAGCCTTTCAAATGCAACCTTTCATGACTTGATCATTGTTGTCATGGTAAAGAGGGGGCATCTCAAAATTCGCAAAAAGTGTGTTTTCACATGAATTTTTGACCACATTTTAATCTTCACACAGCTGTCAAGGCAACAATTAAGGTGTTTGGCACTGGCCATTTTCACTGTTTGCAGCATGTTTTATCAGCATCAATTTTCAGGCATTTTTGACCCCAGACGCCCTCAGATATAAATTTTAGCGGCCGTTTGGGCAATACACCCAAAATTTTTCGGGATGTGAGGGGGGCGCTGCCCCCCTTCAATCCCCCCACAGAATATTTTTAGAGGGGAGGCGCGCGAAAAAACAGGTCACTTTTTTGCCCAACAAATCCTAAAGCAAACATAACTATCCAGGGCTAGCAATAAATATTTAAGGTGCTTCTGGGGCTTAAAATGGGGGCGGGGGGGGGGTGCAGACACGTAAAAACACGTATCTGAGTGGGAAAGGGTTAACTGAAATCTGGGAAAATACTGAATTTTAGTCCAAAATGCATTAATTATATCTGAAATATTGTTTCTTGCAATAAAATGATGAAAAAACATTATTTTGTTCAGTTGGGATTTTCTTCATTAACTGAAATCTGGGAAAATACTGAATTTTAGTCCAAAATGCATTAATTATATCTGAAATATTGTTTCTTGCAATAAAATGATGAAAAAACATTATTTTGGTCAGTTGGGATTTTCTTCATTAACCCTTTACCACTCAGGGATTTTGTGAAT
This sequence comes from Lucinisca nassula, assembly GCA_963580285.1. Taxonomy (NCBI): domain Eukaryota; kingdom Metazoa; phylum Mollusca; class Bivalvia; order Lucinida; family Lucinidae; genus Lucinisca; species Lucinisca nassula. The sequence goes on along the minus strand of OY757015.1, from coordinate 37,331,598 downwards.
TTCGCTGATTTTCACAGTGTTGCGCCTGACAGCAACTTCGACTAGCCATTGTTTCATAATGGATGGTCCGTTTTACGTCAAACTCGGTATGAATGTTCATTGGGCAGTAGCCTTTCAAATGCAACCTTTCATGACTTGATCATTGTTGTCATGGTAAAGAGGGGGCAACTCAAAGTTGGCAAAAAGTGTGTTTTCACATGAATTTTTGACCACATTTTAATCTTCACACAGCTGTCAAGGCAACAATTAAGGTGTTTGGCACTGGCCATTTTCACTGTTTGCAGCATGTTTTATCAGCATCAATTTTCAGGCATTTTTGACCCCAGACGCCCTCAGATATAAATTTTAGCGGCCGTTTGGGCCATACACCCAAAATTTTTCGGGATGTGAGGGGGTCGGAGGCGCGCGAAAAAACAGGTCACTTTTTTGCCAAACAAAACCTAAAGCAAACATAACTATCCAGGGCTAGAAATAAATACTTTTAGGTGCTTCTGGGGCTTAAAATGGGGGAGGGGGGTGCAGACACGTAAAAACACGTATCTGAGTGGGAAAGGGTTAAGTATATAAGCCTGTCCAGGAAAAGTATGGATAGGTAAACTGACCGGCTCAAAAATGACTTACATGTAAATAGTGTTGACTGGAAAAGCCCGAAATCGAACTCACGAACCCTGGATTGTGGGGCGAGAAGCCTAACCCTTACACCACGCAGGCTTCTATTGTAACATTCGCAGTTGGAAATTATCGCACAATTGTATACGGTTCCATGGGGTAAGAGTTCTTATTACATTATTTTCAATGAAATTTCTCATTGAAATCAAAACCGATATTGTCACAGTGACTGATTTCACTGTTTGGGACTACTTTTTTTTTCTTCAAAACTAACTAGTGGTCGGTTTTTTCATTGTCAGATGACTGAAAATTAATGAAATGTGTTAAAATTGACGCTTAGTCCTTTCACACATCACGAGGACGTTAATGACGTCATTTCGACGCTGACTCGCGTAATTTTATCGCGCGACGTTAGATCCGTCCGCAACTTCTTTGGGAAACTACTTTATCATATATTTCCGTAACCATTCATAAGAATGCCATCCCAGGCAATTTTTCAGGTAAACATTTAGTTTTCACCCAATACTATACCTAATAAACACACTGGACACCACTAAATTGATGCGAAACGACCAGAAACATTTTTTTTTTTCTCCGAGTGTTAGTGACACGATTAGTAAAGCTTAATTTTGTCGTTTCGAAGCGTGTAAGAGAAAGACAATTTTATTTTTTCAGTGTAAGATCAAATTTTATTTCACTCCTGAACACCAAAACTAGTATTTTCACCCGTGGCTACGCCACCCGTGAAAATACTGGTTTTGGGGTTCATTCGATGAAATAAAATTCTATCTTACACGGAACAAGAAATATCTCTAAAAAAGATATGCGGCGTAGATTTAATTGGAAGGTTGTTTAGAAACCAGTGCTACAGCTGAAGTGCACGACCCGCCGGATGCTTTTAGCTTTATGAGTGTTACCATATATGGGTATGGTGGCCATTTTGGTCATGTGACCTGGACCTAAAACGGTTCCCCCAATAAATGCGCCTTATCGTAAGGAGCAAAAATATATCTTAAACTTTAGTACTGTTTTCTGAATCGTTTGCAGGAAAAAATGAATTCTCACTTTTCCAATACAAAAGCATATGTGTCAAAGTTTGATCTAGGCACAAAGAAGGTCAAGGTCAACCCAGGGTCACCATTTTGGCAATTTATGATGGGCCTACGTCCCAGATGCTATTTATCAAGTTTCGTGGAAATATGCCCAGTGGTTCTGGAGAAGACTATTTTGAAGGGTTTTTACTATATATGGCTTGGCGGCCATTTTGGTCATGTGACCTGGACCCCATCAGCAAATTTTGGTTTCCCCCATCCCATAGAGGCTCCATATGAAATTTGACTTTAATCGGCCCAACGGTTTCCGAGGAGAAGCAGTTCGAGAATTTTCACATTTTTCGCCTCGGCGAGGCTATACTAAATGGAATGTCATATTTCGCAAGTTCATTGGTTAGATCTCATTGATATCTATCAGTATGCCAAAAATTGTTTAAATATTCCAAGCGGTTAAGTCACTATCACCAATTTTCACAAACGGGTTACGGACGGACAGACAGACAGACCGTATATGGCTTGGTGGCCATTTTGGTCATGTGACCTGGACCCCATGAGTAAATTTTGGTTTCCCCCATCCCATAGAGCCTCCATATGAAATTTGACTTCAATTGGCCCAACGGTTTCCGAGGAGAAGCAGTTCGAAAATTTTCACATTTTTCGCCTCGGCGAGGCTATACTAAAGGAATGTAATATTTCGCAAGTTCATTGGTTAGATCTCATTGATATCTATCAGTATGCCAAAAATTGTTTAAATATTCCAAGCGGTTAAGTCACTATCACCAATTTTCACAAACGGGTTACGGACGGACAGACAGACTGACAGAATGACACGGTGATTTTAGGGCACTCTTAGAAAATCAACCGACTTCAGTCGGTCGCTTTTTCTGCGGGTCGTGCAATATGAGCTACAATAGTGACAGCAACAATTGTCTAGCTATGAAATGGTTTACTGTATTCAAACAATTCAGATTTCACGCGAGGAAAAATAGCTTTGCAGAGGGCGGTGTCCCGCCTGTTTGAGCTAAGGTCAATGTAAAAGGTCAAGGTTAAAAACATGACCTCATTTCAAGAGCATATGATCTCAAGTATATGCACAACAAATAAGAAAACGTTATCATTCACTGTTTTTGAACACAAATTCTAGGGTTAACATTTAGAGTTGTCGCCATGGTGAACGTAAACGCATAGACGGACGAACAAACGGACGGAAACCTGATCTTATGTGCACCTGACTAAAACTCAAATTACACTTATTCCTTTTCAAAAATTATATAACATTAACGATATTCGAAAATGTCCATTTTGTGTTAAAATGGAGGAGATAAAGTATGCTGAAGACAAATGATACACTGCAACTTTTATTTAGCATATATTGTAAATTAAACATCTGTCAATTTGTAATGCGATTATTACATGTTTTTGTCATGCTATATCTCTTTATTGGTTTCATTGGGCAACAGGGCTTGAGGTGTCTTTCATCTCAATGTCGGGTAAAAGTCCCACAAACTTGGAAGCAACGTCTCCAAAATGACCTACACAGTGTTGATGGGGACGTTATACCTCAAATCAAACAAACAATTCCTTTCGCAGAAAATTCTTCCTTTCGCGAAAGGAACCTTCCTTTCGCGTAATGGTTTCTTTTGCTATATAGACCAACCACGTGAAAGTAGGTAAAAATAGGTATTCACCGCAGCAGTTACAGAATTCACTAGAATCCCAATTATACATATGACGTATGGTCATCAAAGGACAAGACGGTGAGCAAGCCGAAACTGTATATATTTTTGGTTTGGTCGCCATGAGGCGGGCAAACCGGGTCTAATGACCAGATTGTTACTGTTCCATGGAGGGGCACGTGACGCGATCAACCAATCAGCTTTAACGATAATGCAATACTATACTGCAATTTCAGGAAATAGTCTGTCTGAATAGCGAAACAGACCGAAAAGCAAGCAATAAATATCTTAAGGGAAATGGAAACACCTGGCAGGTGTGGCAGTTACGGTAAATGACCAATTAATTCGAACAGAAAAAAAAAATAAATACTGATCCCTTAGAAAATATCAGATTGGAAATTTATCAGTGTTTGATCTGAAAGAATTCCATGCATTGGACCAGGCTGGGTTCAATATTTTAAACAACTACGTTTTTTTTTTTCCCGCGGCCCTGTCAATCCGCAAGTGATTAGAAGTTATAAATATCACTTATGCAGTGCAGAACCGTTTGATCTATAAATAAGTCAGTGTGTGCAGGGGGGTCTTTGAATGCGAGCTTATCATGTGGTTACAAGTATAAGGTTACACATTGTCATTAATGACATTTACACCTATTGAACTATCACTACTCCCTTTAAAATGGGCGAGTCAATTTGTGATCTCAGGAATAACAGAAATTGATTTGTTTGGAGCAAATTATTTTCTTAAGAGAAGCCCATATATTTTTCAAAGAATTTCCTGATAGTCTGTAATATTTTTTTTGTTCCGGCTACACCGCAGCAGACAAAGTCCAGCTACATGTATATATGGGATGTGATGCTGAAACCCGCACGTGTAGCTACCCAGTGGAGCTAGGCGCATAGATACCCCCCCCCCCCCCCACACACACACACCTATATTGTTTAAGCGCATAGTGAAGCCTCAGGCGAGACTCAGCCTTGTTTGTGTGTTCTCTGTTTACTCATAAGCTGTCTCAAATCAGCGTAAGCCGGGGACATGTAGGAATTCAATGTCCATCGACGAAGTCCGCTGAAGACTGATTAGACTGCGGATGCAAAACCATCATATTTAGATAGGCAAGTAACAAGAAAAAGAAAATGCGGACATCATACACAATTTTAACATGTGCATGTGCGATTTTCTCTTTGTGCGCGATGAAACGTTTCAAACCTCTTCAACATTGAAGACACAATCCCGATTGCACAACTGCGCAGACTTATCAGTCTTTTCTGTATGCACATGCGCAATAAGTATTTTACTCGAGATAGGAGATCTGAGCAGACTGATCCTTGCACTTGGTAGCTTAGAATGTGTTTGTAATGTCGCAAGCAGATTTGGCCGGTTAAATGTACACTGTCGTTTTAAGCCGGCGCACGGCGAAAAACACCGTTTCAAACGAAGGACCAGATCAGCCTGCGCATCTAGCCAATGGCCATTGTTTTCGCCTGTTGTTCTTCGATTAGCACAGAGGCCATGGTAGGCACATACGAACAACGAAGACTGTTCAGACTGCATGCATGTGCAGGCTGACTTGTGTCCTCGCCCATCGCATATGACTTATTTTCTTAATCATGTTCCCCGAAATAACTTCCAATTAAACCTTGTCGCCGTGAAATAAATGGGCATTTTCACTTGCTCCTCAGAAAACCAGGGTAACCCAACAGATAACCTGCATTAAACTACCTTTTTGCATGCAACAACCATGAATTTTTCACTCGCACGTGCTAAAAGACGTTCTGTGGAAAAAGGCGGGGAACTCTCAATTAATATTTAAAGGGGCGCTTCTGCTATCAAAGAGGCATTGAATCAAATGCCACAGCACATGGAAAAAGGGTAACACTGTCACACAAATAATAATGAAAGTGGAAGCTACGCTCCAAAGAGTCTGAGAGCAAAGCGAAAACAGGTGCATATACATGGTGATTCAAGCCTTTGTAGGCCACAATGCTACATCACCGACTAGGATCAACCTGCACATCGATGCAATGTGATCAGTCTTTACTGAACCCTTAAATCTTACGAAGTCACAAGGCTAAGTGAAACCCTTTGCCCTACATACCGGTAGTGGTTGCGCATGTTCAGTGTTTGCAGGTCGTTGAGAAAGCAGCGAAGACACATCTTAGCGTACTCATGCAATCCGATTAGAGTCTTCGCTGATCGCATGAGCCTGATGCAGACGATGGGATTTCACAACATAAATAAGCGAAACTCCTGTGGCTCATAAAGGTTGATCTAAGCACTTACTGCCTGCGTTTCTCACAGTCTGATCAGTATTCGGTGAGGGTATGAACTTTCCATTACCACAGGGCTATACAAGTGAGAGAATCGAAAACCATTTGCCTCACAGAGTGCATGTCAATCCGAGTCTTTGGAAGTCGCACATATTTCATGCTAAGTTTTCTTTTTTTCGTGCGCTAATTCATATACGACCAGTACGATGTTGTAATGTCAAACCCGGGAACGGTCCGAAATTCTTGTTCTGGAAGCATTTTTCGGCATTTTTTGTGTGTTCTAAGTATTAAAAATTCTGATTTCTGAAAAAATTTGGAGTTCGAATTAAATGAGAAAGTTTTCAGCCACAGATTCGAAATAATTTTGGGTGTTCGAACTGCTAGGGTGTTCGAACTAATTGGTCACCTACCGTAGTCTACCATTTTTACCGTATTTCGAAACACACCTATTCAAATACATTGTCATTTTTTGGCCAAAGAAAAAGAAATTTTAAAAAGAAAAATTGGAATATTCAAGTTGCCTTTTTTGCTCAAAACATAGATTGCGGGGAATCGACAGAAACGCCTCGACGAGGCGATTCTATCGAGTACCTACAATCTAGTGTCTCAGAGCATGAATACGGAAATTAATGTACACCCCTGCAAACCCGAGCTTTACTATATAAAAGTGTAGATTATATTTTCTTGTCCCTTGGGATCATTGATTCCATTGTGGAATTTTGAAAATATCTTAGGGTCACTGATGAGGCCTTATTGGCCGAAACTAGCTAGTCTGGCCCGGAAAACATGTGCACACCATATTTTTCAGCTCTGTGGTGTATTCCTTGCTTCCAAAGAGTAACCCTTTTATAGAACATATGAAAGGGGATCACAATTCTATAGGCATGATTTCGTGATGGAAATACAACTTTAAGGACCTTATGGCTGCTACTCTGTTGACTCTGTCCAACTGAAAAAGGGGTCTACTCTAAAAGGGGAAGAATTTGCTCCTCAAGGGGTCTACTCTAAAAGGGAAGAATTTACTCCCCAGGAGCAAATTCTTTCCTTTAAGAGTATACCCCTTAGACATATCAAAACAGAAATTACTTTTGCAGGAGAAGCAGTCAGTTTCGCAAATTTTACGTTTTGCAATGCCATTATGGAGTAAGTCCATGGGGCCATGGAAACGAAAAACAACAGAACATAACTACTACTACTCACCAAGTATGGCTGGCTGCGGTAGCTCAGTCGGATGCAGTCCGACTGGCGATAAGGAAGACTCAGGTTCGATACCTACCGGGGTCGGCAACATTCATTCGTGGAGATTGATTATGAAATCTTTTCTATGGTCATTCTTTCCCTTCCGCTGATTCAAGAAAGGCAGGGGTCAGTTTTGGGCGACAGAATGTGCACTGAACTGGGAAACCGCTTACGGATAAGCCTGCTCAGGAAAAGTGTGGATAGGTACACTGACAGGCCCAAACATGACCCAAATCAGTGTTGACTGGGCCGTTAAATACAAATAAACAAAAGTTGCAAAGTTTACTTCACACAGATAGGAACAGATTTATATATTCTGAACATATTTCGGTACGGTGGTAGCTCTAATAATACGTAAATGTTGGAAAGACAGAGAACTTTATTTTTCTTCATTTATAAAGATCGCTGGGTGTGGCCTAGAGGATAAGAGTGCTGACTCTTAATCATTAGGTCTCTCAACGGTGTAGGTTTGAGCATGGCTCAGGTCACATAATGAGAAGTTCTGCAATGGAAGGTCAGGAGGTTTTTCATCGGATACTCTAGTTTTCGCTCACCTCCGATTAACGATCGGCTTGATGTGAGTGAAATAATCTTGAAAGGATCGTAAAACCAAACATAAAAAAGATCGCTGGGTGTGTAAAAACATTTTCATGTCTTTGCTACTAGAATAAACGGCAGTGCCAAAGTCGAAGGTTCTAACTCTTCCAAATATATAAAATATTTAGGGAGCGAAACAAAGTCATAACGTTGATGGGTCGTTGTTTATTGTTCTTGAGCCCAGCACAGATAGCAATAGTTTCTCTTCAAAAACTTCAAGACTACTAAGTGACCTACCACCAGTTATAGACTGAGTTGTTGCAAGACTTTTTGGCGCATTCGATGGGAGCTATTGTATCTGATTAGCCGAGAATGGTGTTCTTTATTTCCACTCAATACTTGACGGTTTACTAATCAGTTTCTTTTACAATTAAATTGTGATCCAGAAAGATATACAAAAGGATTGCAAATTTCAGGTTTTGCGGAGGTACCGCTCAAAGAAACGACCGAGGTTTAAGATACAGTCTGATTCGCAGCACTTTTTCTGGGCAGGCTTAGATCTTCCTAGGCGGTTCAGGAATACAGAAGTCCAATATATTGCCCTAAGGTCTGATCGGCCCCAGTCCATCGGGGATTGAAGAAATAGATTGGGCTGCATGATGCTTCCACACAGAGCTGATACCGGCCGCACATGCGTAGTGTTAAATCGCCTAGAAAGTCTAAGCCTGCTCAGGAAAAGTGGCTCGAGTCGGACTGTTCATGCATTTCAACGTTTAGGTTCATTGGGCGACAGGGCTTGAGAAGGAGTTTATTTGCCCGTTTTATCTCAGTACTGAGTAAAAGTCCCACAAAATTGGAAGCAATGTCTCAAAAAAGACTCCTACAGTGATAACAGGGACATTAACAACAAATGAAATAGATAACCAAGGCCCTATAGAAGGCCTGATGACTTAGGAAAAATCTTTTTATATGCCCGTTTGAAAAACAACAACAACAAAAAATACCAAAACAAAAAAAACAAACAAAAAAAAAACGGTCGTATTAAGTTATGGGGTTGGTGTCCGTCCGTCCGTCCGTTCGTAAACTTTTTTTTTCGTTTCCGTATAACTCCTACTGTACCGTTTTCATCCGATCAAGCCTAAAATGTGTATGTAGTAAGGCTAAGATGTGAAAATATGCCACCAAATACTAAAAGAGTTATGACCCTTTGAAAAATTTGGTTTACATTTTCGTTTGGTTAAGTTTTGTGCTATACATGTGTAAACCATATGTAAGTTACATTTAGTTTATACTTGCCATGGCGTTAAACAATTTACCACAGAATACTCATCACTACCTACCCCTCCTGATACCAAGGTCACAGACTTCGAAATTTTATGTACACGTTTTGTATTAAAGTTTATTATTTTTATTCAAAAAATGCATTAAGTGGGATAATGATATCAGCTGGCTCAAATCAGAATGTAGACTGACAAGACCAAACCTATTGGATGCTTTTTGAAAGCAGCCAACTTGTTCATTCATGTCTCACATAAAAAATGAAACATCTCCTAGGTTAAAACTTCGGTAAACTGTCGTATTTTTTTTAGTAGATTTATTTATGCAAATCATTGACCAATGAAATGGTCATCTCCTTGGACATGTGGTTTTATTGACCAATGGAGTAACGAAAAATGTAGGACAAAAGCAAAACCATAACGGCTACGCCGTAAAAGAAAATCAAATATACTCTATATGCCATCATACCTGTACAGGAACCTTCATTCGCTGATGGAACGATGACTCGACAAACATTACTGGTCGAACAAGTTTTTGTCTGCCAAGAAAACTTCCCAGCAGACACACGTCGATAGGGAACGTCAAATCAACGTCGGTGCAACGTCACGACGTTGCATCGACGTAGATGTGACGTTGCATAAACGTCATGACGTTGTACCGACGTTGATGTGACGTCGCAATTACGTCATGTGCCTGCCGGGTTCCCATGCTCCAGATTAGAAACAATTAGAGATTTTCCACGCCGAGGCCTCTGATATATTTGTTTGTGTTGAGATTTTACGTCCCTGTCAATACTATATAGGTCATTTGGAGTCGTTGCTTTCGATTTTGTGGGACTTTTTGCCGATATTGAGATGAAATGTCATCTCAAGACATACCACAAAAAGGACCGCGAGGGTTTAAGGAGCGGTCCGCAGATTGACCATCAGTGACTCGAGCTACAGATGACGAGTGTCATTGTTCAGAGCCCAAAGTGTGTTTGAGTCATAGAAGTTCGAATTAATGTGAGTTGTCTCGTGAAAAAAGAGCCATCATTGCATTCCCAGCAGGCACACGTAGCTAGAGCAACGTCAAATCCAGGTCGGAGCAACGTCACGACGTTGCCCCGACGTGGATGTGACGTTGCATAAAACGTCATGACGTTGCACCGACGTTCATGTGACGTCACAATTACGTGATGTGCCTGCTGGGTAGGGGACTAGCGAGGACTCGGCCGCCTTCGCCCAGTCTCGACAGAACCTTTACTGCTCATAGACATGTAGTTTAACGCAAGATGACGTCCATCTAGCCATATAAGATGGCTGCGCGGACTCGGCCGTCCCGAGAAACTATTTGAACACGAGGCCACCAGCGGGCCGAGTGCTCAAATATCTGCCAAGGGATCCAGTGAATGTTATTGCTATGATCGTTTTTATTCTTGCAGACTTATAATCCAAAATGCAAACGCCCCGAAACTCAACATAAACTTTTCAAATGCGATTGTAAACTCGATCTCGATCGGTACGTTGTGAGCAATGACGTCAGTTTCACAATGACGTGACGTCATCATAAAACTTTAAAATGCCCACCAGGGCGACAAACTTACGTCGCTCACCCTAAGGCCCTTCTTGTGATATCAAAAATTCAAATCCCATGTTCAGATTGCTAGTAAATCATGATTTGAAAATGCTTTTTGTTGTTTGAATACGGCTTCTGACCTATTCAAGCATAGCTTCTAACAGCTATATAGAGGATCTTACATGAGTGTTCATGTATTATTGAATTTATTAAACGAGTTGAGGAAAAGGGATAAAATGCGAGGCTGTGCCGAGCATTTTATCCCTTTTCTTCAACGAGTTTAATAAATTATTGACTCAGAGGATCTTACATGAGTGTTCATGTATTATTGAATTTATTAAACGAGTTGAGGAAAAGGGATAAAATGCGAGGCTTGGCCGAGCATTTTATCCCTTTTCTTCAAAGAGTTTAATAAAGTATTGACTTAGAGGATCTTACATGAGTGTTCATGTATTATTATATGAGCACGAATGCAAGATTCTATTTATCATATGACATTTAAAATGCATTTTATTCTCGATTGTTCACAAAAATATCAATATTCCGCCATTAGTAAACGCGACGTCGTTAAGGACGTCGTACATGTAACGTTACGGGACGTATCTAACTAATTTGCATATTTAATCCACTAGTGGATTATCGAAAATATTACATGGCGTTATTGCACTCTCAGACGCGACGTCATATGATAAAAGATTTTATGCAAGAATATGCGCTAATTTTCCATTTCTCAGGAACGGTCTCAATTAATAACGAGTGAGTGTGTGAGTGAGTGTTATTCAGTTTAACGTCCCAGTTTGTTTGTTTGATTTGAGGTTTAACGTCCCCGTCAACACTGTAAATGTCATTTTGGAGACGTTGCGTCCAATTTTGTGGGACTTTTACCCGACATTGAGATGAAACGACATCTCAAGCCCCGTCGCCCAATGAAACCAATAGGGTTTATTGGCATAGCCTCGCACAGCGGTTCCTGGACAGGCTTAGATCCTCTAAGCGGTTTACCAGTATTAGTGTGCGGGCCGGATTCAGCTCTGCGTGGAAGCATCATGCAGCCCATATATTTCTTCAAGCCCCTATGGGCGGGGGCCGTTTAACGTCCCAGCAACAGCTAAGGTCATACGGAGACGGGACCTCGGTTTTTTAAGACTCACCCAAAAATCTGGAGGAGCCCGGGATCGATCCTGCAATCCCCCTTCTATTAGCCAAGCAGCACAACCACTTCACGACAGAGGCTTCTCATTTAATAAAGAAGATTCTACTGATAAAACATACCTGGTGTGATGTTTTAAATAGAATATTATTGCAATAAAACCTCATTGGCTAAAACACCAGTGTCTCGTTTACCATGACTGATTCATTTATTTTTCTTCAGCCGACCCCCCCCCCCACCCCCCCCCCGGGGGAAATTCTTCCAGTAGCTCCCGATCCAGATAGGAAAAAAATATTTTGATAGATTAACCGTATTATATTTTGTAAAGGTACGATTATGTTCTGTATACACATTAGAATCGCCTCGACATGTTTAAAATAATTCTTTCTAAATTATCCGAAATATGTGTATGTTTGATTTTTACGTCCCGCCAACAACAAAGGTCATACGGAGACTCGTCTGAAAGTCTGGAGAATCCTGTGATCAAACCCACGACCCCTGCTTTATTAGTGAAGTAGCATAACCACTACTCCACAGAGGCTTCTGTACCCCCAGTATACCTTCTTGCGCCAGAATTAAAGTTATTCAGATCAATACAATGCGTAGTTTATCATTTTAAGCACTAAAAACCCTTGTTGAAGGGTGCGGAACACCTTGGACCAAGTGTGAACGTATTTAGAAATTAGTCAGTCTGATCCCAAACAACTTTTATGAACGCAATTTGGTCTAGATCAAGCTGCTGGTGTTAGCGCGGCCTTTCATTGAACATCTTAAACGTTACTTTCATAGAACATCTTTAACGTCACTTTCATAGAATATCTTTAACGTGACTTTCATAGAACATCTTTAACGTTACTTTCATAGAACATTTTAACGTCACTTTCATAGAATATCTTAAACGTCACTTTCATAGAACATCTTTAACGTTACTTTCATAGAACATTTTAACGTCACTTTCATAGAATATCTTTAACGTCACTTTCATAGAACATCTTTAACGTTACTTTCATAGAACATCTTTAACGTTACTTTCATAGAACATCTTTAACGTCACTTTCATAGAATATCTTTAACGTCACTTTCATAGAAAATCTTTAACGTCACTTTCATAGAACATTTTAACGTCACTTTCATAGCACATCTTTAATGTCACTTTCATAGAATATCTTTAACTTCACTACCACTGGAACGTGTGGCGGTCGTAAAAAGTCTCCCTGCCATAAAACATAGTGCGGTTTATATTTTCTTGTCCTTTGGGATCAATGATTCGATTCTAGAGATTTGATAAATAAATGAGGGTCACTGATGAGGCCTATCTGACTGAAACTAGCTAGCCAGGCCCCGAACAACTCGTACGATCCATACTTTTCAAGTCCGTGGTGAATTCCTAGATTCCAAAGGATAACCATTTATCATGTTTATTAGAACCATCACGAAAGCACGCCTTTATAATTTTGACTCCCTTGAACCCCACTTCAATATAGAAAAACTGGAGTTTATAGGGGTTAACCTTATTTTTTCTTATTTCTGCCCTAAAATATAAATTGTGGGTACTCGTTAGAACAGCCTACGAGTACCCACAATCTATATTTTGAGCAGAAATAAGAAAAATATCACAAATTTTCATCTGAAAAATTTCGATTTTCCGGCGGCAAAGCTTACAGTGCATTTTTATTTGTAACCCCTTATATAGATTGCATTGTAACGCATTGACCTGATAAAGATATGCTATCTAAGGACAAGACTTAGTGAGCTTTATCACGTCAACATGACATTGCACTTTTATGAATGAAGCGGACTACCGACAAAAATAGATAAAAAGTTATTAGTACTAGAAAAATCGGAAAAATTACATTGAAAAGATATCAAAAGAAAAATAACGGTCAGCTGATAGTTAATATACTGACCGATTAAATTCCGCACTGTGATGTTGGGACGCACTGAGAACTGATCGTAAATTGCATATTTTATTAGTTTACTTGGGGATAAACTGATAAATAGGATACCAGATTCGTGCCATTTGATATCAAGCTTATCAGGCTCGGCTTCGAGAACGCATGTAGAATCGCGAGGCAAGCCTCGCGATTCTACAAGCGTTCTCGAAGCCTTGCCTGATAAACTTGATATCAAAAGATACGAACCTGGTACTCTCTATATATAGGTGCGCCTTCGTAATGATCTTTAGCTGCACTGATGTCACTTACTGGTCCGCTGATGAACTGGTAGGTCATAAAAGTCAGCTTCAGTCACGACTGTGTTGTCTGGTATTGATCTTTTCATGGCCCCATCATTCCATTCAAACTTTACCCTTAAACCAGGGTCCCCTGTGTCTGACGACAACTTTCCTATAATAACAACAACGCATGTACCTCAAGACCGCCTTTGGGACTGTTCTAAAGTGTTCCTTTGAACAGCCCCAACGATGGTCTCTTGGTAGAAGCTACTTCGAGTGAATGAATGAATAATAATAATAATAATAATAATAATTATAATAATAATAATAGATAATAGTATAGAGGGCAGCACATTTAGTACGCTTACTAATCTTCCATATGGTCCTCTTTTCTTCCTCTTTCTGGGAAGAAACCAGTACTAAGCAATGTGGATAAGGTCTCTTGCTCAAGGAAACAGCGCGTGGCGCTTGCTAGGATCAAACCGGCTACCTCTTGATCTAAAATCAAATACTTTACCAACGCACCACAGCGCTCCATTAGGAAAACATGGCCGTGTGAAATAATGGCGTCCGACATGGTATCAGAAGTTGCATATATTACGTAAAAATGATAACATCTTTCTTATTTCTGCTTTCAGCATAGATTGCGGGTGTTCGTTAGAACCGCCTCAATGAGGCGGTTCTAACGAGTACCCACGATCTATGGTTTGGAGCAAAAATAAGGCAGATAATGTTTACCCCCTTACACCCCACTTTTCCCTATATAAAATGGGGTTTAGAGGGGTCTTCGTTTCACGGACTTGTTATCATGATGCCACACACCGTGAAAACACACAAAGAAATAAAAATAACTGAAACCTTTAAAATTTGTTTTTAAAATACGATAGCTGGTCTATGTGTGTGAGTGTGTGTGAATTCGGGTTTAACGTCGCTTTCAACAATTTTTCAGTCATATCACGACGGTGTCTGGTTGCGACAGGGAGCTCAATGCTCATTTTGATAGTGCTGCCTCACTGAAGTATCATGTCCCAGACACATTACATGATACCACACCCAGTCACATTATCCTGACATCCAGCAGAAAGCTGGTCTAAATGGAGGAATTTTAATTAATTAGTATTTGTTTGTATAATTTGGGGTTTAACGTCCCCGTCAACATTGTGAATGTCATTTTGGAGAGGTTGCTTCCAATTTTGTTGGTTTTTTACCCGACATTGAGATGAAATGACATCACAAGCCCTGCCGCCCAATGAAACCAATAAGGTTTATAAGCATGGACGGTAAAAATTCGCACCGCTTTGCCTTGGCAGGATTAGATCCTCTAAGCAGTTTACTAGTACTCGTGTGCGAGTCGGTTTCAGCTCTGTGTGGAATCATCATGCAGCCCATCTATTTCTTCAAGCCCAGACGGGCGAGGACCAACTTAATTAGTAAGAATACACAGTATTCAGACAACCTTTGGAACTGCCCAAAAAATTAGTTAAGGCCACTTTAGGACTGCCACAAAGGTTCTGCCCCAAAGACAACTTTTGGACAGTTCTAAGGGTGTAGTTTGGTCAGTTCCAAACTTGTCTTTTAAACGGTCCTTAGGAGTGTGTCTTAAATATTAAGTTTGGTCAGTTCCAAAGTCCGTCCTTGAAAGCTACTTTTAAACAATACTAAGACTTGTGTTTCAAAGATTAATTTTGCCCAGTTCCAAAACTGGACTCTTGAACAACTGTAAGGATTGTGTCTTTAAGCATAATTATGGATTCATTATGGACAATCCAAATGTTGTCTGTTAAGGACACTTTTAAGGATTGGGCTTTAAGATAAAGTGTGGACAGTGCCAAAAGTGGCCCCTATTGCATTCTCTTAAACATAAATTATGATCAGTCCAGAACGTGATCACTCAAAGACCACTTTAGTACAGTACGGAGAGTGGTTTTTAAAGACCACTATTGTACAGTCCTAATTATTGTTCCTTCGAGACCATTTTTGAACAGGTGGTCTCTTACATGTCTCAAAGGCGGCGATCTCTAAACCCATTTGGTACTGGAAACCCCAAAAGCGGTAAGTGGCACACAGTGCAGGCCCAGATCAGACGCCGCAGATTGCGGCGCCTGAACAGGGCCTACACTGTTTGTCAAAAGTTAAGTCATTTTCCAAACAAATTTTGAAGAAAACACAACCCGACACCACTAAATTTTGAAATGGGCTCATGCTTTATATAAGGGGGAAGAGCCCAAAAAGGGTTACAGACAACTTTTGGGCAGTCTCAAATGTATTCACTTACCAGAGGACACTGTGTGTATAGAGAAGTGAGTGAGTGTGTTTGAGTTTTACGTCCCACCAACAGCTAATGTCATACGGAGACGGGACCTCGGTTTAAAGATTCATCCAAAAGTCTGGAGAAGCCCGGTATCGAACCCACGACCCCTGGTTTATGAGGCGAGATGCTTATCCATTACACCAGGGAGGTTTCTGTGTGTAGGAAAGTGTTCGCGGTTTACTTTTGTTATGGTTTGTCTTTGAGTGTGTGTATCGCTTATATCTTTTGTTTTGGCTAGCTAATTGGCCATTTTGTGGGAAAGTGACTGTCCTTTTGCTTTTCCGCTATTGATGTTTCCAGTAAGGGTCTAGTATTTCATGTTTCATTACGCAAACACGCCTATACAAATACATTGCCACCTTCATCGCCGAAAAAATGAAAATTTTATGATGAAAAATTGTGATATGTTTCTTATTTCTGCTCAAAATATAGATTGTTGGCACTCGTTAGAACCGCCTCATCGAGGCGGTTCTAACGAGTACCCACAATCTATATTTTATAGCAGAAATAGGAAAAATAAGTTATACCCCCGGAAACCCCAGTTTTACTATATAAAAGTAGGGTTCAAGGGGGTGAAAATTATATAGGTGTGTTTTCGTGATGTGACTATCTTTTGGTGTGTCCTATGAGAGTTGTGGGTTAATTGTATCGATTCCTGATCATTGCCTGCACTTCTGTTTTGCTACAGGAGATATATTTCTCAGTGGACAACAGGCACCGCCCGGCGAGGTAATTTCGGTACACGTATTTACATGTACACTTATATGCCAAATTGATGTCATCGAAAGCAAAAATTCCATAGACTTCAAGTAATTTGATATTTGCAAGAAAATAAATTATATTAATTTTGCTCATCTCATGTTACTGAAACTGGTTTGATTGAAAAACTAAATTAACTAGGACATAAAAAATCTTTGTTCTTTTTCTGTGATCTTTCTTTATCCAAAGACTGCAGTTTAAAATAATGCAATTTGCGATAAATTCATTTTTCCATTAACATCTGTGGTGACGACGCCAAAAATGAGGATGAAAAATGTTAATCAGGTTTAAATAGTTCCAATGCTACACATATAAAAAAAAAGATCAAGAAAATTATATTTTTGCATTAATCATTTACGTTTCTAACTTTGCCAGTTTTACCAAAATCGGATGAGCAGAAGTAATATTCATAATTCTATTGCAAACGTCAAAATACATAAAGGTCTATGGCATTTTTGCTTTTGGAATACATTAATTTGGCACCTGGCTACTTGCCAGAAACGTTACATGTTCATCTGTAGCCTATGTGCATTTTTAATTGCAGTTTTACCATCTGTATTCAGTGTGACCTCTTTACGCATGTGCGTTATTAGCACAGAGGACCCTCGTTATAACGACAGTATTTGCTCCCTATTATTGCGCCGTTGTAAAATATTTGCAGTTATACAGAATCCCAGTTAGGGGTATGATAAGTAATAAAAGGCCGGTACCCATTATTACTCCAAGAAACAAATGTTATAGACATCCTTTAGAATCGCATCGGTGAGTCAGCACTGAGAAAAAAAAATAGTCATGCCGACTAAGGAACCTAGTCAATATGATTGTCCAAAAAAGCACTATGCAAAATAGTCGATGTGACTAGGAAGACCTAGTCAAGCATTTTGACTAGAAAAAACTAGTCAACTTGACTAGCTTTACTTAGCCTAGTACATTTTACTAGCTTCATCTAGTCAAAGTTCACTAGTTTAAGCTAGTCATATGTACTAGCTTAATAGTCAAATGTACTGGTGTGACTGTCAAAAGTACTAGCAAGCATGGTCAGGATTACTAGATTCTTAGTACTGATTACTAGTTGCTTTAGTCGTAGATTACTAGATTCTTAGTACTGATTAGTACACGGCATGTTTTGATGATGCAGGGCAAAACACATATGGAAAAACATGCTGTGTAAAGGCGCCTTTAGGAAGATAAGAGAAGAAATAAAAGAATATTTCTTACCTGCAGAGTTATATTTTCATATTGCAGAAAAGAAAATCCCCACTATTTATGCTTGGATTCACGGAAATGTCGACTTTAGAGCTTCTGGACGTATATTTATATGTTGACATTGTTGTTGTTGTTGTTTATCTTGTAAGCATTATACACTCATTCTCAAATGAATTGGGATTTTAGCCGTTTAAAAAGTCAAATTATGAAGTTACTTAGATTCAGTCACCGATATGTTCACAATAAAGTATTAACATGTACCTATACTCAGTTAAAATTCCTTGATCAAGAAATGAAAAGTTATTTCACCCCAACAGCTAGAAATATGTCGGTATTTTCATAAATTTTGATTGTGAGAAATGTACGCTACAATCTATTTGTTCGTTACCCCCTTCTATAACATCACAAAAATCAAGAGACCCTAGCTCGCAATGACAGAAACTTACGATCGGGTTATTAAGCGGGGACAAAATTGAACATATGGTCATATATATGGTAAAGAAATGAATAGCCATTTTGAATAAAATTCAGGGTTGATTAGAGAATACAGAAAAAGATATAGTTTTCTGAAAACATACAACTTTCGTTTTGTTTTAAGACAAGCACATAATAGCTAGATCACTTACGTCTATTGCATTGGAACAGGTATTGAGTGTTAAATAAGGATCACAAGTAATATTACTTTGGATAAACGATCAACATAAGCAATAAGTTAATTTGAAGTATATGTAAAAAGTCGCGGACATTACAGTGATTTTGTTTCTATAAGTCAAATTGTTTACTAAAGTGATTAACTGACAATATAGCTGTTAGTGTCATTTTCATTCATTTTTTGGATCTAACCAATGTAACAGTGCATGTTCAGTCATATGCTTTTAAAACATAGTGTCGCTATTACGCAAGAAGCCTCCGTATATACTTTTATCTATAAAACATGAACACCTGACAGATAAACTGCGTTCTTAAGGCAACCGAAACATTAAAATACATATCTATCACATATAAATACACAACAACCGCATGGCCTTATGTTCTCAACAATCAAGTGTCTAAAATTAATGATGCAACTGCGAGAATACAGTATCGAACATTACAGTGCATTCCAGAGTAATATTTTTCTATACAAAAGTCTTCAAAATGTAACCAATTTTGTCTACCAGCTGGAAGAAAGTAACAGGTTTTGTGAAGTTTGTAAATAAGTTCTAAGAAATGTTAACAAATGCATGTCTATAAATGGCAGCTATGATGGTCTCGGACATTACCATACACGGTAAAGGGACATGCTATGCCACTTTACCATTTCTACCTGTAAAATTGAAAAGAAATCTGATAGTGTATTTGTTGTGTCTAGTTAACATAATCAAGAGTAAACCAGCATACCCTAAAATATACATATTTATTTTTGGTGGGGATGTTCGATACAATTTGTAATGTTCGATACCATAATTTTAGTAACATAAACTGCACTTTCAATGATTTTAACATTCAAAATATGCATTTGGAAATACAAATTGGAGAGTCGAAGTGCCTTCTTAACATTGCACATTATATATTGAAAATATTCATTCTGGCAAATAGTATTTGGGAAAAGATTATAAGCTATGGGACTCAAATCCAAAATCGAAAATAAGTAATGAATTTGGAATCAACATTGTTACCGTTTGCAGCTATTGGTAGAAATGTAGCAAACATGTATATCACTAAACGTGTTCATTTTACACAACTAAGGTTGCACAATTCAAAATGGTTCATTTATTTGCAGTCATTATCCCTGGACGGTCAACATAGCAAACCTGTCATGTTCGATACCAGATGTAGCGGACATTTCATCGCATACATCCACTGCTTATTGCAACAGAATAATGATCTTGCAAGCGTGCAAATGTTTATAGTGATTTTTGGTGGCATATTCTTAAAAATATTAATTGTGGCAAATAATATTGGAAAAAGACAAAAAGTTTCTATGCAGATATTTTAAAACAAAATATGACTTCTGTTTTCCCTTAACTGTGATATTGTCTGCCGACTCCTTCAACAATTAAACACAGGAAAAGGCAACCATGTCGTCTGCAGACACTTTCTACTACGTAATCTGGTAACGGAAAACTGTGCCACGTGTGAGCAATGTGATCAAGCTGTTCGACTAACAATATTCGGTATTGAACATTACCGGTCTCGAACATTGCAAAACCCAGGAAATGAGGGAATTTCAACATCAAAATATTATTTTTGTTCCAGATGATGTATTTGTGTTAGTCACACATTGCGGGAGTTTAATTCCATCTAGCATTTTTTGTCGATACATACGTAATAAGCCTGGTATAATGATCGCGAACATTACATGCATTTTTGCAACAAATCCATGCACATTTTTGTATGGCAAGTATTTTTAATTTTCTATTGTACATGTCACATCAAACGACCTTATATGCTTATTATAATATAGAATCTGCATTTGGTCACGTTTCCGTGTATAAAAACCTCAACGTTGTTTTGAAATATCAAGAAGAAAAACGTCGTCTCGTACATTACAATGCTTAATTAAATTTCGGCGACAGCCATAATCGGGGAAAAATACTTAGTAAGATTCTATGTAGTCCTGCTAATGGTAGTTATTTCCCTACCCAGAATATGTAAATTTTATGGAAACCACCTAACCCTTTCCTTTCTAGTGGAATTGCAAATTTGTAAGTGCGCAAACAAAGAGAATTCGAAAAGCGACAGTCTCGAACATTACAAAACCAGGTTTTCCAGTGGCTGATTTTCCCTGAAAAGGTACTTTTCTACTGGAGGTTTATCATGATATCTTTGGACGTGCTGTTCTGACATATAAACGTATGCATTGGTTAAAAATGACTGCTTGATTTCAGAAAATATACGGCGACTGCAATATCCCAATTCATTTGAGAATGAGTGTATAACGCTGCTTATAACCACTAGGTGCTTAAGAAATAAAAGAATATTTCTTACCTGCAGAGTTGCAAACAATAAGAACAAAGTGCTCAAGGTGAGTACAACAACCCACTGTATGTTGGGTGAAATAATATCAGAATCAACCCACTGTATGTTGGAGCATGTTCTCCTAAACGTTAAGATGGCTTCCTCTACACATTCTGCAAGCTGTCAATCAACATTCGGCGGGAAAACTGTCTAGACACCCTAGTCATACTGACTAGAAAAGGTAGTCATACTGACCAAATGCCCTGTCAACGATTATTGATTTACGCTTACTAGAGAGACTAGTTAAATTGACTAAGAATGCTCAGTCAACCTACAGACGACTAGGTGACCCTCTGTGTTTACTAGGTAAACTAGTCGAATGTACTAGTTATTTTTTTCAGCGAGTTCCAACAAATGTTTATAACATTTGTTTCTTGGAGTATTTTACCATCACGAAAACACGCCTACATGATTCTGACCCACCTTGAACCCCTCATTTATATGTAAAACTGGGATTTACAGGGATAAACCTTATTTTACTTATTTCTGCTCTAAAATATAGAGTGTGGGTATTCGTTAGAACCGCCTAACGAGTGCCCACAATCTATATTTTGAGCAGAAAAAAGAAAAATAATCACACTTTTTCGTCATAAAAATGTTCATTTTTTTCGACGATAAAGGTGGCAATGTATTTGTATAGGCGTGTTTGTGTAATGCTACAAGACTCTTTCATGACTATGGACTCGATTTGTGCATTCCCAACCCGAGGGAAGATCACGCCGCTCGGTACCTAGACTAAGCCTTTAGCTAAGTAGGCATTCCTCTCAAATTGCCGTTACAAGGAGTTTTGCCGGTAAAACTAATGTCGGTATAAAGAGGATTGACTGTAGTTAGGTGAAAACATAGCTGTGTTTCTACTAACATGCTGAAAACAAAATTTGGTCGGTGGGTGGTAGAAACCTTTTTTATTATTATTATTTTATTTTTTCTCCCGAAAATTACAAGGTCGGGCCTGTATTTTTATGTGTTTTTGTTTTTGTACATGTTTTTGTTAATTAAATTGTTATGTTGAGACTTGCACTGTGTATCATAATTCATTTTAGATGTTCAAAAAGGTCAGCTCTGTATTTTGAATGGTATTACATGCTTGTTTGTTTGTTTGATTTGATGTTTAACGTCCCCGTCAACAATGTAAAGGTCATTTTGGAGACGTAGCTTCCAATTTTGTGGGACTTTACCCGATATTGAGATGAAATGACATCTCAAGCCCTGTGGCCCAATGAAACCAATAGGGTTTATAAGCATGGACGGCCAGACTCACACCGCTTTGCCCGGGCAGGCTGAGATCCTCTAAGCGGTTTACCAGTACTCGTGTGCGGGTCGGCGTCAGCTCTGTGTGGAAGCATCATGCAGCCCATATATTTCTTCAAGCCCCCATGGGCGGGGGCCAAGGTACTACATGTAAATGCCCAAAATACAAAATGTGCGTATGAACATTCCAGTTAAAACTTACAAATGAATGTCGGAGGTATTTTTCTATAATTTGGCGAAATTTCAAGTTTTTCGAGTGAATGAGTAAAAAAATATATAGCGTCCGTATTGGAACTTTTTGAAAACCGCTCTTTCAGCAATGCGATTATACTGATTTATTTTAGTTCGATTGCGATGAAAGCTTCAAGCTTATTGAATCGCTCTCGAACACTCATTCCGGGTTTCAAAACAGATTGATGGTGCTCGTTAAAACAACTAAAGAGTACCCATTACCCATGTATTGGAACAGAAATAAGAGAAATAATATATAACCCTGTAAACCCCCGTTTTTTTCTATATCTAAAGTTGGGTTTACGCAGGTGTTCATTTGAACGACTTTTTAATGTTATGTATTAAATGCGATTAACTGCATGACATTTAGGGTATAGTTGTATTCAAAATTGTCATTTGGGGAGGTAAATTGGAGGTTTTACGGTCGGAAATTTCGTTTTACGACGACGCGTCAGCGGAGCCGTAAAACGTAATTTGCGACGGTAAAACTGACGATTTACCTCCCCAAATGACAACTTTCAATACAGTTATTTCCATTCAAATCCAATTATTTGGTTATTTTAATGAAAATCGTACTATTTTGCGCAAACCGGCAAGCGCTGTGAGCCGTATGAAACCAAATGCCAGCCAATGAAAGGCGATTTTACGCGGTGACTTCGGGTTTCCAACAGTATATCGCAGAATATACTGTCGCAAATTCTTGACGTTACCAATCAGACGTCGCGTTACATACGCAGTTGCATTAGAATACAATTTAGTTTGCGACTATTTTTGATTATTTGTTGCTTTTACACAAACAATTTTAAAATGGTTTGTCGTTTTATATACGTTTACTTACGTGATTCGATACATTTTGGAACTGTAGCCATGGAAACCAAAGTGACAGCGATCAGTTGGAGCATCTTCCCGGTCAACGCACGGTGCTTGGAAATATTAACGATGCGTCTATGTCAGTAGTATAATTGCAAGTTTCTTGAATAAAATTAAAACATACCTGCCTCCGTGGCTTAATGGACAAGAGCACCGACTCTTACTAGCATAAGGTCTCTCGCCGTCGTACATCATGTCAACAAGTCCGTAAAATGAATAGCCCCCACCCTGAACTCCACATTATGTAGAGAAAACTGGGGTTTATGGGGGTATACATTATTTGTCTTATTTCTGCTCCATGACATAGGTTGTGGGTACTTGTTAGAACCGGCTCAATTGGGCGGTTCTAACGAACACTCACAACCAATGTTTGCAGTATAAATAAGAACAATATCAGATGTTTTCATCAGAAAAGTAGCCATTTTGGAGATGTGAAAAAATGCACTATGCCGCACGTGTGTATTATCGTAATGGGTTTGAGCCTGACTCTTGCCGCATATCAGACGCCGCGTTCTGCAACGGAAGGACATGCGGTTTTTATTCGGGTATTCCGGTTTTCGCCCACCTCTGATTAACAATCGGTTCGATATATGTGAACTAATCTTGAAAGGGCCGTAAAGCTAAAACCAAAATAATAATAATAGTATTCACAATAGTCTGTAGGTGGGGTGAGGTGTCAATCGGCAGTTTTACGGTGAGGAAAATATATCTTACGAGGACGCGTAAGTGCAGCAGTACGTAAACCAAGTGATCTACACGTGTCTCCTCAAATAACAATTTTAATTCTAATGCACTTTCGTATGTAACGTCACGTCCAATATGATGACGTCAAAAATTTGCGACAGTATATTCTTGCACACCAGACAAGGGAATCCGTGATTTCACCCTAGGATAGAAATTTATGTTCTGACCCTGGTGTTCCGACCCGAAATCGAATATAATCGCGTGTTTGATAAATGCACTGGTTGATTACGACCTCGTATGCGCCGTCGTTAAGATTGGCGTCACAACAACGTCATTAATCATTCCTGCAGTGTCAACACAATAAAGTGGACGTTGGTAACCGAAGTGACTGCAGCATTAAAAATCCGCTTTAATAAATGGAAGGTATGCAAGAAAAAGAATCCAATACGGGTGTGAGGGGTGGATAGAAAAATCCGTCCCTCGGGATCACTGTCCGGCATCACTCGGCAAGCCTCGTGATGCCGGACAGTGTCCCTCGGGACGGATTATTCCATCCACCCCTCACACCCATATAGGATTCTTATATTCTGTGATATACTATCGGAAACCCGACGTCATCACGTAACGCCCCTTTTAATTGGCTGGCATTTGGTTTTACGTAGCTCACAGCGGTTGCCGCTATGTGCCAAACGGTTCAAGTTTTAACAAAACAAGTGAAAAAGTGCATTAGAATGCGGATAATTGTAATAAAAATTGTCATTTTTTAGGTAAATCGTCGGTTTTATGGTCGCAAATTTCGTTTTACCGCTTCTCTGACGCGTCGCCGTAAAACGTAATTTCCGACCGTAAAACCTCCGATTTACCTCCCCAAATGACAATTTCCAATACAGTAATACCCTAAGTAGATTTATCTCAGAAGCCAGTAATTTACGCTCTTTCACATCAGTCTTGCGAAGCCGTACACCATGTACAACTGGGTCTCGTAACCTTACGAATTAGCACAATTATGGCAGTGTCGCAATATCGCAAGCCCATAGGGGCTTGAAGAAATATATGGGCTGCATGATGCTTCCACGCAGAGCTGAATCCGGCCCGCACACTAGTACTGGTAAACCGCTTAGAGGATCTAAGCCTGTCTAGGAACCGCGGTGCGAGGCAGAACGTCCATGCTAATAAACCCTATTGGTTTCATTGGGCGACAGGGCTTGAGATGTCATTTCATCTCAATGTCGGGTAAAAGTCCCACAAAATTGGAAGCAACGTCTCCAAAATGACCTTTACAGTGTTGACGGGGACGTTAAACCTCAAATCAAACAAAAACAAAGCAATATCGCAAACTGTTCTTTCAACATGCACGAATTTCTTTATGAATTTCGATTTTTGAGATCGCAAGGCGGCTGCAAGGACGTCTCGAGATACTTGCAAGAATCTCTGGTGTCAAGTTTAGGCTGGTGTCGCGCTACTGGTCTGTAAAAACCCAGTTTGTCCTCTTCCCAATGACGGTGGACGGACGTTTCGGCCAGTGGAGGTTTCCGCCTAGGACATTTCGGCCTAGGATGTTGCGGCCTATGATGTTTCTGTCAACGGACGTTCCGGCCAAAACATATAAATGTTGTTTACATTAACTATTTTTGGCAGATAAAGTTTATACATTTGTTAAAACTAATACGAAAAAAATGATTCTTTAGTGGTACGTGTAAAATAGTAGACTATGAATAAATTAAAGTTATGTTGAAAGGTTTAAATTATAGTGTAATTACTGTGAATGTCACCATATTTGCATTATTTACTGGGTCCCAGCTTGCACTTTGTCAATATTGGAAAAACATGTAACCAGACCCCCCCCTGACCTTTCAAGGTCAAGGGGGGTCTGGTTATCTGTTTTTTTCAACACTGATAACCCTCAGACTAGGAACCAGTAGATAATGCAAATAAGCTGAATAATTGGACAGTTGCTTTCAATTTGAATAGTTAACTAATTATAACAGGAACTGATAACAAATGAAAACTATCTTTAAAAACGTAAGTGTCCAATTAATTACATAGGTAACAAATGGTACTTTGTTTCTTTTTTAACTAGTATTCCAATTGGAACAAATTACACTTTGACCGAATCGTCCACCTTCTAGGCCGAAACGTTCACTGGCCGAAACGTCCTACATTCGTGCATGACATGGATACTAAGAAAAGCAAATACTAAAACATTGCTTCTCATATGTTTTCAGACTCATTTCAATGTCTTAAGAGTTTTGTATTGCCGATAAAGTTCAGCATCTCATAATATAGCGGTCCTCGCCCATCGGGGCTTGAAGAAACCGATGGGCTGCATGGTGCGAATCAGACCATCCATGCTTGTAAACCCTATTGGTTTCATTGGGCGACAGGGCTTGAAATGTCGTTTCATCTCAATGTCGGGTAGCAGTACCACAAAATTGGAAGCAACGTCTCCAAAATGACTATAGAGTGTTGTACTCCATGAAATGTAAATTGCTGATATTGCCGCAGGGCTGGTCTCCAAACAACCTCATTGAACCCCCGGCAGATGTTGGTGCCTTACATAGTTTTTTTTTTTTTTTTTTTTTTTTTGATTTGCGGATACATGGCCCCATCAACGCTATTTAGGTAATTTTGGAGACGTTCTTCCAATTCTGTGAGACTTTTACCCGACATTGAGATGAAATGACATCTCAAGTTCTGTCGCCTAATGGAATCAAAAGTGTTTATATGTATGCACCAGTTTGCCTGGGCAGGCTCAGACCTTCTAAGCGTTTTACCACAGTCGGTTTCTATGGGGCGCCGTTTCACTATTTATTACCTATTTATAGGTATCCATTATTATTTATAGATATCCATAATTCGAATGATGGATATCTGGATATCCATAATTATTTATGGATATCCATAAATAATTATGGATATCCATAATTCGAATAAATGATATCCATAATTCGAATTATGGATATTCATAAATCGATCTGAATTATGGACAACCAAATATCGAATTATGGATAACCATTATTCGATTAATGGATATCTATAATTCGAATTATGGATATCCATAAATCAGCGAAGTAATGGATATCCATATTTTGATTTATTGATATCCATAATTTGAATAAGTGATATCCATAATTCGAATTAATGATATCCATAATTATGAATTAAATAATAAAACGGCACCCCATAGGTTTCAGCACGTGCAACCCAATCCATTTCGGATGCAACAAAACGGCATTGATGTAGTGCACGGGGGTGTTCGTTGCATGGACTTGTTAGTGTGATTTTTATACCCAGTTTACCAAAATCCATAGCAAATCATGAATATAACACATCCGAGTGTTTTTTTTTCTTTGTACTGGAGATTAACTTGCCAGTTAACACTATTTAGGTCATTTTTGAGCCGGCCAGTTTACCTATCCACACTTTTCAGGCTTATACGTAAGCGTCTAACCAGTACAGTGTTCATTCTTTCGCCAGCATCATGATAACAGGTCCGTGCCATGAACACCCATTTATAGAGAAAACTGAGGGTTGCGGGGGTATACAATATTTTATTTCTGCTGCAAGACACGGTTTGGAGGTACTCGTTAGAACCACTTCAATGAGGCAGTTCTAACGAACACCAACAACCTATATTTGAAGTATAAATAGGAAAATTATCATAAATTTTCATCAGAAAAGTAAATGTTTTTTTTTTTTGTTGTTTTTTTTTAGATATGAAAGAATGCATTAAGTCACACGGGTGTGTTATCGTAATGACAAACTGACAACTGCCCTTCTTGAATCAGCGAAAGTGAGTGAATGGCCGCAGAAGAGAGTTCATTATCAATTCCCATGAAAGAATACTGCTGACCATGGCAGATATCGAACCCGCATCCTCCTGATCACCAGTCAGACGCGCAACCGACTGAGCTACCGAGGACGGAAACACATCAAAATGGCAGCACGTTCTTTTCGTACAATGTTGTCTTTCACTGGTCTAGAACCATCGTTTTTCATGAGAAAAAGTATGATATATAGGGAACACTGAAAGGGACATGCAATTTATTTTAATTTGTTGTGCGAACAACATAATATATTGTGCGCACACTTTGTTTTATTGTGCACACACAAAAATATCTTGCTTGCACAACTTAATATGTTGTATGCACAAGATATTATCTTGTTTGTGAAAGATATATCTTGTGCGGACAACATAATATCTTGTGCGCATAAGATATTATCTTGTTCCCACAACATAGTATCTTCCTTGCACAACATAGGCCTTGTGCAGACAACATAATATCTTGTGCGTACAATATATTATCTTGTACGCAAAACTTAATATCTTGTGTGGACAACATAATATCTTGTGCGCACCATGAAATATCTTGCGCGCACAAAATAATATCTCGTTCGCACAAGTTAATATCTTGTTTGTACAACATTTTATCTTGTAAGAACAACTTAGCCACACGCATATTATGTTTTGGCCGCACAAGATCTATGTTGTGCAAACGGGTTAATACGTTGTGCGAATAAGATATTATCTTGTGCGCACAAGATGTTATATTGTCTGCACCAGATATATTTTGTTGTCCACACAAGATAATATCTTGTGCGTAAAACATACTATCTTGTGCGCACAAGATAATATCTTGTTCGCACAATTTTATATCTTGTTCGCACAACATATAAATACGAAAATGCATGTCCCTTCCCGGGTTCCGTAGATATATGTTCTCTATAAAAAAAATGGGGTTTAGAGGGTGTCCATTTACCTGATGTGGTCGTAAAAAGTAAATTTTCATAGTTCTAGACCTGCCTTTGGGATCATTTATTCAGTTGTGGAATTTTTAAGATATCTGAGGGTCACTGATGAGACACTTCTGGCCGAAACTAGCTTGTCTGGCCTAGAAAAAAATGTACACTCTACATTGTTTTTGAAATTTGTAGAGCATTCCATGGATACAAGAGATTACCTTTGTAGAGCTTACATGTATTAATTGATTTGTTTGTTTTATTATGCACTGTCTCATTATATATGAACCGGGGCACAGCATTTCTTACAATTTACAGGTGCGCCCAGCGAAGACTCAGATCAGCCTGCGCATCCGCGCAGTCTGATCAGATTCTTCGTTATGCGCTCTAAGGATAGTTAAGGGCCCAGTGCTCCTTCATGCAGCAAGAGAAGTCTCTGGTCAGACTATATGGATGTGCAGGCTGGTCTAATTCTTCCCTGGGCGCACATGTAAGTAGCAGGAAATGCTGTGCACCGGCTCAGTTATTAGAATTTCAATGGCGCGAACAACTTTGGGACAATGAACACTGTTTCGAGAGGAAACAGTTCGAGCCACTGAAAGGTTGTTTTTTTTTTGTTTGTTTGTTTGATTTGAAGTTAAACGTCCCGTCAACACTGTAAAGGTCATTTTGGAGACGTTGTTTCCAATTTTGTGGGACTTTTACCCGACATTGAGATGAAATGACATCTCAAGCCATGCCGCCCAATGAAACCACTAGGGGTGATAAGCATGGACGGGCCGACTCGCACCGCTTTGCCTGGGCAGGCTTAGATCCTCTAAGCGGTTTACCAATACTCCTGTGCGGGTCGGTGTCAGCTCTGCGTTGAAGCATCACGCAGCCCATCTTTTCTTCAAGCCCCGATGGGTGGGGCCAACCAGATCAGGAGACATAATGAAAATATTATTTTTTCATCTTCTTTGAAAAAATGCCGTTGCGTGTACTCATTATAATCAGCTCAATGGTTTGCTTAAATCGAAGTTCTACATCCCCGTCAGCATTATTTAGGAAATTTAGGAGACATTGCTTCCAATTCTGTTGGACTTTTACCCGACTCTGTGTTCGAACTATCGAAGTCTCACCATGTAGTGAAAAACGTCAGCATATTTTCTCTTCTTAACACTTCTCTTGCTGAATATTATGATAAGTCACACCCATTTCTGACTTTATACCAATCAGATTAATTTCTACAAATTCATAAATTGAATGTCAAACAGTGTAGATCCTGACCAGAAGCCATCTGATCTGGATCTACACTGTTTCCAAAGATAGGGGTTGTCGTGAACAACATGATAAGAGTTAACATTACGCGATAACAGACCCGTGTGACATACAGTCGAACTTCAATGGCTCGAACACCTTTGGGACCTCGAAAATCTGTTCGAGACAGGGGTAGTTCGAGCCACTGAGATTACTGTCAGGAGGCATAACGAGATACTTTTAGACATCTTTTCGGTGTTTTATAATGAAAATGTATGCTGTGTGTACTCATTAGAATCGCCTCATCGAGGCGATTCTAATGAGTACACACAGCTAACATTTGCAAGATAAAAGACTAAAATCTCCTTAATTATACCCCACTATTTCTTATGTACAGGATTTCGCTAGGGGCTCAAGAATTGGTTCGACACATCCATGGTAAACGAGCCATCGGTGTTCGAGCCATCGAAGTTCTACTGTTGACGGGCCTCCGTGGCCTAATGGATAAGAGCGCTGACTCTTAGTCATTAGATCTCTCACCGCCGTGGGTTCGAGCCTCGCTCGGGTCACGTGTGAGACGCCAAGTTCTGCAACGGAAGGTCAGGTGGTTTTTCTCCGGGAACTCCGGTTTTCGCCCACCTATGATTAACGATCGGCTCGATATGAGTGAAATAATCTTGAAAGGGCCGTAAAACCTAAACCAAAAAAAAAGTTATACTGTAGTTCATCTTCTTTCACATCTCCAAAATGGCTACTTTTCAGATGAAAATGTTTCATATTTTTCTTATTTATTCTCCAGACATGGGTTGTTTTTGTTTGATTTGAGGTTTAACGTCCCCGCCAACACTGTAAAGGTCATTTTGGAGACGTTGCTACCAATTTTGCGGGACTTCTACCCGACATTGAGATGAAATGACATCTCAAGCCCTGCCGCCCAATGAAACTAATAAAGTCGACTCGCACCGCTTTGCCTGGGCAGGCTCAGATCCTCTAAGCGGTTTACCAGTACTCGTGTGCGGGTCGGTTTCAGCTCTACGTGGAAGCATCATGCAGCCCATCTATTTTTCAAGCCCCGATGGGCGGAGCCAGAAATGGATTGAAGTGCTCGTTAGAACCGCCTCATTGAGGTGGTTCTAATGAGTACCAATAACCTTTGCTTTGGAGCAAAGACATGCAAAATAATGTATAACCCTGTGTACCCCAATTTTCTCTATAAAAAGTCAGATTTAGTCACTTCACGATGAAAACCGTTTAACATAGACCAGAAATAATGAAAATTGAATTGAATGTCTTACCCACTCGCAGACGTATCTTTCTAACAAGATTCAAAAGCGAATAAATGGTAATAAAAAGACATGATCTTTTAAACAAACATAACTACTTGTGACGTTTTAATGACTTTCTGGAAAATATAGAAAAATACATTAAGCGCCTCATTATATTAGTAATAAATCGTATAAAATGCGAAATTTATTGGCACTTGAACTGATAAAATTGGTCAACAATCGGACAGTCACATGAGGCCAACAATGCCTTGAAATGAATCACTGAAAACCCCACTAAACATCATGTGAACAAGTCCGTGAAATGAACACTCCTCTAAACCCCACTTTACATAGAGAAAACTGAGGTTTAGCGGTGGGGAGGGCGATATACATTATTATTCTTATTTCTGCTCCAAGGTATAGGTTGTGGGTACTCGTTAGAACCGCCTCGATGAGGGGGTTCTAAAGAGCACCGACAACCTATGTTTCCAGTATAAATAAAAAAATTATCATAGATTTTCATCAGAAAAGTAGCCATTTTTGAGATGTAAAAATGCACCATTTTGCACGAGTGTGTTGTAGGAATGATACATCACAATAACAATTTCCTGTGCGGCCCCTGCCCATCGGAGCTTGAAGAAATATATGGGCTGCAGGATGCTTCCACGCAGAGCTGATACCGACCCGAACACGAGTACTGGTAAACCGCTTAGAGGATCTAAGCCTGCCCAGGCAAAGAGGTGCGAGTCGGTCCGTCCATGCTTATAAACCCTATTGGTTTCATTGGGCGGCAGGGCTTGAGATGTCATTTCATCTCAATGTTGGGTAAACGTCCCACAAAATTGGAAGCAACATCTCCAAAATGACCGTTACAGTGTTGACGGGGACGTTAAACCTCAAATCAAACAAACAAACTCATTCCTGCGACAAAGTGCATTGAAACAACGCTTACTGTCCACATGAGGCTTAATGTCCATATGTACAATAAGCGTTACAACGCATAGTATCCAATTCAGTGGGCGTCGATCATGTAGATCGGAATACAGTATCAACCGCTAAAATAGTTACGTCTTTATCAGAATTTAACATGCACCGGACAAAAGTGACATGTAACGCATTACTGGGGCTGGATTCGGGCTCTTATCACGAAAACAAGCCTATATAATTTTGAGCCCCTTGAACACCACATTTATATTGTAAAACTGGGGTTTACAGGGGTAGAACTTGTTTATCTTATTTCTGCTCTAAAGTATAGAATGTGGGTACTCGTTAGAACCGCGTCGATGAGGCGGTTCTAACGAGTACCCACAATCTATATTTTGAGCAAAAATAAGAAAAATATCACAATTTTATTATCTTAAAATTTTCAATTTTTCGGCGATAAAGGTTACAATGTATTTGTATAGGCGAGTTTTCGTATTGCATCCGGATATATTTCTGGTCCAGTGATTTTGCCTTATATATTGAAGACTTTTTGATGTATGAATATCAAATTTCAGGATTATGAGACAGTACGACCCGACATTTGACCTTCAAAATTGTAGGTTACGGTTACCTATATATTTCATGATCCAGTGATTTTGTCTTATACATGCATCCTGAAGACTTTTTGATCTATGAACACCATACCTGGGTATTTTGAGTCAGTATGACCAGATAATTGACATCTAATTAAATAAAGATCACAATGACCTATATTTCATGGTCCGGTGATTTTGCCTTTTATCTTGAAGACTTTTTATCTATGAGCACCATACCTTGGTATAATGAGTCAATGTGACACGATATTTGACCTCAAAATAAATGTAGGTACCATGTCCTATATTTCATGGTCATGTGATTTTGCCTTATATTCTGAAGATTTTTTGTATCTATGAACACTATACCTTGGTATTTCGAGTCAGTATGACCAGGTAGTTGACATGAAATAAATGTAGGTACCATGACCTATATTTCATGGTTATGTGATTTTGCCTTGTATCCTGAAGATTTTATGATATATGATCACCAATACCTTAGTATTTCGAGTCAGTATGACCAGATAGTTGACATCAAAATTAATGTAGGTCACCATGACATATATTTCATGGTCATGTGATTTTGCCTTATATTCTGAAGCCTTTTTGGATCTATGAACACTATACCTTGGTATTTCGAGTCAGTATGACCAGATAGTTGACATGAAATAAGTGTAGGTCACCATGGCCTATATTTCATGGTCCAGTCATTTTGCTTTATATCCTGAAGACTTTTTTGATCTATGAGCACCATACCTGGGTATTTTGAGTCAGTATGACCAGACAGTTGACATCTAATTAAATATAGGTCACAATGACCTATCTTTCATGGTCCAGTGATTTTGCCTTTTATCTTGAAGACTTTTTTTATCTATGAGCACCATACATTGGTATAATGAGTCAGTGTGACACGATATTTGACCTCAAAATAAATGTAGGTACCATGTCCTATATTTCATGCTCATGTGATTTTGCATTATATCCGGAAGATTTTATGATATATGATCACCAATAGCTTGGTATTTCGAGTCAGTATGACCAGATAGTTGACATCAAAATTAATGTAGGTCACCATGACCTATATTTCATGGTCATTTGATTTTGCCTTATATTCTGAAGACTTTTTGGATCTATGAACACCATACCTTGGTATTTCGAGTCAGTATGACCAGATAGTTGACATGAAATAAATGTAGGTCATTATGGCCTATATTTCATGGTCCAGTCATTTTGCCTCATATCTTGAAGACTTTTTATCTATAAAAACCATACCTTGGTATAATGAGCCAGTATGGCACGATATTTGACCTAAAAATAAATGTAGGTCACCTTGACCTATATTTCATTGTCATGTGATTTTGCCTTATATCCTGAAGACTTTCTGACACACGATCACCAATACCTTCATATTTCGAGTCAGTATGATCCGATAGTTGACTTCAAAATAAATGCAGGTCACCATGACCTATATTTCATGGTCCAGTGATTTTGCATTATATCTTGAAGACGTTTTATCTATGAACACCTTACCTTGGTATAGTGAGTCAGTATGACACGAAATTTGACCTCAAAATAAATGTAGGTCACCATGACCTATATTTCATAGTCATGTGGTTTTGCCTTATATACTGAACACTTTATGACATATGATCA
The DNA here is from genome assembly GCA_963580285.1 of Lucinisca nassula. NCBI lineage: Eukaryota > Metazoa > Mollusca > Bivalvia > Lucinida > Lucinidae > Lucinisca > Lucinisca nassula. Next base: position 37,297,331 of record OY757015.1, on the reverse strand, counting down.
CCAATAGCTTGGTATTTCGAGTCAATATGACCCGATAGTTGACCTCACAATAAATGACCTATATTCATGGTTAGCTGTTTTTGATATAGGAACACCATACTTATTGGTATTTTGAGTGAGTATGACTCGATATTTTATCTCAAAATAAATGTAGGTCACTATGACACATATTTCATGATCCAGTAATTTTGCCTTATATTTGATATATGAACACCATACTTCCGGATTACAGTCAGTGTGATCAGACATTCGACCTCAAAGTACATGTAGGACACTGTGACCTATATTTGATTGTCCAGTGATTTTGCCTTATATCTTATTTTAGACTATTTAATATATGAACTACACACTTTGGTATTATGAGCCATTATGACTCGATATTAGACCTCAAAATAATTTTAGGTCACCATGACCTATATTTCATGGTCCAGTGAGTTCACCTTATATCATGAAGACACTTTGATATATGAACACCATTTTTAGGATAATACGTCAGCATGACACAACATTTGATCTCCAAATAAATGTATTTCAACATGATTTTGCCCAATATCTTGAAGATGATTTGATGTCTCAACATTATACTCCAGGATTATAAATCGGTATGACCCGACATTTAACCCCAAAGAAATGTACATCAGTGTGACCTGTACGACATGGTCCAGTGATTTTTGCCTTATATTGAAGACTTTTTGATATATCAACACCATAATTTTAGTTTATGGCTTAGTATGACCCGATTTGGGAAACCAGAATTTAGGCCACTTTGACTTCTATTTCACACTAACGTTTGCAGAATAATTGGAATTCATTTATATACCTGCCCTGAAATAAAGAAAACAGCCGAGAATGCAACCTCCTCCTCTAGCATGTATTGTTATTTCTTGCACACCAGACAAGCAAATCCGTGGTTTTAGCCTGGGATAGAAAATCTCCTCTAACCCCGTGTTCTTACCAAAAATCGCATATTCTCGCGTGTTTGATAAATGCCCTGGTTGAATATGGCCTCATATGCTCCGTCGTTAAGGTTGACGTCACAGCACGTTACGTTTCGTCACTAAAAATTCCTGTAGTGTCATCACAAGAGGGCGGACGTCGGTAACCGAAGTGACTGCAGCATTAAAAATCCGATCTAAGAAATGGAAGGTATGCAAGATAAAGAATCCTATATGGGTGTGAGGGGTGGATAGAAAAATCCGTCCCTCGGGATCACTGTCCGGCATCAAGAAAAATCCGTCCCTCGGGATCACTGTCCGGCATCACTCGGCAAGCCTCGTGATGCCGGACAGTGACCCTCGGGACGGATTTTTCCATCCACCCCTCACACCCAATATAGGATGTGAGGGGTTGATAAAAAAAATCCGTCCCTCGGGATCCCTGTCCGGCATCACTCGGCAAGCCTCGTGATGCCAGACAGTGACCCTCGGGACGGATTTTTCCATCCACCCTCACACCCATATAAGATTCTTACAATTCACCCACCCTGAAATAAAGAAGACAACGGAGAATGCAATCTCGTCCTCTAGCATGTATTATTATGTGAACTTTGACAATGAAAGGCTATGGCAAACGGAATGACTTCATTCTTTCCATTCCAAAGCTGTAATATCCATTTTGCATCAGCATACGCCGTATATGTTTCACAGTCGATCCGTTATGCCAGAGTCTTAAAACTATCATGAAGTCATGTGGCGTGGTAAACTGATCATTACAGTGTTGTTGAGCCAGGGGTATCAAAAAAGTGGTGGCAACACTTGAAAAATTCTATGGGAGGCATCATGATCTTGTTATTCCCTACAATGTGGCAGTTTCCAGAATTATTTCATGTGTTTTTGCCATTGACAAGCCATAGGTAAACCATATACTGGGCGGGGCTTTAACAACAAAAGTAGCCCCGTTATTGTTAACGTGTTGATAACTGTTGCAGATGCAAAGCTTAGTGATAACGTATGGACACTAACGGTTGGAAAGTTAAATGTCCATTTGTTTGACAAAAACGGCTTCATTTGAAACGCTTAGTGTTGGTGTTGACAATAGCGGTTGCAGTTGCAACGCTAAGTGTTCGCGTGTAGACAATAACGGTTGTCGATGCAAAGCTTATTGCTTATGTGTGGACAATAGCGGTTGCAGTTGCAAGTAGTTGCAACGCTTAGTATTCATATGATGACAATAGCGGTTGCAGTTGCCACGCTTAGTATTCATATGATGACAATAGCGGTTGCAGTTGCCACACCTAGTATTCATATGATGACAATAGCGGTTGCATTTGCCACGCTTAGTGTTCATATGATGACAATAGCTGTTGCAGTTGCCACGCTTAGTGTTCATATGATGACAATAGCGGTTGCAGTTGCCACGCTTAGTGTTCATATGCTGACAATAGCGGTTGCAGCTGCAACTCTTAGTGTTCATATGATTATAATAGCGGTTGCAGTTGCCACGCTTAGTGTTCATATGCTGACAGTAGCGGTTGCAGCTGCAACTCTTAGTGTTCATATGCTGATAAAAGCGGTTGCAGCTGCAACGCTTAGAGTTCATATGATGACAATAGCGGTTGCAGTTGCCACGCTTAGTGTTCATATGATGACAATAGCGGTTGCAGTTGCCACGCTTTGGGTTCATATGATGACAATAGCGGTTGCAGTTGCCACGCTTAGTGGTCATATGATGACAATAGCGGTTGCTGTTGCCACGCGTAGTGTTCATATGATGACAATAGCGGTTGCGGTTGCCACGCTTAGTGTTCATATGATGACAATTGCGGTTGCAGTTGCAAGGCTTAGTGTTCATATGATGACAATAGCGGTTGCAGCTGCAACGCTTAGAGCTCATATGATGACAATAGCGGTTGCAATTGCCACGCTTAATGTTCATATGAAGACAATAGCGGTTGCTGCTGCAACGCTTAGTGTTCATATGATGACAATAGCGGTTGCAGTTGTCACGCTTAGTGTTCATATGATGACAATAGTGGTTGCAGTTGCCACGCTTAGTGTTCATATGATGGCAATAGCGGTTGCAGCTGCAACGCTTAATGTTCATGTGATGATAATAGCGGTTGCAGTTGCCACGCTTTGTGTTCATATGATGACAATAGCGGTTGCAGTTGCCACGCTTAGTGTTCATATGATGACAATAGCGGCTGCAGTTGCCACGCTTAGTGTTCATATGATGACAATAGCGGTTGCAGTTGCCACGCTTAGTGTTCATATGATGACAATAGCGGTTGCAGTTGCAACGCTTAGTGTTCATATGATGACAATAGTGGTTGCAGCTGCAACGCTAAGAGTTCATATGATGACAATAGCGGGTGCAGTTTCCAAGCTTAATGTTCATATGATGAGAATAGCGGTTGCTGCTGCAACGCTTAGTGTTCATATGATGACAATAGCGGTTGCAGTTGTCACGCTTAGTGTTCATATGATGACAATAGCGGTTGCAGTTGGCACGCTTAGTGTTCATATGATGGCAATAGCGGTTGCAGCTGCAACGCTTAATGTTCATATGATGATAATAGCGGTTGCAGTTGCCACGCTTAGTGTTCATATGATGACAATAGCGGTTGCAGTTGCCACACTTAGTGTTAATATGATGACAATAGCGGTTGCAGTTGCCACGCTTAGTGTTCATATGATGACAATAGCGGTTGCAGTTGCCACGCTTAGTGTTCATATGATGACAATAGCGGTTGCAGTTGCCACGCTTAGTGTTCATATGATGACAATAGCGGTTGCAGTTGCCACGCTTAGTGTTCATATGATGATAATAGCGGTTGCAGTTGCCACGCTTAGTGTTCACGTATTGATAAAAGCTGCATTTTTTAAAATTAACATCTTGACACTTACGGTTGCAGTTCAAATGCTTTGTTAATCGTTAACACCTTGCTTGTGTAACAGTATGCTTCTCGCGCATTTTATTACCTGTCAAATAATGGGCTTTTCTGTCACCTTGGCATCGGTAGTTGGCTTGGACTTGTGATTGTTGCACTTTCTGTACTTCATTATTATTTTTCCTCGCGTGAACAAGTCCGTCAAATGAAAACCCCCTAAACCCCACTTTATAGTGAGAAAACAAGGGTTTACGGGGGTATACATAATCTTTCTTATTTCTGCTCCAAGACATAGGCTGTGGGTACTCGTTAGAACCGCCTCAATGAGGCGGTTCTAACGAGCACCCACAACCTATGTTTGGAGTGAAAATAAGAAAATTATATCAAATATTTTCATCAGAATAATGTTCGTTTTTGAGATATGTGAAAAATGCACATTGTCGCACGGGTGAATTATCGTAATGTAATGTGTTGGCATTCAGTGTCCACATAACGCCTAGACGCAACGCTTAGTGTTCATGTTGGACAGTAAACGTTGCAGTCACAACGCTCAGTGTCCATGTGTTCACTAAGCGTTGCCACTGCAATGCGCAACGCTTGGTGTTTATGTGTGTTGGGCAGTAAGTGTTTCAATCGCAACGCTTAGTGTCCAGTGTGAACACTTAGCGTCGCAGTCGCAACGCTTTGTGTTCACATGGGCACTAAGCGTCACGCCTGTCCGTAATATATGCGATCCCGACCCTAATTGCTCACCATGTCATTTCTACTTAGAAATTATTCAACTTCGAGGTACTATGTTTTCCAGATTTCATGTCGACTGCCACTCATCAGAAAGCATTCATACTAGAGTCATATGCATGCTGGAGGGCTGGCTTTCTTGCCTCCACGATTGATGTCCCGGGATGGGGCTAGACATCAAAGTCTTTACGACTTTTCTTCAGGATATAAGGCAAAGTCACTGGACCATGATATATAGGTCACGATGGCCTACATTAATTTTGAGGTCAAATATCGGCTCATTCGGACTCATGATACCAAAGTATGGTGTTCATGTATCAAACAAGGCAAAATCACTTGACCATGAAATACGACCAATGTGACATAGTGCATTCTTGCACACCAGACGAGGAAATCCGCGATTTTACCCTGGGATAGAAATTTATGTTCTGACCCTGGTGTTTCGACCCGAAATCGAATATAATCGCGTGTTTGACAAATGCACTGGTTGATTACAACCTCATGCGCGGCGTCGTCATGCGTGACGTCACTAAACATTCCTGTTGTGTCATCACAAAATGGCGGTCGTCGGTAACCAAAGTGACAGCAGCATTAAAAATTCGCAATAGAAATGGAAGGTATGCAAGAAAAAGAATCCAATATGGGTGTGAGGGGTGGATAGAAAAATCCGTCCCTCGGGATCACTGTCCGGCATCACTCGGCAAGCCTCGTGATGCCGGACAGTGTCCCTCGGGACGGATTTTTCAATCCACCCCTCACACCCATATAAGATTCTTATATTCTTACATATCTGCCATTTGGCTACATGTACTTTTGTTTGTTTGTTGGATTTCCGCCAGCACTGCATAGATCATTTTGGAGACGTTGCTTCCAATTATGTGGGACTTTTACCCGACATTGACATGAAATAACATCTCAAGCCCTATCGCCCAATGAAACCAATTGGGTTTATAAGCATGGACGGTCCGACTCGCACCGCTTTGTCTGGACCGGCTTAGATCCTCTCAGCGGTTTACCAGTACTCGTGTGTGGTCGGTTGCTGCTCTGTTTGGAAGCCTCATGCAGCCCATCTATTTTTTCAAGCCCCGATGGGCGGGGTCCAAATTGGGCAAACATCGGCACATACAGACACATAACACCAGGGTATGGTGTTCATATATCAAATAGTCGCAAAGATAAAAGCAAAATCACTGGATCATGAAATATAGGCCACAGCGTGCCATATAAAATTTGCGACCAATATCGGGTCAGTCTGACTAACAAGACTGACGTGTGGTATGTGCATACATCAGACATAAGGAAAAATCACTGGACCATGAATTCTAACACAGCGCGCCTATATAGGCAATGGAAAATAACTGTGTTTTATTCTGCAACAAATCACAGCTCGGAAGAGCGTGGCGAGTGACGTCATTAAAATTCCCAATTTATGACGTCACTAGTCGATTTCCTTGACGTTAGACGGTGTAACGTCATTTTCTCGCATCGAAAACGTTAGAAAAGGATATAAATGCATGTGTTTCAGTCGATAATTTTAGCGGGATTTCTTATAACAATGGCGAAAGGTTGTGAGATTTTGAAGGAAACAACAACATTATTGCCGATTTTCAGCGTGTTAGAATCGAAATAGATCAGCTCTTGTCTATGATTTGTTGAGTAATAAATCACAGTTTGTCGGTCAGTTGTAAGTAGACAAATCACGCGCGCTACGCGCTCGTGATTTGTCTACTTTACAACTGACCTCCAAACTGTGATTTATTACTCAACAAATCACAGTTAGAGCTGATCTATTTCTTAAATATAAGTCACATTAACCCACATTTATTTTTAGGTCAAATATCGACTCATACTGACTCATAATCCTGAAGTATGGTGTTCATTCACGATGTAAGGCAAAAATCACTGAACCATGAAATATAGGTCACAATGACCGGCAAGTATTTTGAGGCAAAATGCTGTGTGATACTGACTCATAATCTTGAAGTATGGTGTTCATATAATCAGCAAGTCAACAGATTTTAATGTCTAGTCCCGTTCCGGGACATCAAACCTGGGTTCAGAAGTCGGTCCCAAATATGACTGCTTTCTTAAGAGTGGTAGTCGACATTAGAAAATTTTGAGAAAAGAAAAAAGCACATTTCTAAGTTAAAATGACACGGTGAACAATAAGCGTTGGGATCGCAATAGACTTGCCCAAGTCTGTTAATTAGGTGTCCATTGTAAAAGTAATTGTTTACAAAAATAAAAAATAAATACATTGTAAATGAAATACCGTATTTTATGAAAATTGTGAAATTAACAGACTTGTAAATATTGAAAGAACTCATTCACCTTTCCTGTAGATGATTGTCAGATATGGGTGAGAAGTTTATTTAGATAACTTTTCACTGACATGCTCCAGAGCTTGTTACCATGATTTATTTACATTTAGTGGGGGAAAACCACATGAAGGCAAAGGGTTTTTTTTTTTTAAAAAAAAAAAAGAAGTTTCGATTTTAATCTTTTAGTCTTAAACCATTAAGATAACATGCCTATGAAGGCTCCAACAATGACGTTAATCAGAATTTTTCTTATTTCTGCTCAAAACATAGATTGTAGGAACTCGTTACAACCGATTCAATGAGGCAGTTCTAATGAGAACCCACAATCTATGTGTAACCGCCTCAATGAGGCTATTCTAATGGACATACGACACTAGTATTCACAATTACCATGATCATCCCCTAAACATGTCCATACAATGAAAACCCTTGTTAACCCCACTTTATATAGAGTAAAGCAGGGTTTACCAAATTATCAGGCTAGTCATTTTGTAATTTCTGCTCTAAAACATAGATTTTGGGTAGCCCTTGTATCGTTTTTCTTTATTTCTGCTTCAAACATAGATTGTGGTTGCTTGTTAGAGGCGGTTCTAAAGAGTACCCACAATCTATACTACTGAGCAGAAATAAGAACATTATGTAACCCCTTGTAAACGCCACTTTTCTCAATGGTTTCTCCTGTTAAGATAATGTTGAAAAGATTCTGCAATTACACATCATATTAACTAAGTAATTATGCCAGGATAATGATATTATGCTGCTTGCTTGCCTTGTTTTTTCTATAAAAACCAGTGTAAAAACAATTACAGTCCAACCTGTGTTAAGCAAGCACCTCAGGAATGATCAAAATGTGCTTGCTTAAGACAGGTGCTTGCTTAATACAGGTGGATATTAATGCATTCGCCTTTTTCGGGATTTGAATGATTACTTGCTTAAGACGGTTTGCTTGCTTAATAGAGGTGGCCACTATGACTGGTTAGCTCAGCTTATAGTATAGCCATGGTCCGTCGTCCGTCCGTGCGTCCGTCGTCCGTCCGTCCGTCCGTCCGTCCACCATTTTCAAAGATTTTCTTCTCCTATACTGCAGGGCCAATCAAAGCCAAATTTCATGTGGAGCCTCAGTGGGATGGGGGAACGAAAGTTTGTTCGCGGGGTCTGGATCACATGACCAAGATGGCCGCCATGCCCATATATGGTAAAAAGCCTTCAAAAATCTTCTTCTCCAGAACCATAAGGCCAGTGGCCTTGAAACTTGGCATGTAGCATATGGTACTCGGGCCCATCATGGTTTGTACAAATGGTGACCCCGGGTTGACCTTGACCTATTTTACAGCAATGGTCAAATTTGCCGAAGTAGGCTTTTGCATGGGGCAAAGTGAAAATAATGGATTTATAGGAAAACCATTGAAGACAGTGTCACCAAAATTTGTAGATCAGGTAAAGTAACTGAATACATGAAGATCTATGGGTCAGAAAGGTCAAGGTCATTCATTGGCCTTAGACCAAGGTCATTCAGGATCCATATTTCAAACATTTTTTTCTACAAAACTGCTGAGCCAATTTAAGTGAAATTTAATATGGAGCCTTTGTGAGTTGAACAAATGAAAAAATGCCAATACGGTATAGATCACATGACCAAGATGGCCGTCACGCCTATATATATGGTAAAAAGCCTTAAAAATTCTTCTTCTCCAGAACCGTAAGGCCAATGGCCTTGAAACTTGGCATGTAGCATATGGTACTCAGGCCCATCATAGTTTGTACAAATGGTGACCCCGAGTTGACCTTGACCTATTTTACAGCAATGTCAAATTTGCCGACTTAGGCTTTTGCATGGGAAAAAGTGAAAATAATGGATTTTTAGGAAACCATTGAAGACAGTGTCACCAAAATTAGTAGATAAGGTAAAGTAGCTGAATACATGAAGATCTATGTGTAAGAAAGGTCAAGGTCATTAATTGACCTTAGACCAAGGTCACGCAGGTTCCATATTTCAAACATTTTTTCTCAGAAACTACTGAGCCAATTGAAGTGAAATTCAATATGGAGCCTTTGGAAGTTGAACAAATGAAAAGCTGCCAACATGGTCTAGATCACATGACCAAGATGACCACCACGCCCATATATGGTAAAGACACTTCGAAATTCTTCTTCACAAGAACCGTAAGGCCAATGGCCTTGAAACTTGGCATGTAGCATATGGTAATCGGGTCTATCATAATTTGTTCAAATGGTGACCCTGGTTTGATCTTGACCTATTTTACAGTAATGTCAAATTTGCTGACTTAGGCTTTTGCATAGGAAAAAGTGAAAATAATGGATATTTAGGGAAACCATTGAAGACAGTGTCACCAAAATTTGTAGATTAGGTAAAGTAACTGAATACGTGAAGATTTATGGGTAAGAAAGGTCAAGGTCATTCATTGACCTTAGACCAAGGTCACTCCGATTTCATATTTCAAAAAAAACATTTTTTCTCAGAAACTACTGAGCCAATTTAAGTGAAATTCAATATGGAGCTTTTGTGAGTTGAACAAATGAAAAGTTGCCAGTACGGTCTAGATCACATGACCAAGATGGCCGCCACGCCCATATATGGTAAAAAGCCTTCAAAAATTTTCTTCTCCAGAACCGTAAGGCCAATGGCTTTGAAACTTGGCACATATCATATGGTACTCGGGCTCGTCATAGTTTTTACAAATGCTGACCCTGGGTTGACCTTGACCTGTTTTATGGCAGTGTCAAATTTGTCAACTTAGGCTTTTGCATGGGAAAAAGTGAAAATAATGGATTTTTAGGAAACCATTGAAGACAATGTCACCAAATTGGTAGATCAGGTAAAGTAAATGAATACATGAAGATTCATGGGTAAGAAAAGTCATCATTCAGTGACCTGGGACCAAGATTAACCAGGTTCCATATTTCAAACAGTTTTTTTCTCAGAAACCGCTGGCCCAATTCAAGTGAAATTTGATATGGATCCTTTATATGATGAACAAATGAAAATTTGCCCATATGGTCCAGGTCACATGACCAAGATGGTGGCCATGCCCATATATGGTAAAAACACTTCGAAATTCTTCTTCTCCAGAACCGTAAGGCAAATGACCTTGAAACTTGGCAGGAAGCATCTGGTACACGGGCCTATCATAATTTGTTCAAATGGTGACCCTGGGTTGACCTTTACCTATTTTACGGCAATGTCAAATTTGCGGACTTAGGCTTTTATATAAAAAAAAACATTAAAATGTACACCAGGACCAGGTGTCAGGTGAGCGTTTACAGGACCACTGGTCCTCTGGTTTGACTGTATAATGATACCTCAATGGCTCGAACACCAATAGCTCGTTTTCTATGACTGTTTTCGAACTCGCTCTTGAGTACCTGAGAAATTCTTCACACATACATGTATCCATATGACAAATATTTAGGGATAGTTATAGGTATTTGGCGTATTTTATCTGGAAAAATTATATTGTGTGTACTCACGAGTTGATTCTAATGAGCACACACATAGTATATTAATCAAATAAAGGACTGAAAGTAATGCCGAAATTATCCTCAGTAAATTCAACCCTCGATGGCAAGAACTACCACTGTCTCGAACAAGTTTTAGGTCCCAACACAAAGGAAGCAACATCCCCAAAATGACCTATACAGTGTTGACAGGGGCATTAAACCTCAAATCAAACAAAACAAAACAAAAATCTCCAAAATACTAGAATTTCCGCTCTTTCACTGACAGACGCAGGTGGGTGTTATTTATTAAGTAAACATTGACTGCAGAGGCTAATGCTCTTATCAACAAGTGGGAGATAGAGTTTCATGCCAGCTTTGTGCTGGTCGGAACTTTTGCAGAGTATACAAGTCCCTACATTCACAGATGGAGACTAAAGAGACTTTTACATATTGTTTGTTTAAAGGGGCTTTCATTTAAAAATAAAAAATGTAAATGTAGGGACTTGGGCAAGTCTAGGATCGCAATTATACTCAGATTCAATGAAAATGCACCACTAGTACTATACCTCAAATTTTAATTGATTCACAATATTTCCAGCATTTGATCATGTTTAATAAATTATCACTAACTTATACACAGACTCACCACAGAGTTACAGCATTTCATTGGATGCCTAATACCGGGTATGTTCACAATTAGCATCAAGTGTTGCTTGGCATCGACGCCTCATGCCTCGAATTAAACGCTGAATCTGGTCTTGTGTGATGTTGTCCCATTCTTCCTGTAGCGCCATGGCAAGCTGCTGACGGTTGATTGGCTGATGACGTCGGCTGTACGCACGTTTTTCGAGCTGGTCCCAAAGGTGCTCATTTGGGTTTAAATCCGGCGAAAACGCAGAACAAGGAAGAACTATTACACCATTTTGATTGAAAAAGTCCATGGTTAGCCTCGCAGAATGAGCACGTGATTTTTCCTGTTGGAAAAGCGTAACGTTACCATTATTTCTTAAGACGGTGCATGTACCCCCTCAGGCTCTAAGATTTCATCGATATACCGACGTACGTCAAATTGCCATCAACAACGATGAGATGGGTTTTGTGGCGCCATGAGATCCCTCCCCACACTATTACTCTACCACCACCCCAATGTGACACCTCTTAAACACAACAGTCTTGACGGCCCCGCCCATCGGGGCTTGAAGAAATAGATAGGCTGTGTTATATTATTATAACCGGTCCAACATGCTTGAAATTCTACATCAAGGACACTTCGGGTGCGAAAAAAACTTTAAATAGAGCACGAGATGTCATGTTTTGGCCGAAAATCTCCACAGAAATTTCTGAGTTAGTTTTAAACTGTACCGTATGCCTTGAACGCAGACGTTCGAACCAAAAAGAACCACTCAAACCGCATGATATCCCCGATTACCCATGGCAGTTTGTTGCTACTTACCTTTTTTCATGGGACGGCCAGGATTTCATTATTACAGTTGATTATTATAGCAAGTATTTTGGGGTACAAAAGCTTCCCAGCACAAGAGCTAGCACTATCATAGCTAAACTAAAGAGCGTTTTTGCGCGACCGACTCGCCAGAAGTAGTTAAATGCTATGTTTACAGGTGAACAATTCTCGGAGTTCGCCAGAGAATGGAATTTTGTGCATGCCACAATTTCTCCCGGCAACAGCCAATCAAATGGGCTTGTTGAAAAGAGCGAGGGAATTTGCAAAAGAATATTCTTAAAGGCTAAGTCAGACGGAAAGGACCCTTATTTAGGTCTTCTTGAATATCGTTCGACGCCAAACAAACTTCAATTCTCTCCGAGTCAATTGCTTTTTTCAAGGCGTTTACGTTCGAATCTGCCGGCGATTCGTGATCAGTTATTACCTGAAACGCCGAATTGTATAGTTGTCAAAGAACGAATGCAAACATCAAAGCAAGATCAAAAGAAATATTTTGATCGCAATGCAAAGTCACTGAAACCTCTTGAAGTAGGGGATAAAACAAGAATACAGCAAAATGACAAAACTTGGAAGCCAGGTGTTGTAACTGACAGACAAAATGAAAGGTCTTATCTGGTTCAGACCCCTGATGGTGCGGTTTATCGCCGTAACAGGCGTCACCTTTTGAAAGCAAATGAGAATGCGCAAAATAGAGGTTTTGGGTATTTTCATTTGTGTCAGCCTACTGGAGATACTGAAAATGAGAAAAAAACAGTGCTTCAGCTGAAGTGCACGACCCGCTGGATGCTTTTAGCTTTATGAGTGTTACCATATATGGGTTTGGCAGCCATTTTGGTCATGGGACCTGGACCTAAAACGGTTCCCTCAATAAATGCGCCTTATCGTAAGGAGCAAAAATATATCTTATACTTTAGTACTGTATTCGTACTTTTCCAATACAAAAGCATATGTGTCAAATATTGACCTAGGCACAAAGAAGGTCAAGGTTAACCCAGGGTCACCATTTTAGCAATTTATGATACGCCTACGTCCCAGATGCTTTTTATGAAGTTTCGTGGAAATATGCCCAGTGGTTCTGGAGAAGACTATTTTTGAAGGGTTTTTACCATATATGGCTTGGCGGCCATTTTGGTCATGTGACCTGGACCCCATTAGCAAATTTTAGTTTCCCCCATCCCATAGAGGCTCCATATGAAATTTGACTTCAATCGGCCCAACGGTTTCCGAGGAGAAGCAGTTCGAAAATTTTCACATTTTTCGCCTCGGCGAGGCTATACTAAATGGAATGTAATATTTCGCAAGTTCATTGGTAAGATCTCATTGATATCTATCAGTGTGCCAAAAATTGTTTAATTATTCCAAGCGGTTACATGTAAGTCCCTATCACCAATTTTCACAAACGGGTTACGGACGGACAGACAGACAGATAGACCATATATGGCTTGGCAGTCATTTTGGTCATGTGACCTGGACCCAATGCGCAAATTTTGGTTTCCTCCATCCCAAAGAGGCTTCATATGAAATTTGATTTCAATCGGCCCAACGGTTTCCGAGGAGAAGCAGTTCGAAAATTTTCACATTTTTCGCCTCGGCGAGGCTATACTAAACGGAATGTAATATTCCGCAAGTTCATTGGTTAGATCTCATTGATATCTATCAGTATGCCAAAAATTGTTTAAATACTCCAAGCGGTGAAGTCACTATCACCAATTTTCACAAACGGGTTACGGACGGACCCAAAGAAGGTCAACATCAACCCAGGGTCACCATTTTAGCAATTTATGATGGGCCTACGTCCCAGATGCTATTTATCAAGTTTCGTGGAAATATGCCCAGTGGTTCTGGAGAAGACTAGTTTTGAAGGGTTTTTACCATATATGGCTTGGCGGCCATTTTGGTCATGTGACCTGGACCCCATGAGCAAATTTTGGTTTCCCTATCCCATAGGGGCTCCATATGAAATTTGACTTCAATCGGCCCAACTGTTTCCGAGGAGAAGCAGTTCGAAAATTTTCACATTTTTCGCCTCGGCGAGGCTATACTAAATGGAATGTAATATTTCCAAGTTCATTGGTTAGATCTCATTGATATCTATCAGTATGCCAAAAATGTTTAAATATTCCAAGCGGTTAAGTCCCTATCACCAATTTTCACAAACGGGTTACGGACGGACAGACAGACAGACAGACCATATATGGCTTTGCGGCAATTTTGGTCATGTGACCTGGACCCCATTAGCAAATTTTGGTTTCCCCCATCCCATAGAGGCTCCATATGAAATTTGACTTCAATCGGCCCAACGGTTTCCGAGGAGAAGCAGTTCAAAAATTTTCACATTTTTCGCCTCGGCGAGGCTATACTAAACGGAATGTAATATTCCGCAAGTTCATTGGTTAGATCTCATTGATATCTATCAGTATGCCAAAAATTGTTTAAATACTCCAAGCGGTTAAGTCACTATCACCAATTTTCACAAACGGGTTACGGACGGACCCAAAGAAGGTCAACATCAACCCAGGGTCACCATTTTAGCAATTTATGATGGGCCTACGTCCCAGATGCTATTTATCAAGTTTCGTGGAAATATGCCCAGTGGTTCTGGAGAAGACTAGTTTTGAAGGGTTTTTACCATATACGGCTTGGCGGCCATTTTGGTCATGTGACCTGGACCCCATGAGCAAATTTTGGTTTCCCTATCCCATAGGGGCTCCAAATGAAATTTGACTTCAATCGGCCCAACGGTTTCCGAGGAGAAGCAGTTCGAAAATTTTCACATTTTTCGCCTCGGCGAGGCTATACTAAATGGAATGTAATATTTCGCAAGTTCATTGGTTAGATCTCATTGATATCTATCAGTATGCCAAAAAATGTTTAAATATTTCTAAGCGGTTAAGTCCCTATCACCAATTTTCACAAACGGGTTACGGACGGACAGACAGACAGACAGACCATATATGGCTTTGCGGCAATTTTGGTCATGTGACCTGGACCCCATTAGCAAATTTTGGTTTCCCCCATCCCATAGAGGCTCCATATGAAATTTGACTTCAATCGGCCCAACGGTTTCCGAGGAGAAGCAGTTCAAAAATTTTCACACTTTTCGCCTCGGCGAGACTATACTAAATGGAATGTAATATTTCGCAAATTCATTGGTTAGATCTCATTGATATCTATCAGTATGCCAAAAATTGTTTAAATATTCCAAGCGGTTAAGTCACTATCACCATTTTTCACAAACGGGTTACGCACGGACACACTGACAGAATGACCGAATGACAGAATGACACGGTGATTTTAGGGCACTCTTAGAAATCAACCGACTTCAGTCGGTTGCTTTTTCTGCGGGTCGTGCAATCCCTTCAGGAACCCCAGTGCACTGATGACGGTGTTTCTGATAAAAGGGTAACTGACTCAGACAGGCCACCAAGTAAGACAGACACTGTGCCATATATTACAAGATATGGGCGCACAGTCCGCCCACGGATCGTTAACTCAATATGATAAACATTCAAACAGGGTAGATAGCGGATCAGACACTTATGTGAACTTCCAATTAAAATTACTGTTATTTCCTGGGTGTAACGGATTTTCTCACAAATTCATCTGACAGTTTGTTGATATCAAGGATAAAACGTCTGAATTATAAGCTTGAGAACATGTTTTTATCTTGAAGAATTCTGATAGTATATTTGATACGTCAGAATTATTTCCAACAACTTGTCTTGATACATTGCAGCATGCATGAATTCTTATATTATAAGATAAGAACATTAAACTTTCGAAGGTCAACATTACTTGTGAACAAGAGACAGATTTCATTGATTTTGTTTGTTTGTGAGTTTCTTCAAAAGGAGGGGGATGTTTACCAGTCTAGTGTCACTGCAATGTTGGACAGCTTGGGTTGGAGGACACTCGAACAGAGACGGGCAGATGCGCGTCTCTGTCTTTTTTACAAAATTGTCTACGGTCTTGTGGCAGTGCCCCTCCCTGAATATATCCACCCTGTTAACATTAGTAGTCTACGGCACTGTCATTCCACGACATTCCGACAACTCCATACTTCCCGAGACTATTACAAGTACTCCTTTTTTCCACTGGCCATTGTCCAGTGGAACGCACTACCAGAGACTGCTGTATGCTCACCAGACCTCGAGTCATTCAAGGTCGCAGTTAGTGAGCTGCAGCACTCCAGGCCCTAGATCCAAAAGTTGATGTTTTTTAACCTGATTTTAATCTCATCTGAACTATCATAACCTATCATCTTTCATCCCCTTCACTATTATGTTTTTAGCCTTTCTTTTCCTTAACACTCTGCCTTTTTCTATTCGACAGCGCACCTGCCTAGAATGTCCTCGCGGGCGTAAAGCAGTATATGGAGATAGATAGATAGATGTTATATTATTATAACCGTTGCACGCTACTGGTTACA
The DNA here is from genome assembly GCA_963580285.1 of Lucinisca nassula. Lineage (NCBI taxonomy): Eukaryota > Metazoa > Mollusca > Bivalvia > Lucinida > Lucinidae > Lucinisca > Lucinisca nassula. Next base: position 37,281,093 of record OY757015.1, on the reverse strand, counting down.
CCTGACAGGAGCGCACTGCAATGAATATAAATACACAACAGCCTCTCTAATACCAGTCAGTTAGAATATCTTACTTCATGTATTCACCATATGTATGATTGAGTAAAATAGAAAATAGAAAGAGCACATCAGTCGTTCCTCAGTTGTTGTTATCACAATATACATAAGTGCATAACATAACAGGCTGCATGATGCTTCCACGCAGAGCTGAAACCGACCCGCACACGAGAACTGGTAAACCGTTTGGAGGATCTAATCCTGCAGGCAAAGCCGTGCGAGTCGGACCGTCCGTGCTTAAAAACTCTATTGGTTTCATTGGGCGGCATGGCTTGAGATGTCATTCCGTCACAGTGTCGGGTAAAAGTCTCACAAAATTGGAAGCAACGTCTCAAACATGACCTATACAGTGTTGACGGGGACGTTAAACCTCAAATCAAACAAACAAAACAACAGTCTTGAAATCGCTCCCCACGCCGACGCTATACTTTACGCCGCTTGTCAAATATTTCAACATAAAAACGGGACTCGTCCGTCAACAGTACACCACACCAATGCTGTTGTGTCCATCGGATGCGCTGTCGACACTAATTAAAGCAACTGATTCGACGTTCCGCCGTCAAAAATTCCCCCTATACGTCTTATGGCTAGAGATACCGCAGTCATTGAGACACAGCCGTACAGTTAAGGCACTTACGCGTAGGTTATGGGTTCCCACTCTCTCCTATGCAGTTTCCACAGACGTCCTGAATCGGTTGCGTAAATGACTCAAAGCAGTGAAGTGGTCCTGCTGACGTTCACGTCCAGGGCGTTGTCTATCGTCCACAGACCCCGAAGCGTTGTGCCTTTCAATCAATCGAGCAATCGTAGTGTGCGAACAACCCATACGCTCTGCAACTTGGCGGTATGAAAGCCCGCCTTCAACTATACCGAGGGCACGATGACGATGACGTCCTATTTGCTTGTTTTTATGAAATGTTTTCTTGGTTTTTAACGTAAAGAATCCGGACTTTATTATGACAGAAAAGAAAGTGCCAAAAATATGGTGATTACGAAACTTTTTCAATTTTTGCATTTTGCACGTGCACATGCACATTATGAAAATCACGCTGACTCATGTTTCGGTGACAACTTTATAATACCGTATTTATCAGTTAAAAAGTCAGTCAGTGCAGTTTATATTTTAATTTTGGTCCTTTGAGATCAGCGTGAATATTCTGAGAAATCAGAATTAAGTTATTGGTTTAGACTCATATTCTAGACAGGTTTTTAATTATTTGGACCCCATTTTGATTTATATCAGTCTTTGAATCGACTGCCTAATCGAAATTCGCAAAATTGCAGTATGTTTCCTCTGGCTTTCTTTGCCGGATCATTACAGGGTCACTGATGAGGCTTTATTAGCCGAAACTACGTAGTATGACTCATCTTCTTTCTTATGAATCTTTTCATTGCTCTTAAAGGAACTCATTTTTGATTTTTATTTGACTTCACTGCAGCTGGTGTTGTGCCGTGTGGCGGCCGTAAAACGTCTCCCCGTACATCAACCATAGTGCAGTTTATATTTTACTTTTGGTCCTTTGAGATCAACGTGAATATTCTGAGAAATCAGAATTAAGTTATTGGTTTAGACTCATATTCTAGACAGGTTTTTAATTATTTGGACCCCATTTTGATTTATATCAGTCTTTGAATCGACTGCCTAATCGAAATTCGCAAAATTGCAGTATGTTTCCTCTGGCTTTCTTTGCCGGATCATTACAGGGTCACTGATGAGGCTTTATTAGCCGAAACTACGTAGTATGACTCATCTTCTTTCTTATGAATCTTTTCATTGCTCTTAAAGGAACTCATTTTTGATTTTTATTTGACTTCACTGCAGCTGGTGTTGTGCCGTGTGGCGGCCGTAAAACGTCTCCCCGTACATCAACCATAGTGCAGTTTATATTTTACTTTTGGTCCTTTGAGATCAGCGTGAATATTCTGAGAAATCAGAATTAAGTTATTGGTTTAGACTCATATTCTAGACAGGTTTTTAATTATTTGGACCCCATTTTGATTTATATCAGTCTTTGAATCGACTGCCTAATCGAAATTCGCAAAATTGCAGTAAGTTTCCTCTGGCTTTCTTTGCCGGATCATTACAGGGTCACTGATGAGGCTTTATTAGCCGAAACTACGTAGTATGACTCATCTTCTTTCTTATGAATGTTTTCATTGCTCTTAAAGGAACTCATTTTTGATTTTTATTTGACTTCACTGCAGCTGGTGTTGTGCCGTGTGGCGGCCGTAAAACGTCTCCCCGTACATCAACCATAGTGCAGTTTATATTTTACTTTTGGTCCTTTGAGATCAACGTGAATATTCTGAGAAATCAGAATTAAGTTATTGGTTTAGACTCATATTCTAGACAGGTTTTTAATTATTTGGACCCCATTTTGATTTATATCAGTCTTTGAATCGACTGCCTAATCGAAATTCGCAAAATTGCAGTATGTTTCCTCTGGCTTTCTTTGCCGGATCATTACAGGGTCACTGATGAGGCTTTATTAGCCGAAACTACGTAGTATGACTCATCTTCTTTCTTATGAATCTTTTCATTGCTCTTAAAGGAACTCATTTTTGATTTTTATTTTTCCCTTAAACTCAATAAATAAAAAGTGGCGCGTTTTCGTTGAATCTGAGTATAATATCTTGTGCGCACAAGATAATATCTTGTTCGCACAACTAAATATGTTGAGCGCAGAAGATATTATCTTGTTCGCACAACATATTATCTTATTTGCACAACATAGTTCTTGTGCGGACAACATACTATATCATGCATATGATTAAACTGTGCTAACAAGATGATATGTTGTGCGGACAAGAAATTAAGTTGTGCGAACAAGATATTATGTTTTCCGCATATTATATTAAGTTGTGCGAACAATATAATATCTTGTGCCCACAAGACGTTATGTTGTCCGCACAAGATCTATGCTGTGCAAACAAGAAATCTAAAAGTGGTGCGATTTCGTTGAATCTGAGTATAATATCTTGTTCGCACAACTTAATATCTTGTGCACACAAAATATTATCTTGTTTGCACAACATATTATCTTGTTTGCACAACATAGTTCTTGTGCGGACAACATACTATAGCATGCATATGATTAAACTGTGCTAACAAGATGATATGTTGTGCGGACAAGAAATTAAGTTATGCGCACAAGATATTATGTTGTGCGAAGAAGATAATTAGTTGTGCGCACCAGATATTATGTTGTCCGCACAAGCTCTATGTTGGTCAAACAAGATAATATATTGTACGCACAAGACATTAAGATGTGCAAACAAGATAATATCTTGTGCGCACAAGATAATAACACGATATTATATTGATCGCACGACATATTAAAATAAATTACCATTCCCTTCAAGGGCATCTTTCATCAGAAACAAAATCAATTTGAAGTCGTACAAAATTAACTACGTCACAAAGGATATGTTATCCTAAGTGGTATTTTACCATTGTCCGAAGATAAGTTGAAAGTGACGTCAGCGAATGTTTTTGTAATTAAGCATTGTCCGCTGGTGTCAAAAGGTAAGGACGCTTCGGTAATGATAATTATAAGGGTATAGTCTGTCTTGCCAGCCAATGATGGGTATGATAATGATAACGGCGCAACCTGTCAAACCTACCTCTGGTGGTATACTCTTTTACGTCACTGTCTACTTATCCTCCGTCAATAGTATGTCTACTACGAGCTTCTTAGTGCTGGGTTTATCTTCAATAGTTTTTCAATTTACCCACCAGGAATGCTGGTCTATAAACATCTCCATGACAACGACATTGTATCAGTTTTTCATTTGTGGTGGTGTACTATGTTAAACCCTCCATACATTTTAGTGTGCCTCCGTCCGTCCGTTCGTCAGCGCCTCACAGTTTCGTTTCAGCTCCATACGATATTTTCACGAAACTTCACACAAAAGTCGACGTGCAGAACATATTAATAAAGAAACAGATCAGCTCTAACTGTGATTTGTTGAGTAATAGATCATAGTGTGGAGGTCAGTTGTAAAGTAGATTAAATCACGAGCGCGTAGCGCGCGTGATTTGTCTGCTTACAACTGATCGACAAACTGAGATTTATTACCCAACAAATCACAAACTAGAGCTGGCCTATTTCGATTCTAACAGGCTGAAAATCGGCAATAAAATACTGTTATTTCCTTCAAAATATCACAACTTTTCGCCATTGTTAGAAGAAATCCCGTTAAAATTATCGACTGAAACACATGCATTTATATCCTTGTCTAACGTTTTCGAGAATATGACGTTACACCGTCAAATGTCAAGGAAATCGACTAGTGACATCATAATTTGGCAGTTTTTAAAGACGTCACTCGTCACGCTCTTTCTTGCCGTGATTTGTTGTAGAATAAAACACAGTTATTTTCCATTGCCCATATAGGCGCGCTGTGTTAGATTTAAACGTAAATAAAAATCAAAAATGAGTCATTTTCTCTCATTTTCCGACTGTAGCCGTTTCTTTCATGTACTCATGTCCGTTGTTGCTTGGTGCAAAGGAGTTCAACTGCTGGTTTTCATTTGCTCCAGTGTTCCTGCGGCGTTGTGTTCAGAACCGGATGGCGCAGCGCGTTTTACTGACGAGTCCTCGTCCACGTGTCAACTTGGCTATACTTGTGATTTCTTTGTTGACCGAGTTGATTCACTGATAAGTTAGAAAACCTTCACGCGAACCAAACAGATACTTGTTTGAACACCAGTGGGAGAGCGGGAGAGGGCTGAGTTCCCGTAAAGTTAACTTAAACCAACCAGTAATTTTTACTGACTGTTCCAAGTCGGTGCTTTTGCTGTGGTTCCTTCGTGTTTTGTGTTGGTGGTTCTGATTCTTTCCCTAAACATATTTGTTGTTGCATTGATTATTCTGATTCTCCCCCCTTTTATTGTCCATTTTAGTTAGTTTGTCCTTCCAGTTTAATGTTTGTCATGTTGGTCATTCTGATTCTTTCCCCCAGTATATATATTGGTCCTTTTTAGTTAGGTTTGGATATTCTGGGTCACCAGCAGTTTGGGAAAGAGCTGCTGAGTCGGTTAACCTGTGGTCCGTTTTGTTTACTGTCGCCACTCCATGTTTCGACTTCTTTCCCTAGTGATATTGAGCGAAGGATTTGGGATTTGATTTTCTTGCACACCAGACAAGGAAATCCGTGATTTTACACTGGGATAGAAATTTATGCTCTGACCCTGGTGTTCCGACCCAAAATCGAATAAAATCGCGTATTTGATAAATGCACTGGTTAAATACGACCTCGTATGCGCCGTCGTTAAGGTTGACGTCACAGCACGTTACGTGACGTCACTAAACATTCCTGCAGCGTCAACACAATATGGCGGACGTCGGTAACCGAAGTGACTGCAGCATTAAAAATCCGCGCTAAGAAATGGAAGGTATGCAAGAAAAAGAATCCAATATGGATGGGAGGGGTGAATAGAAAAATCCGTCCCTCGGGATCACTGTCCGGAATCACTCGGCAAGCCTCGTGATGTCGGACAGTGTCCCTCGGGACGGAATTTTCCATCCACCCCTCACACCCATATAAGATTCTTATATTCTTGCACACCAGACAAGGAAATCCGTGATTTTACCCTGGGATAGAAATTTATGTTCTGACCCTGGTGTTCCGACCCAAAATCGAATATAATCGCGTGTTTGATAAATGCACTGGTTGATTACGACCTCGTATGCGCCGTCGTTAAGGTTGACGGCACAGCAACGTCACTGAACATTCCTGCAGTGTCAACACAATATGGTGGACGTTGGTAACCGAAGTGACTGCAGCATTAAAATTCCGCTTTAAGAAATGGAAGGTATGCAAGAAAATGAATCCAATATGGGTGTGAGGGGTGGATAGAAAAATCCGTCCCTCGGCTTACTGTCCAGCTTCACTCGGCAAGCCTCGTGATGCCGGACAGTGTCCCTCGGGACGGAATTTTCCATCCACCCCTCAAACCCATATAAGATTCTTATAAGTATCATTTCATGATCGTTTCTCTGTTTAATTAACGGCTCGGCCAGCCTCGCATTTTATCCCTTTTCCTCATCTCGTTTAATAAATTCAATAATATGAGCACTTATGTAAGATCCTCTATTTAACTACATGTTCTAGTGAGTGCAATATGTTATACTGATAAAGTTTAAGCTGTGAGGTGCTGAGACCGACCGCCCATTCACTATATAGAGGATCTTACATGAGTGTTCATGTATTATTGCAAAGCCTCGCATTTTATCCCTTTTCCTCAACGAGTTTAATAAATTCAATAATACATGAGCACGAATGCAAGATTCTATTTATCATGTGACATTTAAAGCAATCGATCACTGCAGCTGGTGTTGTGCCGTGTGGCGGCCGTAAAACGTCTCCCCGTACATCAACCATAGTGCAGTTTATATTTTACTTTTGGTCCTTTGAGATTATCGTGAATATTATGAGAAATCAGAAATAAATTATTGATTTAAACTCTTTCTAGACAGGTTTCTTTATTATTTGGACCCCATTTTGATTTATATCAGTCTTTGAATCGACTGCCTATTCGAAATTCGCAAAATTGCAGTATGTTTCCTCTGGCTCTCTTTGTGGGATCATTACAGGGTCACTGATGAGGCTTAATTAGCCGAAACTACGTAGTATGACCCATCGTCTTTCTTATGAATGTTTTCATTGCTCTTAAAGGAACTCATTTTTTATTTTTATTTGCCTTCACTGCAGCTGGTGTTGTGCCGTGTGGCGGCCGTAAAACGTCTCCCCGTACATCAACCATAGTGCAGTTTATATTTTACTTTTGGTCCTTTGAGATCAGCGTGAATATTCTGAGAAATCAGAAATAAATTATTGATTTAAACTCATTCTAGACAGGTTTCTTTATTATTTGGACCCCATTTAGATTTATATCAGTCTTTGAATCGACTGCCTATTCGAAATTCGCAAAATTGCAGGTGTAACACTTTTGTCCTACGCATAAAAGGTTATAAAACAAACGGTCACCAACCTTATAATTAAGATGATCAATTAATGATAAAAAGCAAAACAAGGGTGAGGTTGTTATAATTTGTTTATATGTCAACTTTAATTGTAAGCAATCTGTCTCTCCTCCAGGAAACCGTCCGTTCTAGGGCTCTCATTGGTCACCCCACGGCAGATGAAACTACCGGGTGATTGATGGAGATCAATGGACATCATAAACATAACTAAATGTCATGTTAAAGTACCACTGGGCACAGGGCTTGCCTGAGTGGGCAGCACTATATAAGCTGGGCATTTCGTCCGCCTAGCAGACTGTTTTTCACCTATGTAAGACGACAGGCTCACTTCGCTTTCGGCATGAATTGATGAACATTAAAACATATTGACTTTTAACTTCTCTATTCTTTAAACCGGTAGTGTTTCACCGGTTTCCTTTTGGTGCCTTCCGACAGGATGACGAACTAGGGTAACGACGACACGACGACGACGACGACGGCAGAACAACGTCAATTACAGCTCCGAGATCCGATTACAATGACATCGTTGGTCCCTCTTTTCTTGCTTTGCCAACTGGCACAAATGACTGATTCATTCTTGTTGAGACAAAACGCCGTGTTTACAAAAAAAAGTGATGCAGGGTTAACTAGGTCACATTGGATGATATCAATGGTGATTGAGCTATCGCCATATAGGCAGTTTTTGTCCAAATTGTCGAAGGACATTCAGAAAACAAAAGATCTGGTTGACAGTACTGCTGCAAAGTTTGATTCTCCGCGCACGCCAGATTATAGGGACACCATAATAAACTTGGGTCGCGAAGTAAACGCGCTCCAGGTAAACTATATTGACACTGTTGCTGGGTTCGCTAAATACAAATTTCTGCAACCCCGAAGCAAGCGCTCTCTAGTGTCCATTTTCTCGCCGTTTCTTCATCTTTTCGGCGTAGTGACTGATGATCAAATAGGTTCGTTGCGAAAAAATATAGCCGCTTTGGCGGGAAATGAGCAGAAAATAGCCCATGTTTTAGAGGACAGTCTATCAATGATAAACGCGTCGAAATTAAGCATAGATCGAAACAGACAGACAATAAATGACATACTTGACAGCTTGACGGACTTGGACAATAAACTTTCAAATATTACAGAAAAGTTACAATTGGATCTTTTGGAACTCAGTGAGTTCACGCAGCTCTATTTGCAAGTAGATATTTTTATTGAAGAATTAAAACGTTTCTCTTTACAAGGTGTGTTTCTGTTTGAACATTTTAAGACACAACTTGGGTTTCTATCTTTGGCTAAATTGTCTACCGAAATAATAGATCCTTTCGAACTAAAGCAAATTCTGGATGGTATTAGTACTCGGCTTCCCCCTAACTTGAAACTGCCCTATGACCCTATGACAGGTCTATGGCAATACTATAGATCTCTGCAAGTATCAACCTTCCTAGATGAAGATCAGATGATCGCTACAATAACAGTCCCTCTGATTCAATACGACCACTCTTTCGAGATTTATCAGGTAATAAATCTTGGCTTACCATTGATGAATAGTAGTTTTGAAGCTTCCGACACTCATGCTATGGTTGCTAGCTATCAGTTAGAAGCGAGCGGGATCGCTATCAATGTTCAAAGAACAAAATATGTACTCCTGGATTCGTATCAACTTCGAGAATGCTCAAAGCCAATACTGGGCACTTGTAATCTTAGGACAGCTATATTTCCGGTTAACTTGAGTAATAAATGTATATTGGCCCTGTTCTTGGACCACCCAGAAAAGATAAATAAATTTTGTAAAAGGGTTATTCAGCCAAACTCGTATCTTCCACGTGCGGTAAATCTCGCGGATGGGGCCTGGCTTGTAGTTACACAAAGGATTTTACGATTTTCAGTCACATGTGAAGATCAAACTCCTACTTTGACAACCCTGGTCATTAGACCTCCATTAGACACGGTCCGCCTTGGGAAAAGGTGCCGTGCGGAAAATGATTTTCTCAGTTTAATGCCCTTCTTCACCTCAGAATCAACGGAACAAGTGACTGATGACCTAGTTTCTTTGATTAAAGAAAATCTGAACTTGACTAGTGTAAAAATTTGGGAACCTTTCATCAAAAACGTTTCTTATTTTAAACACTCACATCTCCCTAACAAAATCAAAGCCTTAAAATCAATTCCCATGGACTCTCTTATAGAAAGCTTACATGACCTTGAACCCATGGTAGCAGACGACTTTTGGGAACTCCCAGGTTGGGCGTATGCATTAATAGCGGCTGGTAGTTCTATAATTGGCATTGGCATTGCTATATTTCTGTACTTCAAATATTGCAAACAACCCTGGCGTTTGAGATATCTAGGTGCCATCGGGCAGGTAAGGAAAGAGGCGACAAATGCGATTCCGGTGATCAACGACATGTCGGCGGCAGAACGTTTGTTAGAGACACGTGACGATACACCTACAGCTCTGCCCAGTGCCCCGACGGACAAGGAAGCCATTGAAATGCAAGAACTTAGCAAAAAGATCTATCCTACCTTCCGTCTATCAACAACTTAAATCCAGAACATCTTTCATGCCGAAAACTAAAAATTAAATCCATTAGTTGATAAAAAGAAACAAAAACATTATTCCAGAATAATACACAACGCTGAAGTAATTAACATACTGAGAGCCTACAACCTTACTGAGGGACAACAAGCCGGACAATAGTGGACTATTGTGACACTTTAATTATCTTGTCATTGTGTACATAATAAAAAAATGATGGATAGTCTATATTCACATGTAATAAGATATACCACTGTCCTAGTACAGGGAGTTTTTAGTATATTACATCCGAGCCCATACGGGCCGGAAATCATAAACAGAGATTTGGCGAAAGTGGACAACCTGCACATCACGAGAAAAAGAAAACAAATTCAAACAACAGCAACAATGACGGAAGCCGGGCCTGTGTTAATGAATGCTTCTTCACAGACAATCAACTGCCCCTTCCACCAATTTAAGGACGCAGCGTACTATCATTCAATGGAATGCGAACTTTACCTGTATAAACAGGCCATTGATGAACCAGTAATACAAGACTTTGATTTATCGTGCATTCCTGCGGGCATGGAGCCCGACGAGGTTATTCCATGTGATGGCGGCGTATTCATTGACGGCATGTATATGTAGCGTCCTTCTGTGCAGGGTCTACGCTAAAACATAGACATATTTCAGATAAGCGCAGATTCTATATAACCGTCTGCACAGGGTCTACGCTAAAACATAGACATATTTCAGATAAGCGCAGATTCTATACAACCGTCTGCGCAGGGTCTACACTAAAACATAGACATATTTCAGATAAGCGCAGATTCTATATAACCGTCTGCGCAGGGTCTACGCTAAAACATCGACATATTTCAGATAAGCGCAGATTCTATACAACCGTCTGCGCAGGGTCTACGCTGGACGTGATTTGAAACATTAAGCTTCTCATACATTTAACTAACTAATGGTTTCTTCAAATGTTATGGACTGTGTATAGGACTAGACTTTCGATAAGATACAACTTTCAATGACAATAATATAAGTTTATTAATTACGATCGTACTATTTTTCTTTCAAGTTTTTTTAAGTTAATCTGGTGTACTTTAATGATCTTAAGTGTTGATAAGGACGTAAAACCTCAATTTTAAGTGAACCACACTAGGCTTTATATAATGTATTTTTCTTGCAGGCTTCAACTTGTACATATACTTTTGACGTTTATGACATACTTATTATATTATGATGAATTGTACATATTAATGAAAGCTTAGTGAGCAGTTGTGACAGGTGGGACAGATTGCCTTAATATAGTTTAAGTATAGTCAACAAGACTGCCTATTTACTCCTCGCCACAAAAGTGTTAGACTCCCGAGAATAAGACTGGTTGGAACCCCCACCCTGGGGCTTCAACCTGTTGGGGGAGGGGTGTAACACTTTTGTCCTACGCATAAGAGGTTATAAAACAAACGGTCACCAACCTTATAATTAAGATGATCAATTAATGATAAAAAGCAAAACAAGGGTGAGGTTGTTATAATTTGTTTATATGTCAACTTTAATTGTAAGCAATCTGTCTCTCCTCCAGGAAACCGTCCGTTCTAGGGCTCTCATTGGTCACCCCACGGCAGATGAAACTACCGGGTGATTGATGGAGATCAATGGACATCATAAACATAACTAAATGTCATGTTAAAGTACCACTGGGCACAGGGCTTGCCTGAGTGGGCAGCACTATATAAGCTGGGCATTTCGTCCGCCTAGCAGACTGTTTTTCACCTATGTAAGACGACAGGCTCACTTCGCTTTCGGCATGAATTGATGAACATTAAAACATATTGACTTTTAACTTCTCTATTCTTTAAACCGGTAGTGTTTCACAGTATGTTTCCTCTGGCTCTCTTTGTGGGATCATTACATGGTCACTGATGAGGCTTTATTAGCCGAAACTACGTAGTATGGCCCATATTCTTTCTTATGAATATTTTCATTGCTCTTAAAGGAACTCATTTTTTTATTTTTATTTATTCACGTTTGTTTACAAAAATGTCAATGGTCTGCCATTAGTAAACGCGACGTCGTTAAGGACGTCGTATATGTAATGTTACGGGACGTATCTAGCTAATTTGCATATTTAATCCACTAGTGGATTATCGAAAATATTAAATGGCGTTATTACACTCTCAGACGCGACGTCATATGATAAACAGATAAAGTTTTGGCTGTAAGGTGCTTAAACGCAGAGCTGAAACCGACCGCTCATTCACCATATTTGCATTATTTGCTGGCTCCCAGCTTGCACATTGTCAATATTGGTAGAACAGGTAACCAGACCCCCCTGACCTTTTAAGGTCAGAGGGGTCTGGTTATCTGTTTTTTCCAACACTGCCTTCAGACTTGGAACCAGCAGATAATGCAAATAAGGTGAATTAGTACTAAAATGAGGCACATTGGGTCCATGCATATAAACCCTATTAGTTTTATTGGGCGGTGGCGATTGAGATGTCATTTCATATCAATGTCGGGTAAGAGTCCTACAAAATTAAAAGCAACGTCTGAAAAATGACCTATATAATGTTGACGGTGTATGAATGTCATTTGACACCAGTAAAAATTCTGATTCTGATTCCGACGAGGGCGTTAAACCTTAGTGCAAACAAACGAAAACTAGAAAATGTGTTTGTGAAACACTATGCCCCCAACCATATGCTTGCCACTAATAGACACATAATTAAATAAAAAATCAAAAATGAGTTCCTTTAAGAGCAATGAAAACATTCATAAGAAAGAAAATGGATCATACTACGTAGTTTCGGCTAATAAAGCCTCATCAGTGACCCTGTAATGATCCGGCAAAGAAAGCCAGAGGAAACATACTGCAATTTTGCGAATTTCGAATAGGCAGTCGATTCAAAGACTGATATAAATCAAAATGGGGTCCAAATAATTAAAAGCCTGTCTAGAATAGGAGTCTAAACCAATAATTTATTTCTTATTCTCAGAATATTCACGCTGATCTCAAAGGACCAAAAGTAAAATATAAACTGCACTATGGTTGATGTACGGGGAGATGTTTTACGGCCGCCACACGGCACAACACCAGCATAATTAAAAATGCCTGTTTCCCACTAGCCACTATTCGTAAGTCCGAAAAAGAGCGTAACTCCATTAAATATTTTCGGAAATTCATCAACAGTTAATCAGGTCATCTATACATTAGACAAAAACTGTCTACTCAATAGCATGAGCCTAGCTGAAGCAGTTCTCCAGATATTTTGGTTACAAGGTTTCCCCATTGCCACAATGCATAAGTCCAAAAAGGGGCGTTTCTCCATTATATAGTTTCGGAATTTCATCAAAAGTTTATCAGGTCATCTACACATTAGACCCAAACGCTATACTAAATATCATGAGCCTAGCTCAAGCGGTTCTTCAGATATTTTGTTTACAAGGTTTCCCCAGAGCCGCAATGCATAAAAAAAAAAAACGGAGTGGCTATTTGCAGTCAACTGCAAATAGCCAAAAAACGTTGAAATGGCTATTTGCAGTCAACTGCAAATAGCCAAAAAACGTTAAAATGGCTATTTGCAGTCAACTGCAAATAGCCAGAAAACGTTAAAATGGCTATTTGCAGTCAACTGCAGATAGCCAAAAAACGTTAAAATGGCTATTTGCAGTCAACTGCAAATAGCCAGAAAACGTTAAAATGGCTATTTGCAGTCATTCTATTAGCGTTAGAAAGGACACCTGGAGATGTTCAAAATATTTTAAAATGGAACGGGCCTCTGCGGCCTAGTAGTTAATTTGAACTCTGATTCTTAATCATTAAGACTCTCACCGTTATGGCTATGTTTGTTTGATTTGATGTTTTACATGCTCTGCAAAACTATTTGGCACATTTTAGAGACGTTTCTTCCATTTTTGTGCGACTTTTTTTCACAGAATGAGACGTAAAGACATCTCAAGCCTATGACACCTGTAGGGCCTGGGACGCACCGACTCGCACCACTTGGCCTTAGCAGGCTAATTCTTCTAAACGGTTCACCAGTACTCATGTGCAGGCAGTTTCTGCTCTAGATGGAAGCATCATGCAGCCAATCTATGTCTCCAATATGTTCTATAAAAGGGTTATCCTTTGGAAGCAAGGAATGCACCACAGAACTGGAAAATATAAAGTGTGCATGGTTTCTGGGCCAGACTAGCTAGTTTCGGCAAATTAGGCCTCATCAGTGACCCTCAAGTATTTTCAAAATTCCACAATGGAATCAATGATCCCAAAGGACAAGAAAATACAAACTACACTATGATGTAGGGCAGGGAGACGTTTTACCGCCGCCACACATTCCCAAGCCTCGATGGCCGGGGACTAAAAAATGGCTATATAGAGTCTACATTTTGTGTGAACATATGACACCTATAGTTTTAAATCACATTTTCGTTTCACTGTTTAGCAATGTTCTCTGCCTATCTAATTTGTAAAGCCCATGAGAGGTTGGTGGGGAGTGGGTGGTGGGTGGGGTGTTTGTGGCAAAGGTTACGTGTGTCTTGCGTCACTTGGGCGTCCATCTGATATTGGCTTACAGTTGGTTAAGATAATGGTAGAGAGGGGATGGTGTTATTTCTTCTGATGATGTTATTTCTTCTGTTTCTACACTTCCATTCGTTTTCCTCTTACTCCTCCGTCTCTCATTTTCATCTCTCTATCTCTTTCCCCCGTTTCTTAGGAACAGGACACAAAATTACTCACTGAATGAGACCTTCCAATGCATATAAGCCTTTCGGTTTCATTTGTCGGCAGGACTTGAGTCATGTCATTTCATCTCAATGTCGTCGGGTAAAAGTCCCACAAAATTGGAAGCAAGGCCTCCAAAATGACCTAAATGGTGTTGACGGGGACGTTAAACCTCAAATCAAACAAACAAATGATCCGCCCCCGCCCTTCGTGGCTTGGAGAACTAGAATGCGCTGCATGGTGTACACCAGGCACTCAATGTGCCGGTAACGTCTAAGTAACGTCGATGCAACGTAGTGGCAAACACTCACTATAAAATGAACGGGCGTGGTGTGGTATTTAACCATTATCATGCTGGACAAGTCAACCCTACCTTTGCAAACAATATATATTCAGATTAGGAAGCCATCTGATCAGGATCTACAGTGTCTGAATAAATACAGTGAATGGAGTAATGTCATTCTTTGATATTCTGCAATGGGCGTGGCTAAAATAATTGTAATTGTTGTTGTATTTAACACTTGTAATGCTTTTTAAGACAAACGCTTCCTTTGCAAACAATGTCGATTCAGAACAGGAAGTTATCTGATCAGGATCTGCAGTGTTTGTTATGAATTTGTGAATAGACTGCAGAAAACCATTTTTTAAAAAATAATGTATGGGCTGATATCAATTTTCACTGAAAATTTAAAACCTTTGTTTTAATTTGTAGGGGCAATATTCACTCGTGTCATTATATTTTTCTCGACCCCTTAAGATGCCAATCACAACAATTGTCATCTGAGTTGCTGTGTGCTGATTACATTAAAAAGTCAATGTTGTAAACAGTGTGGATCCAGATCAAACTGCTGGGAACAATCTGATCGGGGTCCACACTGTTTGCTTGTATGCCTAAATATTCTTTTAGACTACAAATATGTGAAATAGATGAGACACGCAGACGACATTTTCAGATGCAGTTTTTCTTAGCACCTCAAGGGTTGAATCAATAGGATTATAATATCTTTCAATAGGATTACAATAGATATGCGGTCAACATTACAGACCCCGGGGGTCTCCACACGCCTTTATACAAACACAATTGTATAATGAGCCACACCATGAGAAAAACTGTCTTTGCGAAGATCTGCTCAAATACCATGTACTGATTATGCATAAAGAGTTTCCTATTTTCCTATGTGACCCATGTTAAAGGTTGTTAAACCACCGAAAGAAAAGATTTGTCATTACCACATGGACTGGCTCATATTTACAGAATTTGAATTTTGACATGCACGTTTATATCACACATATAGTGAAACTTTTACCACCAAAAAGTGTAAGTTTTCAGATACTAAATTTTGATATCTTTCAAACATAAGATTGTAGGAACTCGTTAGAACCGCCTCACCGAGGCGGCTCTAATAAGGACCCACAATATATGTTTTGACTAGAAGTAAGAAAAATATTGTATCAATACAAACTGGAAGAAAAAGAAACAAATTACACTGAAAGAAAATATATTCTGCTACTGTAGGGGCTTGTACGATAGCGAAATGATACAGTGTTGCCAGTGCCCCTTGGGTCAAAATTGGCTACGCCCATGGGCCTAGTAGCTACCATAAACTTAAAATGGAAAGCAAAAACTTAAAATTGAAAAAAAAAATCTTCTTCCCTGAAACCATAAGGTCCAGGTTAGGTATTTAGCATGTAGCAACGTCGACTAGTCGCCTACATGAATCCTGCCAATCATGCCCCTGGGATCCAAATTGGCCAAATCCTGTGGCCCCTTAATTCCAATAAACTTATAATGGAAAAAAGCTTCAAAATCTTCTTCTCTGAAACCATGAAGTACATGCCTTAGATATTTAGTATATAGCAACATAAAATTGTCGCCTACATAAACCTTGCCAAACATGCCCTTTGGGACAAAATTGGCCACCCATTAGCTCCTATTGACTTATACTGCAAAAAAGTTCAAACATCTACTTCTCCGAAACCATAAGGCCGAGAGCTTAGATTTTTAGCTCAACTGACCGAAGGTCATGGTGAGCTTAGTGACTGTGAGATGTCCCGGCGTCGTCGTGCGTCGTCCGTAAACTTTTCTTGTGAACACTCTAGAGGCCACAGTTTTGGTCCAAATATCATTCGACTTGCCCAGAATGACCATCATAATAATATCTAGATCAAGTTCGAAAAGGGGTCATGTCGGATAAAAAAAGTAGGTCAGTAGGTCAAATCATAGTAAAACCTTGTTAACACTCTAGAGGCCACACTTTTGGTCCACTCATCATCAACCTTTCTCAGAATGATCGTCTCGACAATATCTAGGTTATGTTCGAATATGGGTCATGTGGGTCAAAAGTAGGTCAGTAGGTCAAATCATAGAAAAACTTTGTACACTCTAGAGGCAGCAATTTTATTCTAATCATCATCAACCTTGCTCAGAATGATCATCTTGACAATATCTAGGTCAATTTCGAATATGGGTCATGTGGGATCAAAAAGTAGGTCAGTAGGTAAAATCATAGAAAAACCTTGTTAGCACTCTAGGGGCCACAGTTTTTGGTCCAGTCGTCATAAAACTTGCTCAGAATTGTAATACCTTGGTCAGGAGGGGTATTTTATGAATAGAGTGGTACCTTTTACAAAGGGCCACCCCTTGTCAACATTGTGAGTTAGACTGAGTCTGTTCATCTCCGTCTGGTGCACTAGGACCTGACCCTCAATGTCCACAAGGTGCCCAGATAGTGACATTCAGGCCAGCTCTTTATCGTCAAAGGGTTCCACACACAACCCCATCCACACCATGCGACATTGTAAGTAAGACCACAAGATATCCAGATAGTGATATACAAAGTCAGCTATGTATCGTCAAAGGGATCCACCCCGACCCCTTTCACTTTCACCATGAGGCATTGTTAGTTAGACTGGGCCTGTTCATCTCCGTCTGGTGCACTAGGACCTGACCCTCAATGTCCACAAGGTGCCCAGATAGTGACATACAAGTCAGCTCTGTCTTGTCAAATTGATGGATAAAGCCCCACCCACCCCCTTGTCACCATGAGTTATTGTTAGTTAGTTAGAATGAGCCAGTTCATTTCCGTCGGGTGCACTAGGTCCTGACAGGTGCCCAGACAGTGACTTACAAGTCAGCGCTGACTTCTTCCTAAAAAAAAGAAAACGCTTTTGAAGGAATGTTCCATGAGTGCCACTCTGACAATTTTCCAATCCAGAAAAAAATATATAACCCTTAAAATGATTTACGTTCCTAAATAGTTAGATTGATTTTGAAATAATTTCACAGAAATGTTCCTTGGCCCACTGTCAGCCAAACATTGTACAAACCGTCCATTCCACCTTATATTACCTGCCATGAGGATCAGCTGAGCGATCCAGGGCCATCATGGCCCTCTTATTTGAACGAAGATGATGTATATTTTCCTTATTTCTAGTCTAAACATAGATTGAATGTGCTCGTAAAAACAGACTCAATGAGGCGGTTCTAACGTGCACCCACAATCTATGTGTTTGCACCAAAATAAGGAATGGTAATAATTAC
The DNA here is from genome assembly GCA_963580285.1 of Lucinisca nassula. NCBI lineage: Eukaryota > Metazoa > Mollusca > Bivalvia > Lucinida > Lucinidae > Lucinisca > Lucinisca nassula. Next base: position 37,263,271 of record OY757015.1, on the reverse strand, counting down.
CCCTTAAACCCCGCTTTTTTCTATATAAAAAGGAGCCATAATTTCATGGACTTGTTAACCTGATGCGAAGAGCACACAACGAAGACTATGAATAGACAGCGCAGATACGCAGACTGATCTGAATTTCGATGGGCGCACGTGTAAATGGCAGGAATATAAAATGACTGCAAATAGCCATTTTAACGTTTTTCGGCTATTTGCAGTTGACTGCAAATAGCCATTTTAACGTTTTTTGGCTATCTGCAGTTGACTGCAAATAGCCATTTTAACGTTTTCTGGCTATTTGCAGTTGACTGCAAATAGCCATTTTAACGTTTTTTGGCTATTTGCAGTTGACTGCAAATAGACTCTTCCAAAAAAAAAAATACGCGTCCGCTTATTTTTCATGCACAATCCATATATGAAACTTCGAGATCCTAGCTCAAACCATTCTTAAGTTTCCTAAAGGGTGAAAGCGAAATGGACTGACAGACGGACGGACAGACGGACAAGACAGAACCAATATACCCCATCAACTTCTTCGAAGTTGGGGGCATAAAAATCATACTGAAGTAGATTTGAAAGCTTAATATCTACTCTTATTTGTTCTGTAAAAACATAAAGTAAGTTTGACACATTGGGTGAACGCTATCGTGCATTTCAACAATATACTTAACATATCGAAGACATTGATCAGTCTGTCTGACATCGTAAAGGTACCAGGGATTTTCTAAAACATTTGCTAATGATACGTATTCTCTGAAATAGTAATTAAAAGTTGATTTGTTTTACTAATTTAGCCGGGGCACAGAATTTCATACAATTTACATGTGCGCCCAGCGAAGAATGAGATCAGACTGTGCATCAATATAATCTGAACAGAGACTTCTCTTGCTGCTTAAAGGAACATTGGGCCCTCTTAGCTATCCTTAGAGTGCACAACGAAGACTCTGATCAGACTGCGCGGATGCGCCGGCTGATCTGAGTCTTCGCTGGGCGCACATTTAACTTGTAGGAAATGTTGTACCTCGGCCAAGTAACCTTTAGCCAAAGTGTGATTATCTTTACGTCCCACTAACAGCTAAGATCATACGGAGACGGGACCCCGGTTTAAAGACTCATCCGAAAGTCTGGAGAACCCCGCGATCGATCCCGCAATCCCTGGTTAATCAGGCGAGTAATATAACCAATACACCACAGAGGCTTCTAAGCATTGTTTCAATCTTTCAATCCCATTATGTGATATAAATATACAGTAGAACTTCGATGGCTCGAACACATATGGCTCGTTTACCATGGGTGTGTCGAACCCCTTCTTGAGCCACTTGCGAAATCCTCTACATAAGAAATAGTGGGGGCCTCCGTGGCCTAGTGGTTAAGAGTGCTGACTCTTGATCATTAGGTCTCTCACCGCTGTGGTTCGAGCCTCGCTCGGGTCACATGTGAGACGCCAAGTTCTGAAACAGAAGGTCAGGTGGTTTTTCTCCGGGTACTCCGGTTTTCGCCCACCTCTGATTAACGATCGGCTCGATATGAGTGAAATAATCTTGAAAGGGCCGTAAAACCAAAAACAAAAAAAAAAAAAATAAACAAAAAATAAATAGTAGGGGTATAATTAAGGACATTTTAGTATTTTATCTTGCAAATGTATGCTGTGTGTACTCATTAGAATCGCCTCGATGAGGCGATTCTAATGAGTACACACAGCATACATTTTCATTATAGAACACCGAAAAGATGTTTTAAAGTATCTCGTTATGCCTCCTGACAGTTACCCTCAGTAGCTCGAACTACCCCTGTTTCGAACATATTTTAGAGGTCCCCAAGGTGTTCGAGCCATTGAAGTTCGACTAGTGTGCATTTTTGCACATCTTCATAATGACTACTTTTCTAATGAAAATCCAAGATATTTTAATTATCTTTATTGCAAACATAGGTCATGGGTGCTCGTTAGAACCGCCTCAATGAGGCGGTTCTAACGAGTAACCACAGCTTATGTATTGGAGCAGAAATAGATAAAAATAATTTTATCCCCTAAACTCCCATTTTTCTCTGTATAAACTAGGGTTTATGGGGTGTTCATTTCACGACCTTGTTCACTTGATGCCTGTTTATGCCCCACGAGAATCTTTGATTCGGGGGCATATAGTATTAATCCTGTCTGTCTGTTTGTTTGTTTGTTCGTTTGTCACAAAAACTTTAACCTTGATCATAACTTCAAAAGTATTTGACCTAGCCCCATGAAACTCCACACATTTATTCACCATCACAAGAGCTATATGTGACGCATCATGAGATTTTGTGCCCAAATGGGGCATTACGTCATTCCGAGAAAACGTGAATAAATCGCGACGTCATAGTAGTTGACGTAGCTAATTTATGACGCACCTGTTGCTAATAATTTTTTTAAACAAGAGCCTTTTATATTGTAAATGATAAAGTTTGCTTAGGATTTAAAATCAAAAATAAAAAGCCGTTTCTTGTTTTCATACTTGGAAAATATGACGAAAAAGAATTTTGACAGGTAATATTGGCCGTGCTGTTTTATGTAAATAGTTATAAATCATCCCGTTTTGTAACAGCACCGAGTAGCGCAGTCGGCAGGGCTCATCCCCTCCAAGAATGGGATCGTTGGTTCGAGTCCCGTCCTGATCCCCTTTTTTACAGCTTTTTTTTTTTCATTCTTTTTAAATAAGAATTGTGCAGGATTGTTGCGAGAATTGCATTCCTTTAACACCATATACATGATCACCAAAAGTTCAAAGTACGAAATTTTGGATTATAGTATTTCTCGGATAATAATTATTGTTCGTTTCAGGTTTGTTTATTTGTATTGGAGTTTAAAGCCCAGTCAATACTAACTAGGTCATTTTGTGCCGGTCAGTTCACCTGTCCACACTTTTCCTGGGTAGGCTAATACGTAAGTTATTAACTAGTACAGTGCACATTCGTTCGCCAGAAACTGACAACTGTCCTTCTTGAATAAGGGGAAGGGAGAGAATGACCGTAGAAAAGATTTCATAATCAATCTTCACGCAAGAATGTTGCTGAACCCGGCAGGTGTCGAACCTGCGTTCTCCTGATCAACTCTGATAATTAATTTGCACTTTCGCACGGTTCGGTTTTAATAGATCCCTTGATTCAGAAGGTTTTATACAAAGGGTCCACGGGTCACGTGTGAGACGCCAAGTTCTGCAACGGAAGGTCAGGTGGTTTTTCTCCGGGTACTCCGGTTTTCGCCCACCAATGATGAACGATCGGCTCGATATGAGTGAAATAATCTTGAAAGGGCCGTAAAACCCAAACCAGAAAAAAAAAAAAAAAAAAAAATACAAAGGGTCCATGATGTCAACAACAGCAGATCTGGCATTACACATTAAGTCTTTCAAATCTAATTTGCCTATTTTATATCAAATAATTTGTTAACTAAATAGCACAAGAGTATGCCCCTCATTTTCAGCCACTTTTATCCAGGTTTAATTCCTGATCAGCATGCAATAAGCTAGCGGTATAGTGGTCATCAATCCAAGCACACTGTAAGACAATATTGTGTCAAAATCGGCACCTTCATGAATACGGACGGATAAGTTCATGAGAGCCTTTGGTGTAATCAATCAATAAATAATGTGTTGATTTCTTAAAGGAAAGCATTTGCTCCTGAGTTGCGGAAATGTCGTGCCCTTTTGCAAGACACTTTAATAAATGTTCGGCCCCCTCCCATCGGGGCTTGAAGAAACATACGGGCTGCATGATGCTTCCACGATTCCATCCCGCACACGAGTACTGGTAAAGCGCTTAGAGGATCTGCCCAGGCAAAGCGGTGCGAGTCGGACCGTCCATGCTGATAAACCCTATTGGTTTCATTGGGCGACAGGGCTTGAGATGTCATTTCATCTCAATGTCGGGTTAAAGTATCACAAAATTGGAAGCAATGTCTCCAAAATGACCTTTACAGTGTTGACGGGGACGTTAAACCTCAAATCAAATAATCAATTTAATTAATGTTACTTTTGCACCTATCACTGGGAACATCGTATATATGTACAGGTATATGCACATGTACACGTATATGCACCACTTTCAATTCAAGGGTTGTACAAAAAGTTACTTTGAATTCTATACTCCCATAAGTTTGATGTACTGAGAATTGTAGGTTGGTAAAATGACGACTCCAGGCTAACAGATTTTAAAATCGAGATTTAGTCTTACACGAATACAACATAAAGTAATTATGGTACTGAGTCCGGGTCTGGCTCTGGTCACATGTGAGACACCAAACTATGCAACGGAAGGTCATTTTTTTCTCCGGGTACTCCAGTTTTCGCCCACCATTGATTAACGATCGGCTCTATATGTGAAATAATCTTAAAAAGACCGTAAGATCACCCCACCCACCAAATGAAAAAAGGAAAGAAAAAAAGAATGGTTCTGTCTGTGTTACCATTTACCTTACGATTTAGAAAAAATAACCCGCAGCATTTAATTTACCAGTACTGAAATGTTCGGTTGTTTCAGCTTAACACTGAAGTACATACACCATGCAGCCTCGTATATTTCTCCAAGTCCTGATGGGTGAGGGAAAACAACACAAGTTTATAGATATGAATCAATTCAATAACTGCAAGTCGAGTATCATTTAAAGTCATTATCATCACTTTTAATGATTATATACGAAATAAATGTTTTGACTCTATATTAATGTGTTTGTTTCTGTTGCTGAAACTGCGAATACAGCTGCAACTGCATGTTTTGATTGGTATTAGTGTACTGGTCATGTTTGGTGATGTTAGTTTATAAGTACTTTAATTTTGTTTGCATAAAGTATTACTGTAACTGCGGGTTTGCCTGTGTCAAATATTGCAATGTATTTTACTCCGAACATGAGATGACAGTTTTATTGTTCAGAGAAAAAGATAATTTAAGTTATAATTTTAAATAATGCTGGCGGTATTCACTTTTACTAGGAATTCTCTATGACCCTGGTAGAGCCCACATATGTATTATAGCCGTGCAACCCTCTTATTACCTTCTGGTTTATCGTGACAAGTGGTGCCCTAACAATATTCAACAACATCTTCCTGTGTGGAATGGAATAACTGACTTTATTTTATGGCAAGGTTATACCTCATTATATTTAACTGATAGGCCCATGTGTTCCACAGAAGGACATTAATCTGTCGAAATTTTGGTATAGCAAGATTGTATCATGCATGATAGAAATGGTTCTTCCAAGTATCCATAACTATGTTAGTTAAAATAACAGATACCCTTATAACCCCCCAATTCTCTGTATAAAGCTTTTGTTTGTTTGTTTGTGTTATACAACCTTGTCAACAATATTAATGTCATTTTGGAAACATTGATACCAATCTAATCGGAGTCTAACTGTTGGTTCTCTTTTGCTCCAGCGTTTCAGTGGTTTCTTGCTGTCGAGTCCTCACCGTTGTCTCACCTCTGTGGTTTTTTGATTTTTTTTGTGTTCACAGAGATGTTGCACTGATGAGTTAGGAGGCCTTCATGCGGACTGAACAAATTATTTGTCTAAATCGCGACGGAAGTAAGGGCGAGGATTGTGGCCACGTGAAATCGATTTAGGCCCCCAGTGGAAATCTTTCCACTGACCGTTCCAGGGCGGTTCTTCTGTGGCGGTTTATTTATGTTGTTGTTTGTTGCTTGCTGTGTGTGTCGCTTGTGTCTTTTTGTTTTGGATGACCATATGGCCATTTTGTGGGAAAGTAACTGTCCTTATGGCCTTCCTTTGTTTAGGTTTCCATTATGGTCTGGTCGCTTGTTTGTGATTCTTTCCCTTTGGTGTCTTTGATAGGTGGAGTAAGTTAATTGTATCGATTCCTGATCTTTGTTTTACTTCTATTTTACCCGGCATTGAGAAAATATTACATATCAAACCCCCTGCATAAACAAACTGCTAGGGTTTATTTGCAGAACAATCTCGCTATAACTGCTTTGCCTGGGCAAGCTAAGACCTTTTTAGCGTTTCATAAAATTCTGCTCATCTTACGTCAGGTAGGCACGATGTAGCCAGTTTATTTCTCCTAGCCCTGATGGTATGTAAAGTTTGTTTTGCAAGGATGTCCATGACAAGGAGATGCTATTAGCTTTACATTTGTACAGTTTGCATACGCAATTGCACACATACTCACATACTCACACAAGGATGTAAATGTCAACTTTACTTCATTCTGCGATTATAGATTCCAAAGCATGATAATACTAGTAATATGTTGGTGGGTGGGGTAATCTGACAAAATACTTATGAATTACATGTATGCCATTATTTAATGCAGATTAATAATTTATTTACAATACAAAATTTTGCTATAATTGCAATGATGTACATACAATTTTTGTCGAAAAGTAAAGGATTGTGCGTAAATTTTCTGTGTTTTTATTATTAATATTATTATTAATTTTCATATGGAATTCATATTTTATTAGCCACCATGAAATCATTCATTCCACCACTATGACATTGAATGTAGCAATGTGTGTTAAAAAATCTGCTTTCAAAAGCCAGACTTTGCAGTTAAGTAATCCTTGGCTATTTAGATGTACGTAGCATTCAAACAAATTGATGTTTGTGACATACATACATATAATGTAAGTAGTCGGGCTACTCTATATCCACCTATTTTAAAGTTGTTGCCATGGCAACAGAATTCTCCTCAACAAATATATAACGAATGATTGCTACTGGGTGAATAAATAAATGTGTGAAAGCATGATTTGCTGATATTTTGTTTTCTCTGATTGCTTAATGAGGCTTTGAAGTCAAGAATAACTAGCAAATATACATCTAAAATGACTGAAAATGCAATTTTCGCATATTCAGGGTCAGTCTTTAAAGATCTATATCTCGTATACCGCTCAATGTTTTCATCTGAAATTTCACATATGCACTTCAGTATTATAAAGCAATCAGAAAATGGCAAAAACTCATTTTCGGTCATGGACCCCATTTGGACCCAAAATCTCATGGCTGGTCACATATTCTGACCAAGGGCCATAACTCTGTTTTCATTTTTGGCTGAATTATCTCTGTCTGTCTGTCTGTTTGTTTGTTTGTTTGCCGTCAAAAAAACTTTAACCTTGATCATAACTTCAAAAGTGTTTGACCTAGCCCAATGAAACTTCACACACTTATTCACCATCACAAGGACTACATTCTGACAAAGGGCCATAACTCTGTTCTCATTTTTGGCTGAATTATCTCTGTCTGTCTCTTTGTTTGTTTGTTTGTTTGTTTGTCTGTCTGTCCGTCAAAAAATCTTTAACCTTGATCATAACTTCAAAAGTATTTGACCTAACCCCATGAAACTTCACACACTTATTCACCACCACACGGGCTACATTCTGACCAAGGGCCATAACTCTGTTGTCATTTTCGGCTGAATTATCTCACTTTGAAATTTTGCAAAAACTCAGAAATTGGCTCCCACGGGGGGGGGGGGGGGGGGGGGGGGCATTGGTCACCTATAGTGACAGCTCTTGTTTTAAATATTTTCCATACTCATCTTTGTGTACACCAATAGGAAAATGGTGCAATGCAAAAAGAGCCAAAATCACTTCAGAACCTATATCTCTCACCAGATTGATGTTCGGCCTCCACCCATCGGAGCTTGAAGAAATAGATGGGTTGTATGATGCTTCCAAGCAGAGCTGAAACCGACCGCACAAGAGTACTGGTAAACCGCATAGAGGATCTAAGCCTGCCCAGGCAAAGCGGTGTGAGTCGGACCGCCCATGCTTATATCCCTATTGGTTTCATTGGGCGACAAGGCTTGAGATGTTATTTCATCTCAATGTCGGATAAAAGTCCCACAGAAATGTTTGCGACCTCTCCAAAATAACTTGTACAGTGTTGACGGGGACGTTAAACCTCAAATCAAACAAACAAAACCAGATTGATGTAGTTTTCAATTTGGAAGGAGAAAATCAGGCTCGTGACTCAATCTGGGCCGTAAGGATACTTGTATGCGACAATATACAGTAAAATTTCTCTATTAAGACCACCTTTGGAACTGTTCAAAATCGGTCTTAAAGACCACTTTTGAACAGTCCCAAAGGTGGTCTCTGACCAGAGGACACTGTGGCCAGAAATCACGAAGAAATATTAATACTTCACTGGCCAGAAGAATGAGTCATCACAGGTAGGCCTCTAGCACTGAAAATGCTGTTGTGCTATTTTTAGTAACCTATATTATAGGGAGTTTGCTGAGGTTGTGGTACATTTGTATATAGTATTGAGTGCATCCTTCAATATAAGCTTTTGAAAGCAGAATAATACGAAAGCCGGGTAGGGCCATTTCTTATTTCTTACTTCTAACTTCTTACTTCTATCTTCTAACTTCTTACTTCTAACTTCTTACTTCTAACTTCTAACTTATTTCTTCTAACTTCTAACTTCTTACTTCTAACTTCTAAATTCTTACTTCTAACTTCTAATTTCTAACTTCTTACTTCTAACTTCCAATTTCTAACTTCTAACTTCTTATTTCTAACTTCTAACTTCTAACTTCTTACTTCTTACGTCTTACTTCTAATTTCTAACTTCTAACTTCCATGTTGTATGTTTTTTTTTTTTTGTTGTTTTTTTTGTTGTTGTTTTTAGCTCACCAGTCACGTAGTGACAAGGTGAGGTTTTGTGATCACTTTTCGTCCGTCGTCCGTCGTCAGTGCGTGCGTGTGTGCGTGCGTAAACTTTTTCTTCAAATGACAACTCCTCCTAATCCACTGATCGGATTTTGACCAAACTTCACAGGAATGATTCTTAGGTGGTCCCCTTTCAAAGTTGTTCTAATGGTTCCGGTCCATTGCACATCTAGGTCACAGGAGCTAAAAATAGATTTTTTAAACAAAAACTTAAAACATCTTCTTCTCTGAAACCGCAAGGCCCAGGTCTTTGATATTTGGTGTGAAGCTTCATCTAGTGGACCTCTACCAAGATTGTTCAAATTATAGCCCTGGGGGCCAAATTGCCCCTGCCCCGGGGGCCTTTGGTTTAACATGGGCTTATACAGGGAAAATCATTAAAAAATCTTCTTCTCTGAAACCACAAGGCCCAGGTCTTTAATATTTGGTGTGAAGCTTTATCTGGTGGACCTCTACTAAGATTGTTCAAATTATAGCCTGAGGGCCAAAAATGCCCCCGCCCTGGGGAGCCTTTGGTTTTACATAGGCTTATACAGGGAAAATCTTTAAAAATCTTCTTCTCTGAAACCGCAAGGCCCAGATCATTGATATTAGGTGTGAAGCTTTATCTAGTGGACCTCTTTCAAGATTGTTCAAATTATAGCCCTGGGGGCCAAAATGCCCCTGCCCCGGGGGCCTATGGTTTTACATAGGCTTATATAGGGAAAATCATTAAAAAATCTTCTTCTCTGAAACCACAAGGCCCACATTTTGTGTGAAGCTTTACCTGGTGGACCTCTACTAAGATTGTTCAAATCATAGCCTTTGGGCCAAAAATGCCCTCACCCCGGGGGCCTTTGGTTTTGCA